>VXBT01010674.1:915766-929657 GCA_013400235.1 Oriolus oriolus
TCGTTGCTAGTTTGGTTTGGTTTGGTTTGGTTTGGTTTGGTTTGGTTTGGTTTGGTTTGGTTTGGTTTGGTTTAAAAAGGCTGACCTGCATAGAAACTGTAATGTTTTTATTAATTTTAATTTATCATTGAGATCTATTTATTGGTGTAAACTTTCCTTTTTCACAGACTAAATAAAGGTCATGTTTGACAAAGTAATTTCCCGTATCCCTTACATAGCTAGTTCTAAACAATTTTTGAGATAATGACTAGTCAGTCATTATCTGCCATTAGGCTGCCATTTAAAGCCTCAGTCATGTAAAAATTTCTGTAAGCATAGATACAAAAGAATATCCATGTTGGGCTAACTCAGCATCTTGCAGGAACCAGAAATGGAAGCTTATGTCCGAGCACACAGAATAAGATGTCTGTACAAGTGTAAGGAATGTCTGTGGTGTGAACTGGCGAACATGAGTGATATTTGAGAATGGCCTTAAATACTGATACAAATGAATTCATAGGGGTCCTGCTGTTCCTGGAAACATAATATAGAACTGTAGCTTTTCCCTTCTTATGTGTGGATCACAGTGTTTGTGTCAGCCCTGTCCTCAGCCTAATGTTGCTGCTCTTGCCCTTGCCCTCACAGTTTGTAACAGCTTGGAACATTGCTGTATGAGGACCCACCAAGTTAACTGAAAGCATCTGAGGAGAAAAACAATTTCATTTTTATCTGGTATTTAATGTACTTATCTTGTATTTAGTCTTGCAGATCAGTGTTTGGGTTGCAAGCGATGATATACTAACATTTCTCTGATTTTTTTTCATTTAAAAAGGGATCTTTTCCATTAAAAGTTTCCTATTGGTAAATATTTGTCATGATAAAAAACATGCACGTCTGTGTATGTCATTAAGAAAAGTAAACAGTTTTTTGATTAATTTTCAAGTTCTGGTCAAAGCTTTTTTCATCCCTTCTGGGGTTATCACTTTATTTTTCATGCTGAGACGATGCTGTATGAATTTGTAAAGTTAGCACAAACAGTTTTACTTTGAAGGGTGTGATGGGCAATAACCATTTTATCAACAATTTATCTGTTTTTTCCCTTCATAAACGTGATGGGCCTTTGAGAAGGTGACTGATGTTTCCTTCATCTGGAATGGACAGAATTTTTGAGGGAGGATGTGTTCCTTGAGAGCTTTTGCAGACAAAAAGGAAGCAGAACAGAAAGAAGGGGATATATGAAAATGCAGTGAGCAGGAAGATGGAGCACACCAGTTTGGGAGACTTTGGAAAAGAACATGATGTATATCTGCAGACAGATAGGCTGCTAACAGGATGGAAGGAGGCTTTCTAGAGCCTTTAGAGAGGCTGTATGGAGTTTGTTTCAACACAGAAAGCTGTTGAGGTGCTGGTCTCAGGTCAAGCCTAGCGGAAGAGCTCACCTGCAAGAAACAAGTGGATAAGGAAGTTCCATTGAAACCACTTCAGGTTGTTTTAGCATAACAGAATAGTGAAAAATCCCCCTCAAAACTCCAGCCTGCCCTGTGGTCATAACAAGGCTTTTTCATGCCCTACAGTCATATCAAGGTGAATTAGTGTAAGTTTGTGCTTACAAATAAAATATATATTAATGTTTATTTATTTATTTATTTATTTATTTATTATTGATATGTGCTTGCAAATTAGTATCAGCAGGTGTCATCCCATCACAAGAATTAATGATGCAAGTGTGATTCCCAGAGGATGGGTGTCGTGGTTTGAACCTGAGTTGATTGACAAAGTTTTGGGCCAATCACTTCTCACAATTTTGCATATAAAAAGCAGCACAGGCACAGGAAATTTGGGCTTCTTTATATTCTTTAAGGTTTGAGCCTGCTTTTCCCTACTTCTAATTCTTATCTCACAAAAGGTTAAAAGAGGTGAACAAAACCACTACAATGGGTTAAAAGAGCATTGTGAACATGGCACAGGCTTTTGCAGGGGGAAAGAGGATGTTACAGCCTATGTGTATGCATCTTGGTGCTGTGGGGTCTAAGACAGTTTTGGATCTGAGATCTGAGTTTCAGCCGTAGTAACAGAAGGCCATAGTTGAACTTGAATTTCCAAGTTCAGTTCCTGCAGGTGACTACTTACTCAACTAATACTAAGCCTGGAGAACCTGGGATACACTTACTAAATGTACCATTGCTACAATGATTTGTAATTAGACACTAATCACTGCATAAAATGCTAATAGAATAAAGGTACTTGATATTTTTTTCATTCTCATGGCAAAGTCCTCTAGACATGCCATTTTCTCAGGGGTGCGATTAGCAAAATCCGGCTGAATTAAAGAGTTGGGCAGGGCACACAATAGCACACAGGGCTATTGTTTCTCTGTTGAAAGAGAATTATTGGTGGTTTGAGCAACATTTTAAACTGATGAAAGCATTAGGTGCTATTCTATCCCCAGTCTCTGCCCATGTGTCCTGCGGTGTTCCCTGTGTCTGCAGTAGCAATTAGCTATGTGACTGGCTTTGCTTGTCAAGAAAATGATCCAGGTGGAAATTAATACTATTTTGTTATTGTCAGATTACATTTTAGTCTCTTTGGTCTTCCCTTGTGGCAGGAACAAGCATTTAGCATGAGAATTTGGGGAAAGAGAAGGGAAAAGGGCAAGATATTTGTTTTGGCTGTGGCCTTTGTCAGCTTATGTCGGTCATATGGTCTTATGTCAGCTTAAGTTAATTGTCAATTCTAACTTGATTTAGAAGGTAATAACAGAACAACTGAAAACCTTCTGCCTCTTCTTGTGTGCACACACCAGATTCAGTTGTAATCTTTTGTGTAGGATACAGGGCTCCCTCCACACATTCCTCTATTCTCTGGGGCAGAAAGTGGATGTGGATGTCCTTACAGCCTTTCTCCACCTTGACTGAATGCACCCATATCCTGCTATGTGCACCTGTGCATACTCTCTCCCCCTGCCTCACATGGAATTAGTGCAGGATAAGTACACTCAGGGCTAGGTCCCTGCACAAACTGTCTCTAAATAAACCATATTTCTTTTTAGTTTCCTATCCCACATTTTGATTTATTTCTTTTTTAAATACACAGGGCAGCAATGTCCATGTGTAGAGAAGGTTTTGACAGCTTTGGCTGGTTTCCATGTCAGTTTGCAGCACATTGTCATGTGTCTGCCTGTGAGAAGGAGGACTCCATACCTGATCTAGCCACCCTTTGCCATCTGTGGTGGCTGCCATGACAAACTGCCTTATTCAGGATGTAACTCTGACACAGAAGATAAAAGGAACAATATTTAAAGGTAAAAGTAATGTCCTTTATTTAATTAGTTGTTATTTAGGTTAATTTCTCATCATGTGTAGTCTTAATTTCAAATAAAAAATTAAGTTACTTCTAGTTAGAATAAAACCAGTGTCATAATTGGCACTTTTTAAATAGATATGAGAAGAAAGGCAGGTAAAGATAAACCAAATAAAGGCATTTTTCCTTTTAAATCCATGCCTAAATTACCACAGCAGCTATTACATCTGGGATATATGGAGGAGTAAAAGATCAGTGTCAAATTAGTTAATCTTCTGATAGCAGATATTATTTTCAATCTTTTTTAATTCTTGTCCTTAGATTATTATTTCAGTCTTTCATGGCTCTGGAAATACACAAGGAGGAAAAGCTTGCCATATGTCCTCTGCACTGGTTTGTTGAATCTCAACATATCTGAATCTCTATAAATGATTCAAAAGTGGTAGAATTGAAAACTGGTCTGAATATTATATGGTTTGGTTATATTCAGTGTAAGACTGAATGTCTTCTAATGCTCCCAGATCTGTATCAATTCAACAAAAGATTTTCTCGGGTCTGCTAGCAAAAACATGTCAACAGCATAACTTGTTATGTAGTGACATCACTTTTTTGCTTATATGAAAGGTAAGGTTACTCTAAATCATCTGTACAAAAAAGTGAAACTTAGATTAAGTAATAGGGACAAGGGAAGGTCAGTGTTTGTTAACCTTTTTTGCTTTTCTCTGTATTACTAAGAACTGGTGATTTGCATGGTGTGTACGTCACTAATTTCTATTATTGGCTTGTGGGGGTTCTGCTTATTGGTTTTAGTGGTAACAGCAGATGCTGTGGCACAGTACAGGTGGAATGAGGTTTTAAATAGATGGCAGTCCCTGGCATATAGAAACTTCTTAACTCTAATTGTTTTCCCTTATTTTTTAACTTGTAGAGATGAAGGCTCAGATAAAGGGTTGGGGGCTGTAACTCTTAACATAGCATTTTGTCCTCATTTGAAACTCAGATTTTTCCACTCTGCCCCTGCACAAGAAATACAGAAAACTGGGCTCCTAAAAATGAATGCCTAAATACCAGCAAGTCACATAAGAGTTAAACTGGACAGGTGAAGATTCATAGTCTAAAACTCCCTGGGGCCTGCATGCCTTAGGAAGATATCCCTACCTGGGATCCATAACTTGGAGTCCTTTCCTGGCCTCCCTCCTTGGGAGGGGTGACTTTTGAGTATTCACAGGCAGTGGGAAGGCTCAAAACTTGCTCTCCTGATTTTTGCATGAGTTCTGAAGTTGTTGGTGGACTATGTTAAAGGGGACTCAAGCTGTTGCCAATACCAACATTATTTCAAATTAAGTATTGGCTAATGTGTTTTGCATGAAACCTGATTCACCTAGATCAAGGTGAGACATTGCAATGATGTCAGTTCTTGGGATTGTGGGCAAAAGCATAGAAACAGCTTTTTTCCTTCCTTAGGTATATGTGTACTTATGGTATCTTCAGGGTTAGGCAAAAGACATACTGAGGCTCAGTTTTGGATGAGTTTACCTCTATTCTTTCTCTTTTTTTTTTTTTTTTTTTTTTCAATTTTGTCTTAAATCTCAGTTTTCTTTTGGAGTGCTAGCAGTGATAATATTAACTGTTTGAAAAACGTGTTGTTCTGTGGCCACATTTTCTCAAAAACAACAAATTACAAAAATAAGGCTGTTACCCCTGCCTGGTTTAAAAAAAAAAAATAATTTTTACAAATTGACATAGTAATGGTGTTTCTCATAGAGTTATTCTGATACTTTAGTATTGTATTTGAAATAACGGCAATTGTTATGAGGTTTTCAGATGCATGATTAGCAACATGAAAATGGCTACAGTTTCAAACTACTGTAAAATATGCAAGAGATAAGTATTTTTTACTGGATTCAATCAGCTGAAGAGATTTATGACCTGACTTATGAGGGTAAAAATATATCCAGTTAGGCACAAGTTATAGCTGATGTTGCCCTCTAATGTGGAGTAAACAAATGGACAGTTAAATAAAAAGAATTTAAATGCTATATATTCTTTTTGCTACCTTTTACCTTTGGCTGCATGAATTTGCGGAGAGTTTTTTGAGTTATATTTAACGCCCACAGAAGACAAAGTCAGACTTTCCATTCACTTTAAAGGTAGGAGGACTTGTTTATTAGTCATTTTACTAAAACCCAGTGATTTTCCTGTCAGCTGTGGAGTGTTAGTGATCCTAGACTGTTCTAAGAGACATTTCAAAAGGTATAAAATGTTGGAAGATGTTTGAAAGATGCAAAATGTATGTTGCAAAATCTTAAAAAGCTATTTATGAAATCATGATTTTTATAAATAGGGGAGAAACTACAGGGTTACTTACACAGAGAATATGGTGTAATTTCCAAACCACTGCTTTCACTGCCAATGAAGCAGACAAGTAAGATAATAGATTTAGAAGTAGCAGTAATATCTAGCAGTAAAAGAGATTTCAGAAATCTGTAGCTTTCAGATGATTCACATGTGCTGTAAAATTGCTTGGAGCTGAGGCCACTTCTCTGCTGTGATTCTGAAGTGCCTCAGCACAGTGCACTCACTGGTGCCTGAAACCTTATACCATATTACAGTATAATTACTAGAGGTAGTACCTACTAATTGTTCTAAAAGAAAAACTATGGGCAGAACAAAAGTTCTCCATTCCATCTGAAAGGGGTTGAGGCAGCATAAAGACATCCGTATCAGCATGGTTATATACACCCAGTAAAAACAAAAAGACAGAAACTGCTACCAGAGGAGTTTTATAGCTTTTACTTGCTGTGACATTAGATGATCTGTCAGCCTTTAAATATATTTTCTTACATATGTAAATATGTGATGGGTTGTGCCTGCTGAGGTTAAACTCTTCTTGAAGATTTGGAATGAATCAAATGTGGTTTGCAAAGTTGTAATTTTACAGACTGAAATATGACATTCGGCTGTCTATAAGGTTTCACTTTGTTCTGCCAATAAGTCAGGAAACATGGATTAACACAATGTAAAAAAAAAGAGAAAAAACCTAGGATGATTTAAATGTACTGATGTAATGTTTTTTTCTAATGTGCGGTTAAAGGAGGGGTTATGACATGATGTACAAGCCACTGACACTATCACATGGAAAATTACCTTCTGATCACTTGCTTCCAGATCAGATATTAGAGGATTACACTAACTTGTGGATTGTCTCAGTGGTGTCTCATTCAGATGTGGATCTTCAGATGCCTTAATTTCAGTCACTGTTTCTACTGGGTACAGCAGTTAAACGGAGTTACACTGAGGATTAATTTGCTGGGTGGCTTTAAAATGGATTTCTTGCTCCACCAGAAAGCATCTGATTCTAGTTCTTGTTATTACTGGCAAACCAATATGGCATGGCCATGTTTGCTAAAATTAGAACTAAGGAGGGCAAATTAATTTACCTTGAGTGGTGAAAATGGTTGTACTGTTAATGATATTCAGCTTGAGTAGCAAGCATTAAAAAGTATCTTGAGAGAAGTTTATCAACCCAAACTTTGATTTGGTACAGTGACCCTCTTTATGATATACCACTGTCCAGATTCTTCATTTTATCATCTATCAGCTCTATTGTATTAGCCAGAAGATATGACAATAAAGGCTGAGCAAGTATGTGATTAGGAAGTAATATGTTTTATTAAACAGAAGAAGAAGGAAGGGAAAATATTATCAATGCAATAAGAACAGCAGCCACAGTTTCACTTTCTGAGTCCTCATTATAGAACAGTCAAGGTAAAAAGGGACAAGAATGAGCTTTCTGAAGTTTTGATTATACTGAGATTTTGACACATAGGTTCCACCTGATTCTCATTCAGCAGCCAGAACATCTGTTTGCTGTCCCTGTCTTGGTTTGTACACGCAACACTGGTTGGACTGGATGCCTTGAGCTAGGTACCCACGCATGGTTCAGACTACCTTGCTTTGAGGAAGGATGTGGGGAAACTATAGTTTTGCATAATAGCATAAAGGGTGAACTCTTACTCAGAAAAGGGAAGGGACTCTCCTGCCCCACTCTCTCCCCCAGCAGTCTGAGCACATATTTGATGAGCAGTGCTCTCATGTTTAGGTACACATTCCCTGGACTGTACAAAACTGGAACCAGTTACGGTCTAATACTCAGTGCCCCTATGTATTGCAAGGAGTAAGATCTGAAACTACTTGTAGCAGACTTTTCCCTGTCTGCCTTAGAACTCATCACTAGACGGTATTCCCTCTTCAACAGCAAAGGTAGTCACAGAGTAGATCTGGGTCTAGGGCACTCTTCTGTAACTCTTCTTAGGCTAAGTGGAGGAGATCAATGAACCCAAAGCTTCTGTTTCTCAGTCCAATCAGCAAAACAAAGGCAATTATAGAAGATAGTGACTAACAGGAGGAAACAAAAATCCCCAGCACCCACACTTTTCCCTTTGTGAAGGGTCACAGTTGCCTGCGTGGTGGTCTAGGTTCTGGCAGGATGGAGGTGCTCAGTGTTGTTTGTTGGTTCCTTAGACTTCCGTCAGAGAAAGAGAGAGCCTCATTTAGGTGTCCTTACAGTGCCCTCCGGAGGTGCTCAGGGCCACCTACAAGTGGTGTTTTTAGAGAACTTGTGCCCGCAGTTGTCCTAAAACTGGTGGAGCTCAGTGTAAGTAAACTCTGATGCCCATCCACTATAAATCACAGTAACTAGGGACTTATGTTAAAGCTATATGGAGTCAAGAATATTCAAAGGAAAAAGAAGAAGGATAACTGTAAAAAGGGAAAGAGAAAGCTCTTCTCCCAAGTCTGAGCATTGGAAGTAGAAGAGGGGTGGAACGATGAGGAGTGTGGAGATAAGCGAAAATTGGAGTGGAAGGAGACAAAAGAAGAGGAATGGATGATATAGTGGTGCATGCTGGTGAAGAATGAGCAGTGGAAGCAGGGATTGGAAGAGAGTCTTCCTCATTATTCACGTTCAACAAGGTCATTAACGTGCTGCTGTCCTGCAGATATAAGGACACTCGATGATGAATGTTTTCAGTATAGATCAGTAGCTTGATTTACTCCACAGATGTCTTGTATTTTTCAATTTGCTAATGTTTAGCATATTAAATAGTTCACTGTCTTCTCTTGTAAGGTAAAACTCCTAATGAAAGCAACAGGTCTAATTAAATGGTCTGTCCTAGGATTTGCCACTGTTGTGATTCATTTCTCCACGGTGATCAATCTTAGCAGCCAACTCAAACAAACAAGAAAAAGTAGTAAGTCTTAGGTTGAAATTACTTGGAATTCAATCACTGCATAATGTTTCCCAGATGAGATTGGACACTTTCTCATAAATGTCTGCAGCTTGTTTGTTAACCATGGCACGGTTTGTCCGTCTGTCTTAAAGTGAAAGGGTAGCATTTTTCATGCAGGTGAAAACGTGACAAAAACAACTGAAAAGCCACTTAGCTTATCCAGACCAGGACAGGGATCTGATTGTTTCTTAACTCTGATCAAGCTCATATCAGGTTTGTCACAGGAAAACTGAAGAACTAAGAAATAATTCAGCGTGAAAAGAAAATTTAAGTCTGATGATGATTTCAAATAAAATACATGGAAGCTAGGGACACCATCTGCACTGAAGATGATGAGATTTAGGTGCCTACTTCCCTTTTCAGTTTTTGAAAGCCTTTGTCTAAACCCCTGTTCTTTTGTTGTCTTTCCAAAGAAGGTTTATCAAACAATCTGACAAATCAGTTTCATTGTAAAGTAGACAAGTTGGTGTTACTCTGCAGATTAGAAAAGGTCTACGGTAATTTTTGCCTCTATAATGATCTTGAGTTTTTCTAGATAGCTAGCAGTGGTGGGATGTATATCTGGGTGTTAGGGTTTTTTTGTTGTTTGGTTGTTGGGGTAGTTTTTCTGCATTAGGAAGCCTGTTTTAATGCTTCATATATCTAACAGCTGCCTTAAAAACAATGGACAGATTTTGTTCTTAACTCCACTAGTCTAAATCTAGAGTAATAGCCAAAATGATTGATTCATTTAACTTGTAAATTCAGGGCATTTCATAGTCTACTTAGCTGGATGAAGCACTAACCTTGTCATTTTTCCTGCTGCATGTAAAGCTCCTACAAGCTCCTCCACCACAGCACACAGTTGCCTGTGATTTCTTTTTTTTCATTTTGGCATTGCTTCGTAATTCTTCTGTAAAGTGAGTTTCAGCTTACACCAGAAGGAAGCAAAAGGAAGGCCCCTTCCATTATCCCTAGAGAAGGCAAAGTGTATTTGCAGAGAAAATACGTGGAGTAACAGGAGCAATAATGTGTTTACTTTGTTGTCTTCTCACAAACGCTTACATAAAGGCATTTGAGGAGGAAGGGATTGCTATGGGCAAATGAACTTCTATCAAGTTCAAGTGTCTGGAAAAGTTTATGCTTTTTCCTTGAGCTATCTGTTTGGTGAGCTTTCGTAGCACAGAGCAGGGCAAACATGAGCTTCAAGGTGCTAAAAAGAGAGAGCATGAAAGAGCATAGGCTTCAACAGAGAAATTCACTGGAAATGCCCGCTCCTAACTATCAATCAGAGAGAAGGGAAGTGTGGCTTAGGCTCACACTTACGCTCCTAGGGGAAAGAAGTCATTGCTGGAAAGCAAAGTTCAACAACAGATGAGCTCACACAAATGAAGGAAATTGCTGTCTTCTGCCTCCCTGGGTGTTCCTGCTAAGAGAAAACATACATTTCCCATAATAGAGCTCTCAAGTTTTTTCTATATCTTGATAAAGACATTTATCCATCTTCTTCCTATAAGTAGTTTCTTAGACCATTGCTTTTCTTTTTTTGTCAGTCCATTCTGAGACTGAGAAAACTATCTCTGTGGCAGCTGCTGGAATTGTTTGGATTGAAAAGTAATATCCTGAATAATAATCACATATTTTAGCTACCTTTTAATAGGATTTAGAAGGTGAAACCAGAAAAGCTACCATCATGTGAACCAACACATGCTGTGCAGGCTTGGGACAGCCTATAGATTGAAGCATGTGACCTCTAAAGGGCTTTTTTGGGGGTAATGGGGATCAAAGTGTTGTGGGGCTATTTTGGCAGAGCCTTTGGAATGGCTTGTGGACAGGCATGCACCTTGAGGAGGAACACAGAAGCTTCCTTGTGAGCTGCTAGGAACGCTGTAGCTATGACTTCTAAAGGCAGTTTTTGGAAGATGAAGCCCAGCTGCTGATGTAGAAGAGAGGGTGGGGAAGGCTGAATCATGGCCACCTCTCTTCCCTGCTCTCAGAGGGGGACAGAGCTGTGATTTTGTCTGATCCCTAGCAGGCCCCCCAAAAGAGGGAGAAAGTATTTTCCACCTTTTTCCTCGGTTCTGTACAGCAGCCACTGAAAAGGCACAAATATAAAACAGAGAGAAAAGACCATTTTGTATTTTCTAGCATGTTCTATATATTGAATTAAGTGAGGAGCCTTTGGAAAAAAATAAACAACTCCACACATGAAATAATATACATCACAGGGCTAGGGAAAGAATATGATATTTCTTTTTTTTTTTCATCACAGTGTTGGAGCTTATTTTTATTTCAGTTTCAAACAAAGTACAAAATATTATTCCTGAAATAGATGTCTAATAAATTTGTAGCAGATGTACATGGCATTTCAATTCTGTAAGACTGAAATGTCCCTACTTTAAATTCAAGGGGGGAAAAAAAAGCTGTATATTGGGATAAGAATTTGTTTTTAAGTTGAATAATCAGATACTTTAGACATTAGTGAGCTTTTTTCCTTCATAAGAAAGTGTAGATAAAAGTGATTGAATTTTAAAGTATTTTGATTTTGACAGAATTGCATTTTCTGTTAGAGAACTGCTTAGCTGAAATTGCTCTGGCAGCCTGGATTGCTGTCACTTGCAAAAATAGAGTTCACTAACTAAACTACTCACTCGAATAAACAGGCTGCTGGCATTAGTAGGTAGTTCTTCCCTCTAGAGGAGAAAATCTTTCATTACATTTTCAGTGGTCCAGATACTTTACAGCAGTGGAAGGACAACAATGTTCAGAGTACCAAGATCCAGAGAAAAATGTGTCTTGTAGTGATTTACAGACAGTTTTGCGTAGGCAGTTTTGTTCTGATTCATCTAGTTTCCTGCTTTTCTGCTCTGCTCCAACCTAGTCAGGCTTGCCATCCTTGTTTGTGTCTATCCATCCCTGTTCCTTCCTGCAGCTTTCCTGCTAAGACATAATGTCACCTGTACTCACTCTTTACAGCTCTGAATTTCTAATTAAGCAGTGATGTACTGGCAGACACTGATGTCCATAGTCTCAGTTCCCTTGATGAGAGACACAGTAGAAAGAAGAGCAAACAGTCCATTTGGCCACCAAAGTGCAGTGTGCTCTTTGCAGAGAAAACAATCATTCCCATTTGCTGCTAAATGAACATATTCATGTTTCTTTGGTGTTCTCAAGCTGAAACTTTTGAGGTATCGTGATCTCACCATGTTTTAATCACTTTTCCCAAAGGATGGCAAAAAGTATGGGGTTGCTCACTTATATTTTCCTCTTGGCTGCAACGGTTGGGCTATTGACAAAATGGGACTTGCTTATTTTTTGAAAATTATTTAGTTTTTCCTGTGTTTCTTCTCAGGAGTGGAGAAAGTGCTCAGTATGGGACAAATACCTGTTTTGGAAAGGTCTGAATGAAAGGACAGAAACTAAAGAAACAAGTGGAAACTGAGGTGTTAAACAAAAAGAGTGAAGATTTACTAGCTCCATCATTACTCAGTAACTCCAAGTTTTTATGGCCTCACTTTGCAAAGGCCACATATAGAAAATCTGCAGCCTCCCCCAAGCTCTGTATTGCTGTTGGGGCATTTACTCACTCAGATGACATCATTCAGGTCACAATTAGCCAGTAACAAAACAAGGCTGGGTAAATTATCCTTTATATTCTGTGAAATGCAGATGGGGGAAATAATTAGTCATGTATTTCCCCTTTTGTGAACAGCTTCCTTGTGCTCTGGGAAGGGATGTCACACTGTAAATTAGTCACTTGCAATCTGTCATTTCTGACCCACTGTGGTAAAATGACTGTCCTGGTAAACAATTTGCACAAGGCTTGAAAACTTGTACTACTATTGACTGTACGTGAGTCAGATTTGCAACTGATTGCTTAATCAATCTGCACCTTGGATCCCAGGTGCTGTTCTTATTCTGCTTGAACAAAGAAGCTGGGTAGCTTAGCTAAACCTCACGTGCATGGCCTTCTGCAGAAAATGGTTTATTGAGGTTTCTGACCTCTAATCATCTTCTTCAATACAGGAAAGCCAAAACAGACCTGTCTGCCTGTTTTGTGCTACACTTCTATATTGTACTGGAATCTTCTTTCACTTTAATGCCACTAGGTCCTTTCCTGAGCAATGTGTCTCATCAGAAAAGGGCTTAGTGCACCAAAAGGTATTTCTTAAAGGATAACTGTGGAAGTTCAACTTGTGAAATTACTTGGACTCACATTAAATAATGCTAAATTATTCTGCCTTCACAAGTAGCTGTGCCTGTCCTTTGTACAACACCTAAACTTGATTCTTCACTAGAAGTAATTTAGCAAGAATTTAATTCTATATATGATCTAGAAATGAAAATAAATGAAACTAAATGAAAAGAAGTCTATTTTGTGCTAAGAGCAAGTCACTGGGTGAGCATGGGTGACAGACCACTATAGATCAGAGGAAAGAAATCAACAGTTTTGATAAAATGAAATTCTGCAGTGAAAATTTGCAGCAGGCAATCCCACTTTGAGCAATGCTGTAAATGAAGGAATTCTGTCATTCAGCGAGGAATTCCAACATGTCCTTCCTGAGGGAAAAGGTTGGGAGCAGACCACAGATGGCTTAGACAATTTATCTGTTTCCATTATAAGCTTATTTCACCACCCTGGACTTACATTGCAGGAATGTTTGTGAGCAAAGAACACGTACCACTAAGGTTATCACATTGTAACAAAGCATATGGGTACTTTAAAACCATGAGAAAACAGCTGTGTCTGCTCTGTTGGAGGAAAGCAGGCAGGTGTAGAGTATTAGTTGATGTTTTAAATAGATTCAGCCCAGTAGGAGTAGAGATGGACTCTGCTGGAAGAAATTGAAGAAGTGTAGGAAGCAGGATTGTTTTTCTGGAAACCAGCACCTTCTAACCTGCTGCCTGCTAATTTTGGAGATGAGAGAAGTGGAACTTTCTTTAAAAAGAACTCGTGAAAACTCAGTTAAAAAATGGACTTTGTTCTGCTAGTCCTGTAGCTATCTTGCTTATCCCACATTCCCCTTAAAAATCTTGTATTAAACCCTACCAATAAATTGGAAAAAAAATATGAACACTCATTAATCTGTCAGTGAAAGAGAAAGAAGGGAAAGATTCTCGGCTGAAAAGCAGGTGCGTGCTTAAGGGCTTGGGATGCCTCGTTCTCCTGCCGCCAGTGAAGCTGCCCGCGGAGGCTCGGGGCCGGGCCGTGCGGGGCCGGGATGTGCGGGGCCGGGATGTGCGGGGCCGGGCCGAGCGGGGCCGGGATGTGCGGGGCCGGGCCGTGCGGGGCCGGGCCGAGCGGGGCCGGGATGTGCGGGGCCGGGCCGTGCGGGGCCGGG
>VXBT01010674.1:929775-1136471 GCA_013400235.1 Oriolus oriolus
GTGGTGCTGCGGGGAATCGGAGCTGCCGCCGGGCTGTCAGACAGACCTGGATGGCTGCATGTCCCCAGCTTAAACACGGGCTCTCCCTCACGGTTTAGGGCAGGCTGGTTTTCCTCTTAACAAGTCTATTGCTTCAGTGAAGTCGCGGACTGTAGAGTCGCCAGGCAGGGGAGATCTCTGGCGCAGTCTGCTATAGTACACCTGCTCTGCACAGGAAAGCAGAAAATGAAGTAGTGGAGTAATCATTTGATAAGAAACGGAAGTGCAAAGGAAGACAGAGTTAAATTAAACTCAGTCTATAAATCTAATGGGCCTTGGGCAGGAAGGGATGGATGCTTCCCTTATGCATATTCCCATATGCTGAATTGCTGGCAGAGGCCAGTGGCAGACCTCGGGCACAATGAGGAGAAAGGCAAAGGTTATCACTTTCATCAGTCCTTTGCTTTACATCATACAAGTTCTCTGGCTGATGTTTGCTGCCACTTTGCAACCTATGATATAGAGATTCCTACCATCCGGCTTAGAGCACTAAATTTAAAAAATGGAATAAATGAGATAAACAATATCAAATGATAAAAGCCTTTTATCAGGCCAAGAAATTGCTCCTTTGTCAGAGTGGCACTGGCTTTGTTCTTCTGTGTTTCTTGGGCTGAGTCTAACTGGAAAGAGGCTAGGAATGCCTATTAAAAACACCTTGGCAGGGTCCAAGTACTTCCTTAATCCTTGCCACATTAGTGGGACAGTGGATACCACAACATTTAGAAATATATTGCAACAGATAAATGAACAAATGTACATTGTAAGGAGGTAAATGTGCAAGATTATAGGGATATAATATTGCATGCTTATTATCTTCAGGTCACGTCCATTCAACTCTAATTATTTTATGATATTTTGAAGTTATGGTTGCTGTTCTACACAGCCTTTGTATAAACTGTGTAGGTTTTCACGTAGAACAGAAATTGATGCATAAAGTCACTTGACAGAGTTGACAGAACTTCTAGTTTGGGTTACAGAATGTAGAGAAGATAAACCTCTTTGCTTCCACCTTCATTTTCTGAATATGGTATGTAGAAAGGGAAAGTAGTAATGTTGACTTTGTCACCCTTAAAAAATGGAAAACGAGATGAGGATAAGGAATTCTGCTGAGAGGATCCACAAAAAAGAAGGGAACAGTGAGAGAGGAAAGCTGCTATTGTTTAGCTTGGTCTTTTATCCTTACTAGGCAGTGCTCTCTCTTGCCTTGAATCTGCCATTAGAGAACTATCTGGGCTGGCAAAGTAGAAATAACTTTTTTTTTTTTTTCCCTAAGGTGGCATGAACTATTGATATTTCACTGGGGGAAAAAATCCTCCTTCATTTTACTGCCAGTGAACAGGCTGTGATCCAGTTCTGTCACTGCCAGAACTAATCCAGGACACTGTCTGTGACTGTCCAGAGATGTAAGAAACTTAGAAGCAGTGTTTTTAGACTCCATTCATAATGATGGCCAACAGTAGTTGCAGTACCATGTGCTGTTGTCAGAGTTACAAAACTGAGGAAACTTCATTTCAGTTTGCACTATGAAAGTGTAGCTTCATTTCAGTGATGTTGGTGTGCGTCCTGGCAAGACAAAAGGTTGAGAAGTAGTGTATCAATCACACAGACAAAATCAACACCCAAATCACTTCTCCAGGTTTATGTATTCTCCTTAATAATGTCCTATATAATGGCGGCAGTGGAGAAGACATGATTGTAGAAGGAATGGACTTCCTTCCAAATATATCTTCACTGGTGCTCAGCTTGCTCTCTTCTGTAAGTATTTGGGTCTTGGTAGCCTCTGTCTTCATGGGGCACATGCATTTTGATCGTGCTTGTCCTTCTTACTGGTTTTCTTTAAAATAAACTTTATTTTTTTTCTCTCCTTCTCCATTTTCCTGAGAAACCTTCCCAAGAAACTTGTTATCCATACAAAGACAAACAAGGCAAAGGTCTAAGTGGTCATCGAGATGAAAAAAATTAGTCCTGCAAGAGCCAGAAGATGGTTGGGGAATACGAAAACCAGAGAGATCTAGCTTGCTAAAACTTTGTGGAAAGGTCAAAAAGAATTTTAATACAGAAATACTCAGGTTATTATTTAAAAAATTGTGTACGAAAGGAGAGGAGATGTAGGAATGTTGAGAATGTTAGAGAACGGGACTAAGAGCATTTGTGGAAGACAAATTTTAGGTAAGATGAGTACTCTATGGAGATGGAAAGAGGTCTGTTGATAATTAAAACAGTGAAAGATGCTTTTAGCTGATAAAAAACAAATACATACAATTCTTTCTAGGATTCCTTCTGCTAATCGCTATTCTGAGCTTACATCACTAGCTCCAAAAATCAAGACCTGACATAATGAAGTCTGTTCATGCAATCACAGCTCTGACCTTTGTGATGTGATTTATTGTAATATTTTGAAAATAAATATGTTCTATCTCTTAACATACATTCCAATGTGAACATAAACCTTTCAGGACAAGGGAAGTCTTAGTCTGGCTTCCAATGCTCTGGAAATGATTATGATCTAACTTGTATAGAGCAGAGAAGAAAATGAGCATAACAGTGATGGAACAACACTCCTAATGTTAGCCTCCAGCATCTTGCATTCTGTCTTATTTTATTCATAAGCTCTAAGGTGACTGGAAGACATTGTTGTGATTCAGGAATAAGTCTCATGTCTCCTTACCATATAGGTAATATACATTATTTTCATTATCAAAGTATCTTAAACATAAGTGAATACATGGTAAACATCTGTTGCCATAGTACACACTTTCATTCCATGGGAATGTAACAGTCACAAAAGCCTAATGATGGCTCTTGTGTTTTCTTTACTGCAAAGGATTTTAAGGGAATATGTTAAATAAACCTATGGTCTCTCTTTCCACAAAATGCAGAGTATATTTCTCTAGTACTAAAAGTTGTCCAAACACGCTTTTCCTTGAGTTCAATAGTTTTTACTTTGACTCCAGTAGGAAAAATTAGTTTAATATGAAATAGTGCTTTCTTTTAATAATGGAATTCATAAATATATACAAAATCTGCAATAATATGAATTATAAGTATACCAAAAATATTACCAAATTTATCTTGAGGTACTGGTTTGGGCCTGTAAAACAAGGGGAACATGTAAAGATATCTATAACAAGGGAACATCTGGAGGAATTGTTTTGTTAAACTACCAATGAATCATAGAGGAATTAATTCTGATAAAGGATTTTAGTCATAATTCCAAGGAGTTAACATTTGTCTACACTTCAAGGTCGCATTTGAGTTTTGGCGGCCTTCTGGGTTAGAAAAAATAATGACAGAGGTTGTTGGAACCATGTGCAGGTTGTTCTGCCAACTCTTGATTCCCAGAGCAATCCATGCTCAGGTAAAGAGGGTCACTGCATCAATAATTAGCTTGAACTTTCCAGGAAGAAAAAGTAACATACAAGTTGTCAGGTCTAAATATGCAATGGGAACAAAATTCTGTAGTTATGCCAAGACTAACAAGTGATGGAAATGGAGATCTATTTTTAAGACAAATAAGATTGTACAGTACCTTTATTCAACACATGATCCTACTTATCTTTTGGTAAGTTTCTTTTCATTGGATTCACACATGGTTTTACTTTTCTCCCATATTAATCATAACTCTTGCTTCTGTCTTTTTAAAACTCCTTTTCCAGTGTGTGACATATACTTTTTTAATACATTTTTCTGCCCTTGCTTTCTCGTTGTTAAACTGGATGCAGTTTTATTGTGTTTCACACAGATAGATTACAGATGCAATAATATGAAGAAGACAGAAGAAAGTGAGGTTTAGTATTCCTCTCTCTTTGCATTTTGTTTCAACAAGGTAGCAGCACTTAAAATGAAAATTACACCTGAATTTTTTGGTTACTCCCAGTTGGTTTATTCTGGGTACACACTGAATTTACTACAGCAAAATCCCTACTGAAGATGGTTGAAAAATTTGAAAAATGAAGGCTCCTGACCGCAGAGCAATTCTTTTTTTTTTTTATCCCTATTCACCTTTGCAAAACTTAATTCAGTTCCTCAGTCAACCATTCTGTGTAATGAGACCTGGGCTGGAACTTTCCATATTGATTTGTGTAAAGTCTCTTTCTCTTGAGACTTATTTATTCTACCTCCTCCTACTTTGCTCTCTCTTTCTTTTGTTTCCCTGATCTTTATGTCTCCCTGGTTTTTGTACTGTAATTTTTTTTCCCTGCTGCTCATTGTGATAAGAACCAAGTATTTCTTTTCCCCGAACTGTCTGTGTGAAATATATCTCTTCTATTCAAATGTTAGCTTCATTGCTTAAATAACTTGACATTAGGGTAAATTTAAAAGAGGAAAGTAGCTGAAATTTCTGTATTATGAGGAAGCCAATTAATATTTCAAATATTTTTATGCAGAGCATTCTGTAACAAATGTTGAAATATACCTGTATTTGCTATGCCTGGACCTACCAGTATGAGATTATTTGGTTCCTACATACTTACTTCATGTGAAGTCTGAACTATTTTCAGGGAATTTTTTATTTCTATATATAGGCTTTTTTCTAAAATGTATCTAATATCTTACATTTATGAGAGCCCATTTAAAACAAAATTGACTTTTTCATGACATAGTTTATTTTTTTGAGAGTGAAGTACCAAAATTAACAGGTTTTTTTTGACATTACAATGTGCTTATGACATTTGTAAATGTTTTCAAACATGTCAGTCTCACAAAGAACCAGAACCATCAAGTAGATCTAGTTTCTATTCAACCTTGTCTTCTGTTCTTTTGTTTTTTCCAGCTCTGCGACGTATACTAAAATTTTAGACACTTTATATATTTACATATTAATGAACAGACTATTCTCAAATCTCTGCATTTCAGAAATAGGTCTTTGCCACTGAATTTTCTTGTTAAATACTGTTAATAACTGTTACATTATTATAACTGTTTTAACTGTTATATATATATATGTTATTATAACTGTTATAACTGTTGCTCTGGTGGTACAGAAGCTTTGGTTGTGTAATAAAAGCTAAGAGTGGTAGAAATACTTCAAATATACCATAAAAACCATATTCTTTTGTTCTAAAATTTTGTAGTCTGACCATCATCCTGACTAAGGTGCTGCACTAGACACTCTTATTTCATATCCTATTTCTGGTGGATTACAGCCTGAGAGTCTCATAAATATTGGTTCTTTTTCTGACTGACACCTGCACAGAGATGATGTTCCTACTTTTGTGTTGGGTACTGATCCACCATGAGCCAGCAAGGAATGAGAGCAGTGCAATGCCTTAAATTGGGAAGGATGGGGAGCAGGAGAACAAGTTATTAAGGAGAAGTCAAGAGGAATTACATTTTCTGAGGTTTAAAGAACAGACCTGTGAACAGATCTAGGAGTTAATCATGGATTAACACTGCTGGGATTGAGGGAGCTGGCTAAGACTCAGTGAAGCTTGTGCTGGGTAGTGTTTAAAGGCATTATCTCACAAAAGATGGGCATTGCCATGGAAAATGTAAGCAAGGACTGCAATTATTTGCATTAAAGCAGCATGACTAATCTGCTGGTTTTGCTTTATCTGAACAGGCAATTCTCTGATGGATTTAAGAGTCTCCCAACTTCTGCATTTTTTATACATGTATAGAATGGTGGCTTCCAGGGTACCTGGTTAACAGAAGAATTTTTATCGGCTCTGAGGAGCTGATGCTACATTTAAAGTACAATTATAAGAGACAGTAGAGATAAAAGATAAGAAATTCTTCTGTCTTAGCAAAGACATCTATTAGTTGTCTCACTTGGGGCTAGCTGGGCTTTATTCCCTTCAGAAACACTTCCTGAGAATGATTCACCTCAATATAAGATAGATAAATTGAACAGTTCCAAAGTTAGCCAAGTGCCATGCTGAATAAATATATTTGTGGCTTGTTATTCAGATCCCAAGATTTACTGTACCAGGAATGGCTAAAATAACTTTCTTCCCTTTCCTCTCCACCCCCTCTATTCTCAGTGTGCATTTACTGAGAAAAGGCACAAGGACTCCATTTGAATGTCAACCTTGTTCCACTTTTGGCCTTGACAATTGTCAGTGTCTGAGTGGCTGTAGACCATTTTGAGTTGGTATATTTGGTGTTTTGTGGGCTGCATGGCAGAATTTGACCTACATGGAGTTTTAAGAGGTGCTTGTTTGGAAGTCCATCTTTCTTTCTGTGCAGCACTGAGTGAAAAGGCTTTTTGTCGAACAGAAGTAGTCATATTACATATTCCTATCCAGGATCCATATTCCCATTGTACTCTCTCTGTATTGGTTTTTAGCCCTTGCATAAAGTGACCACTTCTGGATGTACCACCTTTGAGATATTAAATGTTAGATATGAAGGCATTTCCTGAAATAAATATATATGCAGTGACTAACTGTTGGGGTACACTGTGTGCTGGAAGAGAGATTAGGCCTTGTCGGCTGCAGAAAGAGCCTCGTTCTCAGACCTGGAGGTGACCCTGGGATTACAGCCAGGTCACTGGGGAAGGGCTGAGAGAGGATTGTGGGTTTCTGGACAGTGTCAGCCCTATGAGATGTGATAATTGCAGTTTCTGACCTTGTAAGGTATTGTTTACCTTTTACCATAATAGGCAATGTCTGGGAAATTCCCCAGGTGATTGGGGGACACTGAGGTGAACATCTTTCCTGTTTATATGATGTGATATCCTGTAGGTACTGGCATTTAAGGGAATTTCTGATGCACAATAAAGCTTTGCACTTTTTCCTCCATGTGTGCAGAGTCCATGCCCATGTGTGATTACTGCAACTAACAGGACATATTTCAAGATACATGTTCTACTCTGGTTTGCCATGAAGTTAGGGAAAGAAAAGCTTTAAGGTTAATGGTCCCAGTGGCAACACAGTTATGGTTTGGAGATGTCACCTTTCATAGAAGGGAGATGCAGAAGATCAGGAAGTTGTCTCCTGCAAAGCAGGGTCTCCTGGTTGCCAGTGGGAGCCAGGACATCACTGATACTTCTGTGTCAGAAGAAGGTGCTAGTCACCTCTGGAAGAGTCTCCCACAGCTGTCTGCAGCTGTAGTTTCCACATAAAGCCAAATTTGGAAGAAGCAGTGTCGCTTCCAAGCTCCAGGCATGCATCACATCAATGGAAATTCTTTGAGTGATGCCCCTGTTGCTACAGTCACACATGTGGTGATGCTTGTTTGGTGGAGTTCTGCTATTTAATATACATTGGAACTGTTTGCCCAACTGTCTAATTGGTTTGCTGTTGTAATTTTCAAATTAGTAAGAAGAGTCCAGACTCAGTAGTATATTTTATTTTGTTCCTAGTGTATGAATTTTTACAGTACTGTCTGATTATCTAAGGATTGAGGAGCAGAAGAATCAGCGTAAAAATCAAAGAAAATATAACAGAAAAAAATCAAGATTTCAATCAGATATAATACTGAAAACATGTTTATTTCTTGGTCCTCATCACCACAGGTATATGAGCTCTCACATAGCAAGCTGAAGTTTATGACCTTTATAATACATTAGAGGGAGCAAGAGGGGGGATTGTAAAATAAAGCATATGAATTTTTCAGTGTTGCCCCAGAAAAAATTTCTCTGAATGTATTCTGTTCTTCATTTCTTCTCATCCCTGTCTGCTTCAGTTCCCTGGGGAAGGGATCCTTTCTCATTACAGCAATTGCTCTGACTGGGTGAGGAGGATTCCTCACTTCCAAACAAAGGGGAACACACGCAGAGCTGCAGCCTCCCATCAGCATTGCAGGAGCCTCCAGCTGTCGATCATTCTCATTTGTTCAGTCACTGAGCTCAGCAGAATTACTGGGGTGCTTAAAGTTAAACAAAAATGCAAATGTTTGCAAGGTCAAAGCCCAAGAGGCTTTCAAAAGCAAAGACTGTTACATGCTGTTGCCAGGACAATAATTTGGGGCACTTATTGCTCAACAAGAGAAGTACAGCTGTCATTATCATCAGTAGTATACGTAGTAATAATAATCAGAAGATTAGAAGTTAGTTCAAGGAAACTACAAAACCACAACCTGAAACACCCAGGCTTTGTTGTTCATTTTGTAGTTTAATACTTTGTCAAGATGTTAAATTCACATTTGTTTGCATTATTCCACCTAGAAGGTTATCAGATAGAGTCTGGGCTCCAGAGAGGGTTGAACTGTTGATCTTCAGCCACTTAATGGTGTTTCAAGTCTTGAATACATCTGTTCCCTCTAAGTTCCTGGGTGTTTTTAAGTCCTTGATGGACTTGTTCTATTTCTTTTTTATGATGAAGAAACTGTTATTTGTGCTGTTTAATGTTGATCTTAAAGCTTTTTTTTCAAGTTACACAGCTGAATTAATTTGTTGTGAATAATTTTCTTACCGATTTTGTAACTAGATGCTAATAAATTCATTCAGTGCTCTCTATATCAACTTTCTTTTTCCTAAACTAAATTGGGAATGCTAGAATACACTAAAAAAATAACTAAAGGAGAACTGTTAATATAAGAGTGTTTATCTGCATGCAATTTTTATTACTTTTTTGAACGCTTTCACCTCAGAATAAAGTACTGATGCAGTATTCATGAGAAGAAAATAAAGGGGAAAGTTGAATTCAATGTTTTGTGTTCTGAAATAATGAAAAATGAACTTTGCTCAGTTACAGAAGAATTAGCAGACATTTAAAATAAAAACATCCATAAGGATTTTAAAATCTTTGTGGCATTTTGTATATTACTGGCACAAAAACAAGAGTTCAGACTAAATAAATACGTGAAGAATCCTGAAAATGTAACTCTTCACTGCAAGTACGCATAGAATCTTTAGCCTCTGCTATCCTTTTTATCCAGTTAGTTCAGTAGATGTAGGAATTCTAAAAATTCGTTGATTTGGATCCCTTCCACACTTATTCTTGTCTAAGGATGTTCCTGGGGTATCTGCAGTAGGCTCACTAAACTCCACCAGTCATGGGTAGCAGTGGATCGGGTCAGTCGGAAGGTCCTGAACCCATTTAAAGGTGGTGCCTGTGTTAGAACAGTCTTTACAGTAATATTGTATGAAGTTTTTTCTTTCAAATCTCACAGATCTAAGTTAGCCCCTCACTACCCACTGAAAAGGCCTTCCATAATTTTTACGAAGTCTGGACATGGTCAGTCTAAGAGATTGGCCTCTGCATTAAATCAAAATAGTGGTTTCTCCATTCTTATGAGGCTTATAGAAGTCACTGTTTCTCAGCTATGACAGAAATACAGTGAGGGGAATCTTTTCTGACTTTTTTGTATGTCTGAGGAAGTAAAGGTGAGCTCTTTAGGATGCATTGTGAGGAGATTTTGAACATGCACCCTTACTAGCTAGTGGCTGAGCTCTCACTTTTGCTCGGCAACAGCATTCCCTTTACCTGCAAATTAATGCTAAATTCTATAAGAGAATCTTATTTCCAGTATTAAAGTGTCCTGAGATAGGGT
Source organism: Oriolus oriolus (assembly GCA_013400235.1). Taxonomy (NCBI): domain Eukaryota; kingdom Metazoa; phylum Chordata; class Aves; order Passeriformes; family Corvidae; genus Oriolus; species Oriolus oriolus. Next base: position 939,253 of record VXBT01010674.1, read on the forward strand.
ATGATAACTGTAAAATGGCATTTTTAACCTGCAGTATTTAGTTTAAGAAGTCAATAAAACTGAAAAATTAACTGCATATACTGAATCTATTTTTCACCTTTGCTTTTCTCCTGGTTTTGGTTTATATCTGTCAAATAGGGTTTAGGAGGTAGGAACTCCAATTGGATCAGTGCTAGTGCACAATGTATACATAAAGATGATATCTACCTGAGGTTTGCACACCAGAAATGTAGAAAAATAACCTAGAAATGCAAACAAAGAGTGCAGGTGAAATAAAGGGGCCAGTGGTCTCCAGCACCCCCAAGGGAATGGAAATTATCAGCCTCTCTTCAGAAGGAAGACCTGGCTGCTGTGTCTTGATGCTGTCCCTTCCAGTAGCCCCTGATATGACCAGAGTAGGACCACACTGCTATTTCTAAGAGTATGAGGTTCACTTGATAGGGAGCAGATGCTCCTCAGGTTGTCCTGAACTCTGTTGAGGTCAAGATTAAGGCAGAGCTGACCTTGGATTTGTACAGTTTAAACTCTATTCCAACTCTAACACAAGGACACATGTTCTCAGAAGTGATTAAAATTCAGGCTTTATTTCTGGCACGGGTGGTTCTCATTTCCTGGCTAAATTATATCACAAAGAAATACAGTCCAGCCTACCTGCGTTCACCTGTGGGCACACGAGGATAAAGTAGCCTTCATTTCTGCCTTAATATACTGCATAGTGCTCCTGGCAGTGGGAGATGTCTGCTGCTTTCCAGCCTAGAGGAGTCTATATTTCAGCAGGAGTGCAGTGATCCATGTACTGTTATTATCACACCCTACAACGCAATCTCTAAAACACCTTGGGGTCCATCTCTGTTGGATGAAAGGCATTATAAAATGAAAAGTATGTTCATAACAGTTTGCAGTAGAATATTGCATTAGCCTCATTGGGCTACGGTGATGGATTAAGCAGAACCGTTGCCCTGGAGAAGAAAAGGCCTGAGTGAGTTATGGACTCCCTTTTCAATGCATTCAGAGTGTACATACATTAAAAGGAGTTTTGGCATATTCTGGCAGAAAGCTGAAAAAGTCACAGGGAGGTGACCAGCTTTTGATAATAGCTCATTAACATCATTTGTCATACTTAGAACTCTCTTTAAGGTACACAGAGAGATGGCAATTCACTGCTGGGATGAGGGGAAAACAGAGCAGCAATGTAAGAAAGGAAGCACGTTTTTTAATGTAGTTGATTGAATGCAAGCTTGAAGAAAATTAGCCTTCTGAATTATTCATATGCTTTAGAGACATCTTTAAGAGACTTAACGGGAGGTCACTGTTTGAGCAGGGGGACAGAACTAAGAATACAACACTATCTTTAGCCTTACAGCCTATAACTTTATTCCCAGCTGACAGCAGTGAATTTTTTTTTATGGAATAAAGCTTCCTGTGGGACTATAGTAGCTGCAGTAAAACTTTCAGCTGAGAGTTTCCCTAAGAGAAATACACAGAGGGAGGTCTGTTGGTGGGCAGATCGTAGACTTGAGGGGTGGGAGAGTTTGGTTTGGTAGTTTTGTTCCAATTCAGAAAAAGTCAGAACATCCCAGATGAATTTCAGAAATACTCTACTCTCTTTATCTCATTAAAAGAAGTTAAAATTCTTGGGTTTGCTCCAGCCTGGAGCAGAGGATGTTTTTGTGACCTCAGCGTATTCTCCAGAGCAGGAAAATAAGTTTCCTGTTCTACATTACTCTTCCCAGGACTGATCACTCTGGGGTGGGGACACAGTCATATCACAATTATATATATATATCTATATAAATATCAAATAGTTCATAGCAGGGCTTGGGTTTAATTAATTTTAGACTTTTTTTATTTGAAGCTGCCTATCAACTTTATTTTTTGGGAATAAGAACAACTGAAATGTGGCTTTGCTGAGGACAGGCAAATGCTTCAGGAGGCTTTGAGCTAGCAGCTGGATTGCACTGGAATTGATCTGCATCCCAGATTCTGTTATCTGGGGAGGAAGTGTCCTTCAGAAAGCTCCACACACATCCCTGGCATAGCTGTCTGCTAAGGTTATAAGTGGAAGAAAGTTGGGATGTGACCTTTTTCCTGTTCTTGAGCATCCCTGTGGAGGAAGGAAAAGGTCCTTCCCCCACTGCCCATTCTGTGGCACTGGAAGGCAACAAAGTGAGAGTGAGAAATATTTTAAATCTTCTAACATCCCCATCCGGCCATGTAGATCTAATCAGAAGTTGGCCTGCCCCAGGGGAAAAAAAAAGGCTTAGTGAATTAAATATTGAACAGTGTAATTTGTTCCCTTGATGCATGTCTTTTCAGGTTTAGGTTCAATAATTATCTGTCAGTTGGTTTTCTTTCATTTTCAATATGTTCTAGAACATTCATTTTTTAATCTTAACCCTCAGCCTATCCATCATCCTCCAGATCCATGTGGTATATCCGTTGTTTAATTTTCACTTGTTCCTTCTCTTCCTGTACCTTTGACTCGTATTGATTTTTGTAACATTCAGTTAATATTTCAGTATATTACTAGTTTGTGTGACATTTTACAGTCCATGCAGGTAAATTACTATGGGCCTCTTGAAATTACTGGGCAGGTAAGTCAAATAATTAAATTAACTTTCAAGGGGGAAACTGGCAGAAAAACAACACAGAAGCTTTTGACTCTGTTGAAATAATTAATTTTGAATCTCCATAATACCAGAAAGAAAAGGGCTGGTTTGGGTTTTAATTTTATTTAAGTAAGTTAAGTTCATACATATCCGTAAAGATATCTGCTACATGTTAACTGCTTATTTATCTGTCATCATGACTGGAAATTTATCCTTAATGTATTTATCTCCTGGGAACACAACCATATATTGTGTTAGTTCACTGATGTGGGGTCTTCTCATGCTGGATCAAAGCATTTCCCTCTGGACTTTCACCAGCTGACCCTCTGCTGGCAAAGCAGTGGATTACTTGTATGTCCATGGGGAGGAAGGAACAAGTAGAAGCTAGTGAAGATTTTAATTACAAATTTGGCATAGCAGAGATAATCATACGAAACAGCAAAGTTCATCTCTTTTGGGTTTTATGTTGTGAGTTAGCAGCTATTAATTAATGTTTTTAGACCTATGGCACAGAAACATGCTATCTGTAACACACTCACCCTTCCATAGATATGAGTATGGGGCATAAACATTTTATATGCAATACCGAGAAAATATTTGTTTCAAGGTAAATCCTTCTAAGCATTATATTGAATATTATGTTTCTCGTTTTTGAAGAACTGGACTCAATTTTTGTGACATATCTTGCACAAACATCTCATAAAACTTTATTATATATCAATTCTGTACACCTACAAAAAATAGTTATCTATGCACACTTGAAAGGGAAGGATTTTTACTTCCAATGCAAACGTTCAGACTAAAAAAGTTGGCATTTTCTCCCTTTTGCCTATAGATGGCAATATGTTATAAACATGTGGAATCACATAGCTCAAATTTAAAGCTGCTCTTTTACCAAGAAGTTTTTTTAAACATTAATCGATCTGCATAGATACCAACTGCAGTAAAACCAAGCCAAAATAACTTTCTTTTTTTGTCTTCTAATTATATGTCTCTGTCGTGCTTAAAGCCCAGCCAACAACTCAGCCCCATGCAGCTGCTCACTCACTCTCCCCTGGCAGGATGAGGGAGAGAATTGGAAGGGTAAAAGTGAAAAAACTCGAGGGTTGAGACAAAGACAGACAGTTTAATAGGTAAAGCAAAAAGCACAAGCAAAGCAAAACAAGGAATTCAATCACAACTTCCTATGTTCAGCCATCCTGAGAGAGCAGGGCTCCATCACACGTAACAGTGACTTGGGAAGACAAACACCATCACCCCAAATGTCCCCCATTCTCCCTTCTGACCCCAGCTCTATGTGCTGAGCATGAGGCCATTTGGCCTGGGATATCCCTTGGCTCAGCTGGGGTCACTGGCCCAGCTGTGTCGCCTCCAACTCCTTGTGCACCCCCACCCCCCTCGGTGTGGGGTGGGGCGGGGTGAGGAGCAGAAAAGGCCTTGGCTCTGTGGGAGCCCTGCTCTGGAATAACAATGACAGCTCTGTGCTATCGACATTGTGCTCAGCACAAATCCAGAGCACAGCCCCATACCAGCTACTGTGAAGAAAATTAACAGTACCCCAGCCAAACCCTGCACATACTCTAATTCACTGGGAACGTGTTGCAGGGAAAGGTGAACAAAAGTCTCTCAAGGGTGCAACATTACATATAAATTTTAAGCAAAACAGAATAATTGCTATATAGTTCTTTCTTGGAGGAGGTTATAAATACCTGCTTATAACATAATCACTGAAAAGACTATGGAACTCGTAAGGGCATTATAGTAAAGTTAGTATTAGAATTGAGAGGGAAGAGTGGTGTGAAAAAAGATGTAAAATTATGGCTAGGGGATGGAAGAGATGAATAGAGGTAGAGGAGTTTTTAGCAAGATCTTCCCTGACAAAATGAGCGAGATAGTTGAAATACGAGGATTGGTATTAAATTAGCCTTTACTGAATGGTTGAATGTGCTGAATATTCTGAAGGCAGGTGTGTTTCCTTTATTTTCAGGTGTGACCTTTGCCAGTCCTTTAACTCTGTTCCAGCATCACTACTTGATTGTATTTTTTTTAATGTGCTTCAGGGGAAAACAAGACAAGGGCTTTACACACACTATGACTTTTCCATGGTACTGGAAATCTGCTAGAGAATGCACAGCTGCTTTTCTGCACCCATGCAAAGAACCTTTTCTGCCATGGAGAAATAGCAGTTGCACAAGCTTGTTGGAATAGACACTGAGCTGCACCAGGGAACTGAATCTTTGGGTATTAAAATAGTGTCTTCTGTTATACTTTGTTTTGTTGTTAGAAGAGATATAAATAGCAGCTTTGTAAGTTAAAGGAGCAAAATATTCAAAGAACAAAACTAATATGTCCAGTAGAATACATAAGTTGGTTAGAAACCCTCTGCATTACACCAGCACTCATTTTTTTTTAAATGAAAAAAAAACAAAATAGGATGGTATTTAGCTAAAAAATCAGACAATATCTTAGTTTTTTGAGGAAACAAATCATGAGATGAAAGTAATTTAGACTTCCCCTTACTTTAGGAATTAACCCCTACACACATGATAATTTGTATTTTTCAGTAAGATTGCTTTTGTTGCAACTCTGGATTTCACAGGATCTATATCTGCTTGTGTTTCAGAGGTTTTTGTAGCTGGAAGAGTTTAAAAAAAAATCAGTATTTGTATGCTTATTTGGAAGTATGTGATCTGAAAAGTATAAATTTACCTTAAAACGCCCACAGTCAGTTGAAAGAATTGATCTTCAGCACCTGTTAATTGTTTCTTCTGAATCAAATATGTCCAGCTCAAAGGTCCAAAAAAAGGTTTATTTCTAAACTGTATGCACTGAAAAGAAGATAAAATCTATTGTGTGAAGAGAAAGACTCTGCTCTTTTTACTTTGCAAGCTGTCACTAGAACCAGAGACTACAGATTTGGGATTCAGCTGACAGGTTTGCTAATGGAGCATAACATGATATAAAAGAAAAGGAGGCTCTCTGTAGTTGTAACACACCAACTTTACAGAGCAGTCAGCTAGAGGTATTCTGGCAATTTTTGACAGGTCTAGGGTTTTGGAGCAGACTCATAAAAAAAAAACCAGTCTTATTATTCAAAGCTGCTTTAAAATTATTGCAAATATTTGGACATGGAAAACTGAAATGGATTCTAGAGTTTGGTGATATATTAGTATATATTACTCTCATAATTGCTGATTTAAAAATTAATTTCAGAAAATTTCAAATACTAAATATTATTAGGAAGAACATATTTTCATTTTTTTTTTAACTTCAAAAATGTCCAAATTTTTCATTTTTTACATATTTAGTTCAAAATGTATTATAATTTGAAAGACTCTTCAGTATATATCATTGTAATCTTTAAATCACAAGTGGGACCAAGAAAAATTACGTTGGACTCTCCAATTGAAAACAAACCCACATTTTTTGTTTATTACATTTTTGAGAAAACAGTAATTTAACTGTAAATACATCCATCAGTAATCCCTTCCTCATCTTAGAGTTGCACAAAAAGAAATCCTGTTGAGCTAATTGCCTGTTATTTAGTTTAAGATATTACATATGATTCCTAGTTCGCCCTAAATCCACTCATCTGTGATTTTGCTCCCTGAAACAATACAGTTTTGCACATCACCATAACCTCAAGGGACAGAGAGAGATTAGTTTGTTATATGCAGAACACCTGCATTTCTGCCTTTGTTTTTATGAAATTTTTGCAGGTGGTGCACTGAATGCGTGAAATGACTCCAACACATCTGAGGAGCACTGAACTGTGGTGTTAAATTGCTTTTTCCAGGAGGCTGGAAAATAAGTGCAGTCCAGAAAGGCTTTGGTTTATCTGTTGCTGTTTGTCTTCTTGGGTCCATAAAGCCCAGACATGCTGATTCCTGGGGAAGGTGATTTCCCCTCTTCAGGTTGCCAGGCTTTGTCATGTTGGCAGAAAGTGACACAAGAGTGTGGAACACAACATTTTTCATCCTACATCTCAACTTCTTCCTCAGCTGAATGAACTCTGGACCAGTCGTGGAAGGTGGAGAGGAGAAAAAAAGGAAAAGAGAAACAGATGTTGAGCCCGTAGATAGTCATAAATTGTGCACTATGCTCTCTTGGCAAATTCAGAGACAAACCAGATAGAAGAGATGGGAACCCTTCCAGCATGGAACTTCCTGTATTTTTCAAGTTTGAGTCTTGCAAGGTGCCCTGACTCAAATGAGCAAATCACTTAAACTCATTTCCTTGTGGGAATATTTGCATGCCTGAATTTAAGCAGTATTAAATGCTGTGGTGCATTAGATAGTGTTGAAGTGAATGAAATTGCTTTCAAAACCTAAATCAATCACAACACATGGTACTTCTATGATTCTTGTAGCAAAAATGTTCTGCACCAGTGGATGTTACTGTGTGCACCAAAGCAGAGTAGATTAATGATGCTGCAGATGAATCCTTGCAGAGGCTGCATGGGGAAAAAAATATCCATTTGTGATTCAAATAGGTACTCCTGCCATGCATTAACAGATAGGAATACAGTGCTGTTCAGTCTAACCCCCGTCTATACAGCCCTGCAAAACCAACCAACCACAGCAATTTAGCTTGAATGTTTTTCCAGTGTATTTTATGATCCAAAGTCTTGTATCTCCAGTTCTTTTCTACCTAGAACAATCAAAAGAAATATTCCCCCACAAAAATGTATAGCTAAAGAGAGTGATAAATGTTGCTGTGTTCATAAAGTTTCTGGCTGTGTTGTTATAAGTTGGAGAGTTGATAAATTTGGAAATCCCTGAAGCACCATTTCATATCCAGCACAGAATTTTTATTTATGTAGAAAAATAGCAGTCTTTTAATGTGGTAAATCTGTTAGAATGAAATCGGTATGGTTTCAGTATTTGTAATATGAGCATTTTAGAAGCATAAGTACAAGTTTATGCAAATAGGTCCCAAACTCATCAGTTTTGCCTACCTTATTATTGATATCTATCTTCATTGAAGCTATGTACTGAGTGCACTTCATTAAGACTGACAAGCCAAAGGCTGCTCCTTCTCCCTGGGAATTGCCATCTTCTTTACAAGGCAAAAGCCATTAAATGAGCCTTTTACAGTGAGTCAACTCTCTCTTCTTTTCACTGCCAATGGGGGATATATTTTTTTTTATATTTTACTCTACAAATCCTACTTAAAGAGACATGAGAAGATTCCTTACAGTTAAAAACTTTGCACATTTGTCCTTCCTCAGAGCAATATATTTATTTCCCATGGTCCTAGCTAAATGTTAAGATACTAACATTGACCTTGTAGTTAAACCCTGTGTGGAAAGTTGTGCATAAACTTCTTTTAATGTCTACTGCAAAGAAATCTTATTTTCTCTCCATTGCTTCTAAAAATTTTTTATATTTTTCCCACAGCACATTCTAATGCATCTGTTATATAGTGATATTTAAAGGAAAAACAAAGCAAAGTTATTTATATAAAATTTTCTGCCCAGAACTGCTAGATGAGGGTGATTTTTGCTCACAGGCTTGGTGTTTGTCCAAGCTTTGCTAGAGCCTTTTCTTATAAGTTTCTTTCTAGATTACTTAATTTATGGTCACGTGACACCTTAAAAGACAGTTCAGTATCTTGGCCTATCTCAGAAAAGGATTTCCATTAAACTGATATTAAAAAAATAGTCTGATGTAGGTGGATAATGCAAACCAGGTTCTGTATTGTAAGCCAGTCCCCTTCCTGCCTTAAAAAACCCACTCCTGTTCTTGTTTGTCACGTGTGTTCTGTACACTACTCAAAATATATGACTATTTCTGTGGCTGCATAATGACATATCAGCAGCTAGGAGTTGCAGTAATGTATTTGAGCTTGATTTTTTAAAACAGTTCTTATAAATACATGGCAAAATATTCAATAACCCCTTTATTTTTAACTCACTGCTCAAGCCCTAGACACAACCTCTTGCTGTTACTCTTTAGGCTGACCACACTGGAAACACTGTAAAGCACTGCAGAGAGTAAATTGGTGAGTTTGATGCAGAACTAAAACTTTGTCTTAACCTCTGAGGTATTTTTTTAAAAAATACCACACCACTATTTGCCTGGCTTGCTGGTATTGTGGTTTATGGCCTGCAGTCAAAGAGATCTGCTCAGATCCCCCGATGTGCCAGGTGAACACAGAGGCTGCAGTGCCAGTGGCTGAGGAGATGCTGATCTATTTTGCATGTCCTTTTTTTTTTTTGACAGGAATAACCACTCCTGAAGATTTAAAGGCTTCTCAAATTGTAGTGAAAAAAAGGGAATTTAGGATTAGAAGCCTGTGGTAGCAGGGAGGAGCACAGAGCACAAGATTTGAGATTCAGAATAAAGCTTCTCTTGGATAATATTTTATAGACATAGACCATGTGTGTATTTAGGGCTTATTTCACCTATTTCCAGCCTTTCAAAGCATGCTGCAGCTAATTCTCTCACTCACAATGCTTGTAGGAGTTATCTACTGTAATTTCTCAGTTTTCTCTTCTGCTGCTCTTTCCCTCCACCTCTCAGGAGCAGTTCTTCTACAGATTGTGCTGTCTGTAAGTGTCTGTGTAATGGTCCAAGGGATAGATACAGGCTCTGAGCATGGAGCTGGACACGGCCTTGGGCAAGACAAAACAGCTGCTCTCCACCAGGCTTTTTAATGGTAGAAATGCAGCTGGAGGTCTTCAGCTGTTCTCCAGCCTTAGCAGGAAGCTGTCTGCAGGCTTAGGCACTCTCACTGGCATAGGGCATGTGTTCTCCTTTCCAATCTTATTTTCCAAAACCCTAGGCTTATAGGCTCAGTTTTGTCTAAATTAAAATAAAAATAGACTTATGCCTGCTGTGCATGCACATTATAGATCAGTGGGCTGAGATTTGGGAAAACTGATGATCAGGGATTTCAATAGTTTGTCTTGGAAATAGTGGGATGACGGAAAGTATCTACAAAAGAGGTGAATTTTTTTCATCATTTATATGAAGTAATCTTTCCCTGTACCTAGCATATGGGTGTGTGCAAATCCCAAGAAGGAACTGAACTCAGAACACTGAATTTTGATTTTTTTTCCCCCAATAACTTATTTTTTTCTTTCCACAGAGTGATTCAGAGGGGGTGGCCATGGAATTTCAAAATCCACAAGCTGTCTGCAGAGAGTTTTACATCAAATTATGGCTGTCTTTGCAAGTAATCATAGGACATATTTTTCTGAATAAAAAAAGAACCCCTTTCTATTTCACACTCATGGGTATATGTGAACCCAAATACTAAAAAAGCTTGCAGATACATTGGCAATAGCCTTCACTGGGCTCCTATATTGTACTATGCTGTTGTTCTGAGCAGCTGAATACACAGGAAAATACACACAGAGTAATTATATAGCCTCAGTGGTAGTAGTTCCTATAAACCAAATCCAAAATAGCCTCCAAGGGACTACCTGTTTTCTATGAAGGTGGTAGGATTGCAGAGGGATTGACTTGGTGCAACATTTAGTATTCTTAGAATCTAAGAATATAGAACAGTTTGGGCTGGAAGGGACATTTAAAGGTTATCTAGTCCAACTCCCCTGCCATAATCAGGAACATCTTAAAATAAATCAAGTTTCTCAGAGCCCGGTCCAACTTGACCTTGAGTGTTTCCAGGGACGGGACATATACCACCTCCCTGGCCAACCTGCTCCACCCTCATGACAAAAATTTCTTCCTCATATCTAGTCTGAATCTATTCCCTTTTAGTGTAAAACCATTACTTCTTGTCCTATTGGAACAGGTACTGCTAACAGGTTTGTCTCCATCTTTCTTAGAGGCTCCCTTAAAGTACAAAAAGGCTGCAGTAAGATCTCCCTACAGCCTTCTCCAGGCTGAACGACCCTGAAATTTTCTCCATAGGAGATGTGTTTCATCCATCTGATCTGTGGCCTCTTCAAGACCTGCTCCAACACATCCACGTCCTTCCTGTGCTGGGACCCCAGAGCTGATGCAGCACTGCAGGTGAGCTCTCACCAGGGCAGAGCAGAGGGGCAGAATCCCTTCCCTCCCCTGCTGCCCACGCTGCTTTGGATGCAGCCCAGGACACGTTTGGCTTTCTGGGCTGCAAGGGCACATGGCTGGGTCACGTCCAGCCTCTCACCCACAGCACCGCCAAGTCCTCCTCAGCAGGGCTGCTCTGGATCTGTTCATCCCCCAGGCTCTGGGTTGCTCCAATGTGGCTGCAGCACCTTGCACTTGGCCTTGTTGATCCTCATGAGATTCCCTTGGGCCCAGTTCTCAAGCTTGTCCAGGTCCCTCTGGATGGCATCCTATCCTTCAGGTGTCACCACTCAGCTTGGTGTCCTTTCCTAAGGCGATACTGTTGCAATCAGAGTTCTTGTCTCCATAACTGAACCTATTTTTGAAGTAGCTGTTCTGACTTGGAAGTTGTGTTTGGAAAGTCTTTATGAGTTGGGTAATTGTCATTTGGCTGATGTCACTGGTTAAAAGTGATAACATACATAAAATACATACAGTATATGAAGTTACTTGTATACTCATTTGTACTGCTTAAATTGTAAATACTTGTTACAGACAAGAAAAATAAATATTTTTCATAGATTTCAGTTATAAAGAAATAAAATAAAATCTTAAAGTTTAAGTACCCATTAAGTAACTAAACCTGCTAACTGTTAGCAGAGGTAAACTCAACATTTCTGAAGGAACAACATCAGCTGGGACTTCCTTCTGGTGCTATCACAATGAGAAGTATAACCTCTGCCATCCCCAAAATTATTTCAAACAAATATATTTTTAATTTTTAATTTTTCTTATTATGCAAATTGAGGTCCTGTGAGGACAGATCTTAAATATGAACATGAAAATATTAACCCATTTTATCACTATCTTGAGTTGGAATACAGGAGAGTAACTCTTTAAGTCCTCTAAGTCATCTAAGTACAGATGACTGAGAAATGTGTAAAATCTTTTTTGGTGGTTAGTAGAATTCAGTTAAATTTCTGTCTGCAGGAGTATTATCTATATTTGAAATTAGAATATTACACATAAGCCCTGTCGTTGTCTTAAAGTAAAAAATAACATCCAGTCTAGTTCCAGATTCACGCTAGACCCTGCATCTGGGGAAAGTCACCTCACTAAATGTGCTATGGCTCGTATACACACTAAACAATTTCCTCAACTTGTATTATCATCTAGTATCTGGCAGCATAGAATGTGATTATCCCCTCCTGAAAACACTTTACATCTTATCAAGGAGTATGTCTAATCCACTGGCTTTGGAAGTAAATATCACAAGATGTTCACACTGAATGAAGTCTACTCCAAAGAATTTGAATGTAAAAAGACTGGAAGCCTGAAAGATGAATGGTTAAATAAAATCAGGTTTTATTGCAGATTGCTGTTCCAGTACCTGTTCAGAACTTGTCCATCATATCTTGTCACAGACAATAGCCAGTATTTAATGAGTTTGTTCAGTCCTTTACCTTCTCTTTCATAATGGCTGAAACAGCTTCCATTTATCTCAGAAAATTGAAGTCCTATACAAAAGTTCATTAACTTAAATATTGCAGAAAGAAATCGCTTACCTCATTGATTGAGTGTCCCTGCCTGTAAGACTACTTCTACTCAAAGAAATAAGGGTTAATATATTGTACTTCTGAGGAACAGGCATCTGTTTTAGTTACAATATTCCCTAAAGTGATGACAACTTCAGGACGCATTCAGAATTTCATTTCATTATTACTCTCAGTAATCATAGATATCTTTTTTTCAAGACAGCTTGGAAAAACAAAAGATGGAAACTTCACCACAGTTTTGCTAAACAAATGACAGAATGCTCCTACTTTAAAGCACTTTTTTTTCTTTTCTCCCCCTTGCATTTGATTTTACAGCTGAGTTTGAAACACTGTGTAAAGTCACAGCATGGTGAGAGCACAACAGATCAAAGACACAAGAACTTTGAGATAAAGTTAATTTTACTTTTGTGAAACCTCTTGGTCACACTGGGCAGTGATGGTAACTAACTTCAGCGTTTGTATAATCATTCTGGAGCTACCACTATATTATAAATTATATCACATTGATCTTTCTATTAACGAATCCCCACAAAAGCAGAAAAAACTGAAAGGCATAACAACTTTCAGGAGCAAGGTGAGAAAAAAGTAACTTGTTTTTTCACCCAGACAATTACCATCACTTTCTGGTTTTATTTCTCCTCTTCAGTTGATTCATCCTTTTCCTGAGAAGAAATTTATTTATTTTCCCTTTCTTAGAATGTTTTCATCCCATCTTTTTCACATGATTTCTCAGTTCCATCTATCTCTTGTAATATCTGAATGTGTTTGGACTGTGAGTTATATAAGGAAAGCAACATTCTGCAGCTTTATCTCTCTATAGCAAAACTTAATATAGCAGAAGGCTTTCACTTGCTTAGAGAGAAACTGAGTATATAAGGCAAAGAGCTGAACATGCAGCATAAGAAACATACTTTCCATAGGAAAGGTGCATTTGAATTGCATTCTAAACAAAAATAAAATGAAATATTTTTGAGAAATACATAAATTAATCAGGATGATGAGCGACTTTTGTGTGAGATTTTAAAATATTTTTAATTCTTTTGATAACCTCTTTATTAATTTAAAAAAAAACCAAAACTTGTCTAGTTAACACTGTTCTTTGAGATTCTGTACTGTATCTTTCTCAGATTTCTGTGACTGATAGCATATGGTGCTGGCCAGTCCTGAGGACAGAGGAAATCAATTATACATATCATCCCATAGCCACACTAATTTTGCTAATTGTTCCTTTTAACCTTGCTATTGCTTTTCCCCCTGCATATTTCATAGAGAGAGTTTAAAGGCAGAGATCTTTTGGGAAAAGAAAAATCCAAATACTGCACAGCAGGACAGGATTTGCTAATGTCTGCTTGGCTAATACAGAGAAAACTGGCAATTAAGTGAAATTATTAGTGGGAGCATCATCAGGTCGGACAAGAGGGTTAAAAAGGAAAGTATGCAAAGACTGGCACTATCAGAGAGGAAGTGATATAAATTTAAAAATATATCTCTCATAACTGTGCTTGATGTGATGTTCAGGTTGAGTAGAGACAGACTATGGAACTAAAGGAAGCCTTTCAGCGCAGTGATGATTTCATTGATAGACCTCAATACTGGTAGGTGAAACTTTTAACTCTTCATCTAACATTGGTGCTCATGGAACCTATTTTAGGTGGCAAAACTTAGATTCCACTATTTTACTATTTTTAAGTCAAAAAAAGTCTGAATTACATATACTATTGCAAAACTGTGTCCCATCGCATTCTTTGCTTCTCAAAAACAATGCCTCGGTCATCTGATACACACAGTAATAACTTAACATATTCTATGTTCCCTCATTAAATTAAAGAAGTGCTGTGCATCTCCACTTAAAATTAACTAACTCATGAACAATCACTTTTATTAGAGAGATAAAAATTAAGTTATAAGATTTATTTAGTCTGAGGAGTGAGGTTCAAAGTGTTGACTTATCTTGGTCCCTCAAGTACACTATAAATAGATGTAAGGTCTTAGGTTTCAATGATCAAACATCTAGCTTGTGGCTTTGATGATAACTCAATGAATTATGTATTCTTTATTTTTAGAGAAATCATTAATAGGAAGACAGAAATTTAAGGAATACAGTGTTTAAAATCTCAGCAAATAACTGCAAAGAACTTATATGCAAATTAACCTTCTAAGAAAATTGCACTAGGGTAATTACTCTTTGAAAATGTGTGTGTTTTATTTTAATAGCATCTTCTTCATCTGTGTTCTGTCTTTTAGTGCTATGAATATGTACAAAAAGGTACGCTTTGTCTAATGATGCTAAGAATTTAATCAATTTTCTGTGAAGGGGTTTCTGAAGGTATGGATCTGCATGTAAGAAAGGAAAGCAGTGCTCTGCTCATCCACAGATGTCTCCTTTGTTTAAGTTAGCTTTATATCAACTCAAACTTTATACCATGCTTAGAGAAGTAGTAAACTTCTAGGTAGTTTTGGTAGGTAGTTTGGTAGCTACTTTGGTAGTTAATACTAGGTAGTAGTAAACTAGGTAGTTTTGCACTTGTTAGCAAAGATAAAGCTATCATGTCCTAAAAGCTCTAAAGGTTGTAGAATACCAAGGAATCTTGTACAATTTATTACTGTGCTGCTTCTAACTGGCAAAGAAGAGAGGAAACGTTATTCTCTGCTGTTGTACAGGCATGTTAAGTGCAAAGATGCTCTCTGGATTATGTAGAACAGCCTAGATGGACAATGTGATGCTGGAAGATTAAAGGGAGGGAAGTGAGGAATAATAAGTGCAGTTGTTAAAAGGGAAAACTCATGGAAGAACACAGTAGCTGAACACTCACTCATGCTCAGAAGTGGGCTGCACTCCACAAAGTTAGGCAGGAGCAAGTGAGGATTTAGAAAGAACGAAATAGAAAATTTGATATTTACATAAAATGATAAGGGGAGAAGTAAAAAGCATGGAGGACCATCAAACAGGTGATTTTTTTTTTCAAATGCATGGAAAGTCAGATATATATACAAAGGGATTTGAACTCCTGTTTCCCTGTAGAGGTATATAAATCCATTCTCTTTTTTCACAGGAATCCTTAAAAGAGTTCTTTAGATGAGAGACACAATGTCTTCCATTTAGCTGTCACAAAACTTTCCAAATACTGTTCAATGTCTTGAAAACATATTAGAAAACCACTATCCTCTCTGTTTAACCCCTAAAGGATCATCTTAGAGGTATTCTCTAGGCTATGCACAGGCAATGATATAAAGTAATCAAGCTTGACTTAAAAGGAAAGTTTTGGAACAGTGGTTGAATTCCTGGTGTGGCAATACAGAACTCAGCACAGGACAATTCAGCCAGGCTTTTCCTGGGATGGGCTTCGGTAGAAGCTGCCAATGAGGAAAAATAACCTACAATTTTGCATGTAGGCTCTATCATCCCATAGTGCCCTGCCAAATTTAATTACTATTTGTCATCAGTATAAACCTTACTGCAGTCGTTTTCTCCCCATAAATAAATTGGAGACTTTTATTAGGGCCATGTCAGGCTCATGCAGTAATTTTCTCTAGACTGTTTGTCCACGCTTCTTTCTATGGAGAAGATACAGGGAAGGCCAGATGAAACCAAGGATGCCCCATGGCATAGCTATTGCCAGAGGACCTGAAAATGGGTATGCAAAGTCTGTGCTTTACATAGTGGAGGAAAAGAGCCATTGTGGGACTTTGTGCTAACTGTTTCAGAGAAAAAATGTTTTGAAGAAAACAGAGGACCTGATTTCGAAACTTAATGAGACACTCAGTGAAGAAGTATTTAACATATTAATGTGTTCAGAAAAATTCTCACTGCATTTTTTACTATTGGTATTCTTGAGACTACATATATTTATTGTATAAAAGTAGAAAAAAATCCTTGTATTTCTGGGTTATAGTAATATACTTATTATGTATTCTTGAGTAAATTGTGCGTAGTTTGCTTTTCATGTTCTCTAATCTGAATCACTATCCCTAGCCTTACTCTTAGAGATAAAGGACATATGGACTCCTCCATATGGACTTTGCTGTACTAATCCATCTCCTTATTTAGTTGTTTTTCATTATTCCTTTTTATTGTTTGTTTCTTGACTACAAGGCTCAGTGGACCTTTGCCGCGGTGCCTCTCCTGCCCTGGCTAGCAGGGCTGATCCAGGCACCAGGCAAACCCTGCCCTCTCCAGAGGAGCGGGTGAAAGCTGATCGTGGTGTGGGAGGGTGGGTGAAGTCCCTGCATGGTTCGCCTACCCACCGATGGTGAGGGCGCGCCAAGGAGGAAAGGAACGAGAGGAGTCTCCGGCTTGGGGTTCCAAGGCTTTTATTCTTGGGGGGTTCCGGGGGCGAAGACACACAAAATGGAGGGTCCAGGGCTTATACAGGGGGAAGTACAAGGAGCGGAGAAACAACTGAAGCCAGTAGGGTGAGGGCCAGGGGGTGGAGAAAGCATAGAGTGGCAGGGCAAAAACCAATGAGGGAGGGATGGGGAGGAACAAGGGAACAGGGGACCAATGGGGTACAAAGTAATATAGAAGGTTCCAGAACTTAACCATATTAGGGGTGAATCGTACATATTCAAAGAGGCATACATAAAAGAGGATGGGAAACCAGTAAACCAATGGAAAACAGAGGATTTACATACCCACACAAAGCCTGGTGGGAGCTCACCCTAACCTGGAGAGAGCCTCTGGAGCCAGCCCATTAACCTTGGGCTCTACGGCTCCTTAAACATACATTTGCACACTGCAACAGACCAGTGTCCTAAAATATTAAACTGTTTTTGTAAAGTACCTTTTCTGTATTCTGTACAACAATGATCCAAATATACTTCTTTACAATCCAATTAAATTATATCTTGATATATTTAAAGGCCAGTGTGTGTTTCCATGTATATATATCATGCATGTAAGCCAAATCCACAAATATAGCACTCACAAAACACTATTCCTTACAGAGATTCTCTAACTGCTTCCCAAATGCCAAAGAACAAAACCTCTCAACACCTTACAGAGGTGCTAATTGATAATAATTTTTTTATTGTGGAAGAAATAAAGAAAAGGATGACTTTAGATGAATTGTTAAATTATATGACAAAATTGAGAAAGAAGTGACTGTTTTAATGCACCTACCTCCTTCCAAGAACACCTTTTTTTTCTTTTTTTATTCTTATGTTGCAGTTTAAATGTATTATGCATTATTTTTCCTTGGAATCCTAGGTGACAGCTACACATTTTAGTAATAATAACAACAAGTAAGCAAACAAACAAACAAAGAGATGTGAAAAATATAATATAAATTTTTTTAAGAGGAATGGAACTAATGGAATTTATTTCCCTATAGGCTCTTTGTCATTTCATCACCGTAATGTCTCAAGTTTCCACCCATCCACAATTATATAGTTTGATTTGGACTTTCAGTGGGAGAAATATTTCTTGGGCTGTAGCCAAGTTAAGAGGAAGCCACCTGCTACCATGCTGGAAGGACAGCAGCTGAACTATTACCACCTTTTATCAGAGAGAGCACTCGAGATCCCAGAGCTGCTGATTTTCATGAAGCATGTATCCATTCACCATCTTTTTTTTGCATTTAACACTTCACTGAATTTCATTGATATTGACCATGAGGTTACAAATTTTCTATAGAAAGATGGGAAAGAAGAGGTGAGGAACAACTATAGCTGTAAAGCCTACTGTCAATAAGACGCCATACTAGAAAGCAAAATATTTATGCATATGTAAAGGAGATGAAATTTCCTCCTGAACAGATGTGTGACATACTTTCAGCATGCTGCCTCCTAGCCACATGCTCAAGGAATCACAATCAGTTTCCAAATGGGTATGATCTTTTTAACTATTTTTATTATTATTTTTGCAGCAGTATCTGAAGACTCTCTAACATGCTTACAGAAGAACATCATTACCTGGGAAATCACAATAAGTAGTTAAACAGATAATAATGGATTCAGAGTATTAAATATCTGCGTCTCACCTACTACTTGGTGCTGGCTTGAAAACCTCTGATTTTAGCTCTTTTTTTGCTTTACGTATTCTCCCTTTGTCTCCTTTCCACTATTTGGTTCCCAATTGCCAACTCTTTTCAACCAAAAAAAGTCATAACAGAAGATGATGCAGTGCATCCTCCAGAGCCTGCATAATGCAGACATGGACAACTAAAATATTTTCATATGTCCTCTCAAGGGAAAACAGTATGAACAATCAATTTGTGAACAGTTAATTTTTTCTGTAATTTTCAACATCTAGATGCATCTGGATCAGGAATATGTTTCTTATTCCAGGGACAAAGTGATAACTTTGCTAAGCCAGCATGGTATGTCACTTTGAATAAATGCATCTGCCATATGGTATTTGAATGATCCATAAGGATTAATTAAATTAATTTAATTTTCCACTGGAAGAAATTGAGGTACTGAAGAGTCTAATCTCTTCTTTTGATGCATTGTTGATGCTGCAAAAAGAGCTTTAATTTTAGCTTACTTACTTTTTTCCCCAATTTTTTTCCTTCCCTTTTGGAGAAGAAAGCCTACTTTTCCCTTAAATCAAAAGAACAGAATAAAACCCCAAAAAACAAACCCAACCCAAAAGTCTCAAAAAAGCAACCCTGCACCCTCTCCAATTCATTATTCTTCTCCCTTCGCTGACTCTGCTACAGATCTGCTATGACATAAGTGCAATTGAATGGTGAATCACGTGCTTGAAGCTGTACACAGGACAGAGAAAAATAGGTCACTGCTTATCTAAGAAAGTATACCTTAGTATTGAATCACAGTTCAATCTTATTTTCACACAAGTAGTCAGAATTCAAACTTTACCATTAAAAAAAAAAAGTCCTGTTTGACTTATTGACTGAAAAGAAATTCAGACTAGTAGTGCAAATTTGCACTTGCAAGCTGACTAGCTAAGTCCACTCATGCATTGGAATACATATATGCATTTAAGTAAGGATATTTTCTGTTCTGGTGAAAATTATACAGTGCTTTCTCTAAGAGATCCTTCTTGTCAGGATCACAATCTCTTTGTCTAACTATAAACTGGATGATTTGAGCCCCAGGAGTTTATAGAAGCAATGATAGCATTCTGAAGGGAAAGGTGACAGCTCAGTTCCACATAGTTTCCTTTACTAAGAGCTGTTTTACTGCTGTAAATAATACACCTAGCAGCAGTGTGAGACTTGTGTTGAGTCACAATGTTTTTCTCCTGAGGTAAGGGTTTACTGTAGGTTAACCCCAATGGACAACTCAATCCCCCACAGCTGCTTGTTTATTTTCCTCTGGGGGGATGTGGGAGAAAATTGGAAGTGTTAAAGGGGCAAAACTTATGGGTTGAGATAAAGAAAATTTAATAGGTTAAGCAAAATCTGTGTGCACAAGCAAAGCAAAACAAGGAATCCATTCACCACTTTCCATGGGCAGGCAGGTGTTCATCCACCTCCAGATGAGAGGGGCTTCATCACATAGACTGATGACTTGGAAAGACAAACACCATCACTCAAAACAATCCCCACTTTCTTCTTCTTCCTCCAGCCCATATGCTGAGCATGACACCGTATGGTATGGGACAGTCATTGGGTTGGTTGGGGTCAGCTGTCCTGCTTGTGTCCCCTCCAACTCTTGTGCACCCCCACCTGCTCACTGGTGAGGTGGGTGAGGGACAGAAAAGCCTTGACCCTGTGTAAGCACTGATCAGCAATCAGTAAAAAAAACCCTGTGGTATTGTAGTGGTTTGACCCTGGTGCCCACCAAGCCGCTCTATCACTTCCCAGTGGGACAGGGGAGAGAGAATGAGATGGAAAACCCCTTGAGATAGGTTGAGATAAGGCAGTTTACTAAAGTAAAAAAAAGAAAAGTAAAAGTTTGCATAAGCAAAGGGAAAAATTGATCTCTACTTCCCATCAGCAAGTGGTGTTCAGACACTTCCCGGGAAGAAGGGCTTCAGCACACGGAGTGGTTGCTCCAGAGGGCAAACATTGCGGGATAACAAATTCCCCACTTCCTCCCCTCTCCTTTAGCTTTTATATCTAAGCTGATATCATATGATATGGAATGTCCCTTTGGTTAATTGGGGCCAGTTGGCCTAGCTGTGTCCCCTCCCAGGATCCTGCCCTCTCCCAGCCCCTTGGTGAGGGTGGGGGAGAAAGTTAGAGGAACAGTGCTGCTCAGTAGAAGCCAAAACACTGATGTGTTATCAACGCCCTTCCAGCTACTAATGCAAAGCACAGCACTGTGAGGGCTGTAAAGAAAAAAAGAACTCTGTCTCAGTCAGATCCAGTACAGGTATCAATGCTGGCTTCATCACAAATCCTAAACTTAGCCCTGTACTACTGGGAAGAAAATTAACTCTACCCCAGCTAAAACTGGTACACATTTATTGACCAAAGACAGAGCTCATGGCAAGGGTTACTGAACTAATTTGGCTGAGTACGCTGAAAAAAATTAAAAACCCCATTTTGGTCAATTAATTTTTAATTTTAGTAAATGTTTAACATTTAACGAAGTACAGACTTCAAGGATGACGTTATGGTAGCTCCAAGCAACGCATATGGTAGAAGAAAACCTTGTAGTGACATCAAAGGGAGTGACCCCACTGAAGTGAAATAGATACAAACTGATCCAGTGCCATCTGGTCCTGTGAAGTTAAAGAAGAGAAGCTATGACTATGAAAAAGTAACACAGTGTTCAGGGGACCAGAAGGAAAATCTCACAGGATGCAGGATACTGGGAGTTATCTTTATTACTGCCTGATGACACAAAGATGAAAAGCAAGGGACAATTGATTAATGTTAATAGTTTTGCAGGTCTGACATTATATTGTAAAGCAGAATTATTTTCCCATATTTTTCATTTCAGATGTTATAATTTAGATGAACTAATAAGAAGCTAAATGTTTTGAGAAATGCATGTGGGAAGATCTGTCAGAATGTTCTGTTCTCTAGCAGCAAACTGGAGAAAATGAATGTAATCTGCATTACAAAGCTTACTTCTTGCAGGAATGACCTTTTGCCTTAATGTTGTAGCAAGGACGGCAGAAATTATTTGCATCGTATTTATTTTTTGTGTTCATCAAAGTGTTTCTGCATGCTTGCTCTAACATAATAAACCATGCCCACGTAAACAAACATTTTCATAGAATCATGGAATCACAGACTAGGTTTGGTTGGAAGAGCCCTTAAAGATCATCTAGTTCCAACCCCACTGCCATTGACAGGGATACAGTAGATCAAATTCCTCAGAGCCCCATCCCACCTGGCCTTAAACCCTTCCAGGGAATCCACAGCTTCTCTGGGCAACCTGTTCCACTGCCTCACCACTCTCACAGTAAAGAATTTCTTCCTAATATCTACTTTAAACCTACTCTCAGTTTGAAGCCATTCTTTGCCTTGCTCTGTCACCACATGCCCTTGTAAATAATTTCTCCCCATGATTCTTGTAGGGTCACTTGAAGTACTGGAAGACTGCAGTTAGGTCTTCCTGAAGCTTTCTCTTCTCCGGGCAGAACAATCCCAGTTCTCTGAGCTTTTCCTCATAGCTCCATCCCTCAAATCATCTTGGTGGTCTTCTCTGGACTCACTCCAACAGCTTGATAGCCCTCTGCTTATGGAGACCCCAGAAGTGGATGCAGCATCGCAAGTGGGCTCTCACCAGAGCAGAGCAGAGGGGCAGAATCCCCTCCCTCACCTGCTACCCACACTGCTTTGGATGCAGCCCAGGACACAACTGCCATTCTGGGCTGCAAGGGCACATGGCTGGGTCATGTCCAGCCTCTCACCCACAGCACCCCCAAGTCCTTCTTGGCAGGGCTGCTCTGGATCTGTTCATCCCCCAGCCTGGATTGATACACAGGGTTGCCCTGACGCAAGTGCAGCACCTTGCACTTGGTCTTGCTAAACCTATTGCCCCGCTTCTTCAGCTTGTCCAGGTCCCTCTGGATGGCATCGCATCCCTCAAGTGTGTCAACCCCACCACTCAGCTTGGTGTCATCTGCACATTTGCTGAGCGTGCACTTGACCCCTTTGTCCATCTCATTAATGAAGATATTAAATGACACTGGTCTGAATATGAGCCCTGAGGGACAAAACTTGTCACTGATGTCCTCTGGGACTCTGAGCTGTTGACCACTACCCTCTGGATCTGACCATCCAACCACTTTCTTATCCATATGACAGTACACCCATCAAATACATCTCTCTCCAATTTAGAGAGAAGAATGTTGTGGCGGACTGTACCAAAGGCTTTATACAAGCCAGGATAAATAACCTCTGTAGCCCTTCTCTTGTCCATTCATGTACTCAGTCCATCCTAGAAGGCCAGTGAGTTGGTCAGGCAGGTCTTGCCCTCAGTGAAGCTGCACTGGCTGTCCCAAATCACCTCCATGTCCTCCATGTGCCTTAGCACAGCTTCTCGGAGGATCTGTTCCATGATCTTCCCATGCACAGAAGTGAGGCTGGCAGGATCCTTCTTTCTACTCTTTTTGAAGGTGGATAAAATGCTTCCCTTTTTCCTGTCACTGCTGAGACTTTTCAAATATCATGGAGAGTGGCTGGGCAATGACATAAGCCAATTTCCTCAGGATCCTGGGATGCATAGGCTTAATGTACATTCAGGTTCCTCAGGTGGTCATGAACTTTACTCCCCCAGTCCCCATCCTGCTGTCCACCCACTTAAGGTGTGTGGGAAGAGAGGCTGCCATTGAAGACTAAGGCAAAAAAGCTGTTGAGTACCTCAGCCTTCTCCTCTGTTGTTACCATTTTCCAGCACTGCTTATTGGGGAGAGGGAATACCCCTTCTTCCACCTTTCTTTGGTTAACATACGTGTAGAAATCCTTTTTTATTCTTTGTGTCCCTTGCCAAATCCAGCTCAAGCTTCAACTTGGACTACTCTTTCTCTTCAGCTAGGAATTCTGAAATAACAGTAAGCAATCAAAAGTGTTTAGTCCTCTTCATTAAGGCTAATATAATGAATAAGTGTCATGCCTAAGATATGAATGAAATAGAAGAGAAAAATGCTATGAAAAATATTTTTTAACCTATTAGGTCTAGTGGTATTTATGCAAACACAGGAAGCTGCCAAGACTATATTTGTCTCTTTTTTTTTCTCTACCATGCAAAATACTAATCTAATAAACCAGTATGAATGTAATATGCTCTGATCTATCTTAAATAAACAAGACGTGTTCTGAAAGCATAAAAGAAAAAGTCTTTATTGTAGATAAAATCAAATTAAGTTCAAGACTTATAATTGAAGCTGTTTGTGCCTCAAGAAAAGATTAAGCTATAAAAGAACTAAATTGAAAGGAAAGCAAAGTGTTTGAAGGGCAGATAAGGTCACCATAAAGAAGGGCAACCAGAGTCAGAAAGATGAAAATAGACTAACAGCATGAGCAAATAGCTAGTTTATTTGATTTAGTGTAAAAAAAAGGAAGGCAATAAAGTAAGAAACCAAACACCTGAAAAAAGAATGTGTCTGGAAAAGGTAATATGCCATCAAAAAAGAACCAGAATAAAGGACTTAGGTATTATTACAGAAAGACCATATAATCTTCAGCAGAGAACTCAAATACCCTTCCCAGATATGTGACAAATCCAGAAGCCAGGGAAGAACATACCAAAAATGTAAGAAGACAAAATACTCAGAGAAATATCACAATGAATTTGAGATTTAAGAATGTTCTTTTTTTTCAATATTCTTTTAATCAGAACATGAGAAATTAATTTCTATATGCTGTACATTTTTAATGTCATGTTGCAGTAGGATTGGGTACTACAAAGGTATTGTTTAAGCTTAAAAGCCCCTAGTAATGTGGGGGATAAGAAAAAAATATTAAATATAGTTTGATTATTAAAAAGGTATATTAGGACTGATTATGACAAAAAAACCTATCAAGATGAACTTTTAAAAAATTGTTTAATCAACTTCTCAGTTTTCAAAGCAAGATCTTTAAAAATCTGATCCTAAAATTGTCCTAAAACCTTCATCAAAAGAAACCTTATTTTGTTTCTGAAGCCTGTCTACAGTAATGACAGGCCTTAAATCTGCCATTGACAGTAGTTTAAATGGTTCCTTAACAGCGTTGGGGAAAGACGTTTCATCATGAATCATAGTCTGAAGCAGCTACAGGGACATTATTAGCTGAGTCAAAGCAGCTGACAGTGAAATGCTATCTAGTATTGCTGAGTATTATTATCTTTGCATGTTGATTTAATGGCAGACAGAAACGAAGCAATTGAATGATGTCTACTCTATTTCTTCTTCTGTGTGACATCTGCACATGCCTCTGTGATCTATAGCTTTGAGGTATGTCAGCAGTAGAGGAGATAGGGGGGCTGAACCATCCTAGGCTGCCAGGACTCTTGTAAAGCTTTCTATCTAGAAAAATGCTAACAGCTAGAGTCTTTGGAAATGTTTATAACAGAGATCTACACCTTATTGAAAGTCACAAAGAGCAACAAGTAAAAGTTTCCATGTTTATCTTAGTGACACCATTCCAGGTAAAGGACACTGATTAATTAATTGTTTAACCTTGCAATTAAATTTTAGTCTTTGAAGAGAAAAGTAAGTCCAAGTCTGAAACACTTAGCTGTGCAGAAGGAGGTCGTTGTCTATATGTGAGTGTGGGTCTAATTTTCCTGCATTCACTGTGGCTGTTGTGTATTAGACATAGGTCCCAGTACAGGTCCAAGATCAGCATTCTGGATACTCTCAGAAGCAACTTGGTCAGGGAGTTAGCTACTGTCTCAGAAGCCTTCTTGACCATCAGAGAAATGTAAATAACTACAAGGATTCTATGAAAAACTCAGCACCATAATTTAGAGATTATGCAAACTTTGGCACTGTATGGCTTCAGAGGTCAGTGAAATGAAAAATTTATTGTCTTCATTTTTTGGAATGTGAATCCCTGCATATGCTTAAAAGCTCTTTTGAAAGCCATGGAAAATCTCTGAGACTTGCCCATAATTAGCTGGCTCTTGCACTGTTCAGTTAACATTAGTTTTGAAGTGTAGGGATTTCCTTTATTCTTCAGGGTCCTGTCTGCTGCACAAACTGTTTGGTCCATTCTGGAGGCTATGTTCAAAATTAGGCATTTTTCTCTCCTGAAGTTTGCTTTCTTAGTTCACACCATCTAGTTTTTATTTACCTATGCTGCACAATCCTTAAAAATCACTGAGGCAGAAAATTCAAAGTGAAGAAATAAGTTCTTTCATCTCAAGTGTATCAAATCTTGCAGTCCAAACTGTTCTACTTGGCTATTACATTTTGCTAAAGCAAGCAATACTGAATCTGTTCAGAAAATATCCACCAATGACATTTTAGTATTTAGAGATGTTTCTGCTTTACACCTTCTACACAAACTGTGGTGGATATAAGACATTTGGATGACTCCTGTGGAACTATAGCCTCAAGATATGGAATTGATGCTTTCTGTAATAATTCCATTATTTCAGAATCAATAATTGCTGACATTGCAATATTAACTGAGAGCTTACCAAAGCAATCTTATCTCTCTACTGCATCTCTGTAGCAAACCTCCATGAACTCTGCTTCTTTCTTACTACTTATTCAGTAGTATCTCTGCCATACATATTGGCAAGATGGATGTTCTTAACTCGATAGGAAAATCTTTTGTTGTTGTACACTGGAAAAATTTGTTTTAAGTCAATGACCTGTATTCATACAGACCAGATCGGATTCAATGCTATTATTTGAAGAAGTTGAACTCTTTGAAGCGGTTAAAAGGACCTATGTATGTATAACTCCATAGCCAAACTCTAGCTGAGAATACATATTTTCCTACTTTCCTTACTATGTTCCTACTTTTGCTTATCACATTCAATGAGGGATGTCTGGAATCCCCTAAGTAAGTACAATAAACACTATTTTCCAGTAGTGATACAATTAAGAAAAGCTCAGTGTTTATGAAGTACTAATGGAGACAAGCAGGTCAGATCACAGAATGGTTCAGGTTGAAAGGGACTTCTGGAGATCATCTTGTCAACCCTCCCTCCTCAATCAGGGCCACCTAGAGCTGGTTGTCCAGGACCATATCCAGATGGGTTTTGAATACCTCACAGCATCTCTGGGCGACATGTTCCAGTTGCCCTCACAGTATAGAAACGGTTTCCTGATGTTCAGTTGGAACGTCTTTATGCCCATTGCCTATTGCTCTGCCACTAGGCACCACTGAAGAGAACCTAGCTCTGCTCTCTTTACTCTTCTGCAGCAGGCACTTATACACACCCAAGACATATCCTGGAGGCTCAGGTCTCTAGGCTCTCTCAGCCCTGCTTTATGAGAAGTCTTTCAGCCTCTCCCTCAAACTGCTGGCAATCCTTTGTCTAATGCAGCCCAACACACCCCTCACCCCTTTTGTCACAAGGGCACACTGCTAGCTTATGTTCGCCTTTTCACCAGGACTCCTAGATCCCTTCCTGCCAAACTACTTTCCAACAGGGTGGCCCTCAGTATGAGATGGTAGATGGGGTTATTCCTCCTCAGGTGCAGGACTTTGCGCTGCCTTTCACTGATTTTTGTGAATTTCCTGTTGGCCATTTTTCCAGGGGGTCTCTTTGGATGTTAGCATGACCCTCTGTCGTATCAGCCACTCCTTCCAGTTTGATGTTGTTTGCAAACTTTCTGAGGATACACTCTGCCCCATCCTTCAGATTATGAATTAAGATTTTGAATAAGATTGGACAAAGTGTTGACTTCTGGGATACACTGCTAGTCGCTGGCCTCCACCTAGACTTCATGCCACTAATC
Organism: Oriolus oriolus; assembly: GCA_013400235.1. Lineage (NCBI taxonomy): Eukaryota > Metazoa > Chordata > Aves > Passeriformes > Corvidae > Oriolus > Oriolus oriolus. Next base: position 966,179 of record VXBT01010674.1, read on the forward strand.
ACCATCCTCTGGGACCATACATTCAGCCAGACTTCAGTCCACCTCACTGCCTGCACATCTGACCCATACTTCATCAGCTTCCCTGTGAAGATTTTATGGGAGTCAGTGTTGGTGGCCTTCCTAAAATCAAGGTAGACCAGTCCATTCATTTATTTGTAGAAGTTTATCAAGTTCATGAAGCATGACAACTTCTTGGTGTATCAAAGCTGACTACTCCTGATGAATTTCTTATTGTTCATGTGCCTGGAAATGTTTTCCAGTATTAAGTACTCCATTACTATTCTAGGAACCAAGGGAGGTGAGCAATGCCTGGGCCCTCTTCTTACCCTTTTTGGAGACTGGGGGACTTACATTCCTCCAGTCCTCAGGCACTTTTCCCAGTCACCAAAATCACTCAAAGACAATCAAGAATGGCCTCACAGTGACACCAACGCTTCCTCAGCACATATGGATACATCAGAGCCCATAGACATGCATATCTCCAGTTTACTTTGGCATTCCCTGACCTGATCCTCCAGACTGTCCCCCTGGTCTTTGGGGCCTGCTATTCCTGAAAGCTAGTCTTGCTAGTAGAGAATGAGGCAAACAAGGCGTTCAGTACCTTGGCTCTCTGTCCTCGGTAACCAGGTGTTGTGCCTCATTCAGCTCCATTTGTGCTAGACTTCCTTCAGTCACCCACGCACTTGCAGAAACCAATCTTCTTGCCTTTGACATCTCTTCCCAGACTCAGCTCTGGGTGTGGGCCAAGGATTTCCTAACCATGCATGCCCATGCTCTGTCACTATACTCCGTCCAGATTGCCTGTTCCTGCTTCCATCCTCTTCAAGCTTCCTTTTTGTGTTTGAGTTTTGCCAGGAAGTCTTTGTTCATCAATGTGGGCCTCCTGGCATTTTTGGTTGATTTCCTGTTTATTGAGATGGACAGTTCTTCAGCTCAGAGGAGGTGATCTGTGAACATCAGCAAGATTTCGTTGGCCCCTCTTTCCTCCAGGGTCTTATCCTGTGGGACTCTTCCAATCATATGCCTGCAGACCCCAATTTCTGCTCTTCTGAAGTCGAGCTCTATGATCTTGAGTTTTGCCATGCTCTCTCAGGATCTTGACACCAATAGCAAATTAATACCTATGGTACTGAGCAATCCAAGTAGGATTATTCTTCTTGACCAAATTTATATCACAATACTAATAGTTTTGTAAACTGGGACGCATGATAGTTTCTAAGATTGAGTGTTGTATTTCACAAACAGTCAGTAAATCTCCTTTTACCACTCCTCTACAATTAAAAAAACTCCCAACCTCTCCCCCCCAAAAGAATCAGAACAAAGTCCATGAAAATATATCCATGAATATAGGAATATTAGGCATTCAATGATTTACAAATTCACCCTTCCTTCGACACTTTTCTATCAGAAGGTGTGCTAATAGCAGAGGGCTGCTGAGAAGGGTGCTTTTAACACCATGTAGAAATCACCATATCTTTTCTGATATGACTTAAATTTTGTATGGAACAGTCTTTATATATTTCACAAATTTCCTCAGAGTGGTATTCATTATCTTGAAAAAAATAATTTAGAACTTCTGTTTTTCTTGGAACATTTCTGAGTTAATCTGTTCCCTTTCAAATGATTTCCAAAACTTGTTCTTATCTAGAATCCACTTTAAATTTTGTTCCATAATCTCATGACAAAATCAGTGCCTGTTTATGACCAGTTTCTCCTCTAAAAGAGATGTTGCCTGGTCTTCTAATTTAAATTGATTTATATTCTGCTTGCCCCTCAACATGTTTCTATCCATTTTCATGTACTCTTCCACACCATTACATAGATAAATATAAATATGTGTGGACTTATCTAGATGGATATAGGTAAATACACAGAGTGAAGATGAAGTCAGATCTAGCAGTCAGATACTTTCACATTCTGTGAAACATCAAGATTGAATACTGGACATGAAGGAAACAAAATAGTCACCTAACATGTTCCAATTAACTGAATGCCAAAGGTCTACAATAAGATTTTCAGTCCTGCATAATTGAATTACAAGCACTTTGTTTCCCTTAATCTCAGTCCAAGAGATCAATCAAAACTTCATTCCAATTACCTGAAGTTTGTGGATATTGACAGCTTGCAACAGAGTTTTGAATAATTCATATGGAAAGATATATCTGACTTTATTTTCATATTGGTAGTGTATCTTCATGCAAGGGGCTGGAGTGTAGACGTTGGAAAGAGAGGAAAATGATTATACAACTTTTGGAATGATGCAGAGGGACATGCCAGTAATAAACAGGTTTATTTGGGTAAATCAAAGAATTTCATATTTCTGAAAGCTACCACATATTTACCTACATAGTTTCATTTTACAGCAAAATCTTATTTTAGAATCAGGTAGAGAAAATAGTTATTTACTTACAATGAAAAGTCCATGTCTCCATGAATAAGCTGTGTTTACATTAACACAAGGTTGGAAGATAAACAGTAATAAATACAGATTTTAGGTACATCAAAATTCAGACTTCTATTTTAAAAGTTTATTTTAATTTACCATTTCCATTACTAAAAGATTTGGGGCTTTTTGACTGGGCTTTTCAACATTGTTAAACATCAGTGATGTTCTATCTGTTTCACTTTACAGTTACTATTTTGCAAAAGGAGGGAAGCAAAAACTATCACAAAGAAGTTTGCAACAGGGTGTGGCAGTGCAGCCAAAGTGCAAGTGGATTATGTAGTCTGAGTATAAAGAGGAGGGAAGATTATTATTCTTGAATTGGATATTTTGTCGGAAATTGAGTTAGGAGACTGGATAGAGATCAGAGCTGTGAGATCCCAAATCAGAAAAGTCGAAATAAGAACATTGACTGTAACTATGTCAACAAATATTAGAATATAGTACATATTATCTATGCATTTGTGCTTATCTGTATTTATCTATTTCATCTTTGATTTCCTGCTCTTGTATAGGACCAGCAGCAGCTGAGGACTTAATATTTGCACTGAATAATTATGTTCAATACCAGATGTGGCACCACTTGCTTTCTAATTCCAGTGAGTGTGCTCTTATTAATGTTGTGTTTTTCTCTTTTACGTTGACAAGAGCATTAAATGCATGGTTTCTGCAAAAATGAAAGAATGTTATTGTCATAATTCCAAGGTCCTTTTGATCAGTTTTATCTGTATAATTATTCATGATTAGGGTAATAAATCCATTGGCAACAAAGAAGAGAATTCCTGCTCGGTCCGAGGACTAGACTTGGACTGTAAATGGATGCAAGAACATCAAAGACAGTAGGAATCTTTTGTTAAAAGTATTTTGCTTGGACTTTGGCATGCAGAGTGCAGAGACTAACCACTACTTTCTTTTTGACTGTAATACAGATGGATCAGAAAGGCCTTGATGGTGACCTAATTTATTGCTGATGAAGATCAATAGAAGATAATCTCCTCTCTATCTAATCCAAAATAAATGGAAGAATTGTTGTTGTTTAGAGCCCCTATGGTTACTCTGAGATTTGGGCAATTTAGGAACATGCAAAAGTCTTCAGAATCTCTGTGGTTCATCTGTTCAATTTAGAGCAGATTTTAAGGACTTCTTTTCTACAAATAACAATTTCACAACACTTTTCATTGTAACTCTTATCTGTTCTTTTAAACTGTAATTCACAAGCCTTGTTCTGCTCTAGTTTCCCTCACATTTTGCAATATCATATAAAGACATAAAAGATATTAAAGATTTTGTAAATAATGCATTAGTGAAGAACTTTTTAGAAGATAGCAGAGACTTCAAATTGCAGGATAGTTTTTGAAATAGTGTGACAGAAGAACAACTTTTCTGTTATGTGCTTCTTTACCAGTTTCCAGAAGAGCTGAGTTCTCTCTTAGTGAACATTATCCAAGATCACGTTGTTTTAAGCTCCGATTTCTTTGTTCACATCCTTTTTGTACTCCTTAGACCCAAAGGCCAAAGAAAATAATTCTCTGATCTTGTTGGGCAAAACATTTTCATATTCATTTTATGTTAAATTGTATGATGATTTTGAGGTTTAGATCTAACATGAATCAGAGAATCACGTAATGGTTGGGGTTGGAAGGGACATCTGGAGATCATCTAGTCTAACCTTCCTGCTAAAGCAGGTTCACCTAGAGCAGGTTGCACACAATCGTGTCCAGCTGGGTTTTAAATTTCTCCAGAGAAAGAGCCTTTACAACTTCTCTGGGCAGCCTCTTCCAGACCTCTCCCACCCTCAAAGTTAAGGAGCGCTTCCCCATACTAAGAGTAAATTTGGCAAGCAGAAAAAGAGAGATTTGAGACTGTGTTCGTTTTTCTAATTGTCCTTGCTTTATCTGACTCAATCTATATACTTATTAATTTATTTTACATATTTCATGGGAGATATTTCTAACCATAATTAAACACTCATATTTTAAAGTATAGCAGATGGATAAATAGAATACATATTAAACTACCCACATTTCAATAACTTCTTTTTATTTTTTTCATGGTTTTGTAATGTTCTGCATTTAAAATATGTACAGTTATTCTCTATATTTATGAAAGTTTATTTTCTGTCTCAAATTGCAAGATAGAAATCAGGATATAGTCTATAAAAGTCTTCATTCTATCTAACATTTCAGTTCTATCTTACATTTGAACTAGAAATCTGTGTGTGAGCAAAGCTGATGAGCCACAAATAAAATGCATAATCTCTATCTACGTGATGGACTAAGATACATAAAATGAGAACAAACATCAGTTATAGCACTGTTTCCCAAACAACCTCAATAACCCTTTTCACTTTTCAGTGCCATTTGAAAGATTTAGAGTTCCTATTGAGCACTTCATCTAAGACCAAATTAAAGTCTCAGGCAATTTTGACACACTCATTTACTCTAAAACAAACACTATCTGTTTTGTTCAGAAGAGTGACCTGAAAGTGCATAGAGTGAGAAACATCCCTCACAGTTACCACCTTGTAATATCGGATTCTCAGCCTGGCTTTTTTTGTTTAATTATCTGGATTTTTCTAGCAAGTGTTCAAGGTTGTTAGTCATCAGCATATAATTATAGCTGCATTTATAACAGTAATCCAGTAAACCAGGTTTAAGCAAACAGTTACCCCCGTTTCTAGAGTTTCAAAGTTATTTACATTTCACACTATTAATATGTAAGACGAACATATTCTCATTGCACCTCATAGAGATGCTAAGATTGCTCAGTGTAAAATAAAATTGCTAAAATGTAGGCCTCTGAGTAAATTTCCTCCTTGAATTTCACTGTAGTTCAGAAGTACCTTCCTCTTAGCAGACAGTCAGAAAAGTGGCATCATTTGGTAAGTAGAGTTGTACAGTAACAAAGGAATAAACAAAGAAATTGGAAAGTTCAGAATTACTATGAAAAGTCAGCCCATTCTCAGACACAGATGTCAGTCCAAAAATCTAGGACAAATTGTGTCCAAATTCACATCCAAAATGCATCATTTAGGCCCATCTCTCACAGAAATTAATGTAGGTTAAAAATTTGCAGAGGAAAATCTATTTAAATTTACAGCATAGAGTTACTGAGTGCTATCTGATTTATATATTCCCAAATTGTGCCATTCATCATGTTCTTCATATTTGGCTGAATGGTCTGCTTTAAATCACAACTCAAGCAAAAATAAATCACAGCCTAATTAGAGATTTGATTTTTTTTCAAAATGTATTTTGCAACACTTAGGCCACATTCATTCTCTTGCTTCAAGTTAAAGTCATGTCAGTATGGAAACTTAACAACAACACTCTCTTTCACTGAGACTGAATTGTTGCCTACTAAGTGTAAATTAATTTTTTTAAAAAGTGTTCAAATATTTACATTATCTCTAATATTAATTTCTCTTCAGTGGCACAATAGACTCCTTATAATCAACATCTCAATTATAAGAATTTGAATTCTGGTTAACATATTGCTCTATTTACTAATCTGTACAGAGCACTACAATAATATAGAAAGCCATTTTAAAGACACAAGTTGAAGAAACACAAAAATAAAAAAAATATGGAGAAAACTCCACAATATTTTACTGCTGAGTAGAATTAAATAATTTTCCTCTTTTGGATTCTGTAATATTCTCTATGGATTCGTATTCCTTTTTAGTTATTTTAACATTGATACGTGACTTGATATTGTTCCATGAAGAGTTTGAGAAGATAATGAGTCTAAATAGGAGTGCCACAATGTATAAGTCTTATAAGAGTGAGAATAGCATGTGGAAATGAAAGTTTTCACTGCTGAAAAGCAGGTTGGAAAAGTTTTGTTTTTTTTAGATAAAAGTGATTTTGGATGCCATCAGTTTCTTATTACTGAAGGAATTTATTAAAGTCTGCTGGTAGTGATGCTCCAAATGTGAAGTCTACTACCTTCTTCATTCATACCAAATCGTTTTTAATGCTTGGTGATGCTGATGCATGATCCATAACTTTATGGATCAATGAGGTTCAATATGTCAACTCAAAAAGACAACAACCGAATTGTTGAAGTAAAAGGCTTAAAACACCAAAGTATGCATGTGTGGCATGCATTTTTGAACATATGATGCTGAAGTGTTTTCAGTACCAAGGGGAGGGAGGGGTTTCACCTTTAGTTCTAAACTCTGTAGCCTTCAGAGGATGAACACACTTGACCCCAAGTTTCAAGATTAAAAGAGAAGAAATAACCACAGTAAAGCAATAAATCTGACATCGATGTTGGACTGAGCTGGACGACCTGAGATTTTAAAACAACATGAAGTATGTGGGAATGATGAAGTATTTCTGTGACTGTGTAACATATTTTCAGATGAAACAATGAGAAGTGTGTGCTCGAGTCCTTCCAAGAGATTGGACAGCATACACTGTCCACAAGCAATGCTTTTAGCTGTCAACAGAATAACCAGATGACAGAGATTAGATGATACATGGGTTTCTTTCATATGTGGCTGTAGAAAATCAACATATGCAGTCCTTTTTTGGTGCCTGAAACTGATGTCATACATCAGTGTAATAAGCAAATACAGGATATAATTTGATAGATTAACAAAAACATCTTCTGTTTTCCAAAATATTGTTTCAGAGGAAAGATTACATACTGAACTCATCATAATATCTACCTTTCAAATAGAGATAAATCTAAAATTCTTTGACTAATGGACACATGAATTATTGCACCGATTACTGTTAAAATAATTTATGATTATTCTGGATTTATCCACAGTTCTTCTACAGTTTATCATTCCTCATCTAATTGAGAATGCACCATAGTTAGTAAAAAGGCATAAACTTTTAACCATAAAGTGGGATTCAAAACAAAAACTAGAACAACACTCACATGAAGTTTTAAATTTTTTAGTGTAGCTCTTGATGATAATGGGTGTAAGATTCAATCTGTTCATCTGTCTTACTTCACCCTCATGCTTTTTAAGTTATTTTTTTACATCAATCATTAAACAATTATCTGGGGAGCTGGCTTTAAGTGAAGATAAAGCAAAGAAAGAAAAGCTGAAATTAAAACTGACCTGGACAAAATATGGCAGTTCTTTATGTAAAAAGATCAGCACTTCATTTTGGTATTTTCTAGAATTGTTTTTTCCTCATCTTTTCTCTCCGTGCCTTTTATGTATTTTTCTTCCTTATTATCCTTTTTAAAAAAGTTAAAATGCAAGGAGAAAAAAATATGGCAAAGGATGCAAGAGAATACAAATTGCTATTTATTTTTCTGGAAAGGTACAGATTAGTACATTTGCTGGCTTTTTAGAGCAGCAGTCTATTTGTTTATTATTTACTAAGAAATAAAGAAATCAACCCCAATTATTGTGTCTGATAGTAGAGTGACTGAAAGAGTTTAGAATAATAAAGATGGCCAGGTGGCTGTGTGAGGCTGAGCTGCCGGTTGAAGTTAACCCACACCACCAGGATGAAGATTCTTTTGAATTTTTTGTGACTTTGAGAGACAGGGTAAACCTTTCTTTCCTCTCAAGAGATTTTGTGTGTGAGGTCCATTCCAGTAAATACACTGATCTCCAGAGATGTTGACTGCCTTTGAGCTTGTGACCCTAAATTGTCATGACAATCAGTGGAGAAAAATAGGTATATTGAGAGCAATCATGTACTAACCATAGCTATTATTTGTTCTTGACCAGAAAAAGAACTTGAAGTGATTAGTTAAAGTGTCGATGTCTGCATTTAATCAGATGATTTGCACCCTGGCCATGTACAGTGGTAAACTGAAGCACCAAATGGGTGTGCATCTTTTGCTTTGTAAATAGAAAAAGAAATACTGAATGTTGGACAGAAGAAAGAGGAAGGGACAGAGAGAAGCAAACACGCTTGACTTAATATAGACCTCCAAAGGAGATAGTATGCTGCTCATAGGATAGGTTATATTCTGTGCTAGAAAGGGGTGTACCCTTCGTATTTAAGGAGGTTTTGTGAGGAACACGGTCCTGGATAGTCTAGTTTATAATTATATACCTTAAAAGTTGATAAATCAGATAGGCTGTTACAGATGTGCTGGGATATGTTTTTAAATTATTTCTTTCTAATCTAAGCCTATAACAAGGAAGCTTGATTAGAAAACTCTAAGAAAAAAATCCAGTCGAATCTGGTTTTCAATAGCCTCAGAAGGGAAGAGTCTTACTGGAATTATCAGTGAAATTGAAATGAAGCTATGTTTGCCAAAGCATAAGAAATGCAGCACAAACAACATGCATTTGAATATAGCTTTGCAGCTCTAAAAATATTGTTTAAGTTTTAGCTTCCTGACTTGAAACACTGTTAAGTGCCAAAGGGAGCACTTGGGCTAGTACAATAGATGTCATTCCCTGCATAATAAATGGAGAGATGTAGGTGATTCCTAGAAGACGTCCTATGTGACCAAGTTTTAGCATCTAAGATGTAACCCACTTTAAGTGTTTATGGACGTCCAAGGATAAAGAGTTTGCCTAAGCTAATAATCTAGGCTGTCTTATAGACATTGGAGAGAAAGATGCCTGTTCTCTCAGGAACAACTAAACAGACATAGACAGCATTGACTGTGTGGGTGCCAAGCTGCCCATTTCTCTGCATTGACTGCAGATGGACCCTGACTCATTGTCATAAGTGGGTCTCCTCATTACTGAATAGCTAAAGGTAGGTGAGACATTCCAGCCTTGATGTATCATAGAATCATAGAATGGCTTGGCTTGGGTTGGGATCTTAAAGATTATTTGGTTCTAACCCCCCTGCCATAGGCAGGGGTCTCACCCACTACACACAGTTACTCAAAGCCCTGTATAACCTGGCCTTGAACAATTCATCCACAACTTCTCTGGACAGCCCGTGACAGTAACTCATAATCCTCACAGTAAGGAATTTCTTCCTAAAATCCAACTCATCTCTCTCCTCTCTTTATATCTGCCTGTGTAAAAATGTTGCTCTCCCTCTTTTTGGTAAGTCCCCTTTAAGTACTGGAAGTCCACAATGATGTCACCCCTGAGCCTTCTCTTCTCCAGGCTGAACAATTCTCTTAGCCTGTCTTCATAAGAGAGCTGCTCCAGTCTTCTGGTCATCTTTGTGGCCTTTCTCTGGAACTGCTCCAACAGATCCATGTCTTTCTTGTGCTGAGGACCCCAGAGCTGATGCAGCACTGCAGGTGGGGTCTCACCAGAGCAGAGCAGAGGGGCAGAATCACCTCCCTCGACCTGCCAGTCATGCTGCTTTGGATGCAGCCCAGGACACAGTCGGCTTTCTGGGTTGCAGACATGCACTCTTGGCTCATGTCCAGCTGTTCACCAACCAGAACTCCCAAGTCCTTCCTTGCAGGGCTCCTCTCAATGACTTTTTCCCCCAGTCTGTAATCATGCCTGGTACTGCCTGGACCCAGGCTGCACTCAGACTTGTTAGACTTCATGACTTTCTCATGGGCCCGCATCTCAAGTTTGTCCAGGTCCCTTTGGATGACATCACTTCTTTCTGTTGTGTCGACTTCACCACTCAGCTTTGTGTCATCTGCCAGCTTGCCAAGGGTCCACTCGGTCTCACTGTTTTTGTCATTGATAAAGACATCAAAGAATACCACTTGCAAGGAAGAGCCTTGAGGGAAACCAATTGACACCGACCTCCACCTGGACATAGGGCCAGTGACCACAACTCTCTTGCTGCATTCATCCAGCCAGCTCCTTGTACATTGGTTCCACCTTTCACATCCATGTCTCCAGTTAGGAGATAAGAATGTCTTGTTGGACTATGTGGAAGGCCTTGCAGAAGTGTAGGTAGACAGAGATGCAGGCAGACATATTCTTCTAATGAGTTTCAAAGCTACCTCTCTTCATTGACTCTTTTTGACTTTAAATACTTATTTTAAAGAATGCTTTCCCGAAGTGCCTGAGATTTCATCCCAAAAGTATCCAACTGCATTAGGCAGAATAGATTCCCTTTATATTTGTTTTGTTTTGTTGAGGGTTTTTTATTCAGCTGTTTTAATTAACATTTGTTTTATCAGCCAACACCAATAATATTTATACACAAGTAGTACAGATGAGTTCTGAAAACAAGGTCTGCCTCTCACAGATGTATTCATGGCAAGAGTCAGACAGAATGACTGATACCAGCTGGCTCTTTATTCTGTCATACATTTTGATGTTGGATTATTTTTTTAGGATTTAGGCTTGAGAATCTTTATTGTAGCAAATTAATTCAACGGTGTGTGGCTTGCATTGCATGTATAATAGTACATATTTTTGTGGCAGCTGTGTGATACATTTTAATAGTTAATATTCTTGATGAGGATGTGATTCCATTGATATATATGCATTTATATAACAGATCATAAAATGCCATAACTAAGATTAGTTATTTTTATAAATTAAAATTAATTCAAATTAAGAGAACCTATTTCATATTTTTATAATTTCCTCTCTAGAAATTGGTAGCTATTAATGAAGTTTATACTATTATCTTTCCTCCTAATAAATAGCTCAGTGGAGTTATGGATCAGTTTCAGATATCTGCTTTTCATCTTTACCTCAGTAACTGAGAGATCACAGATTCAGGGAATGGCTTGGATTGAAAGGGACCTTAGAGATTGTCCACTTCCAGTCCCACTGACATGAACAGGGACACCTTTCACTAGACCAGGTTGATCAGTGCCCCATCCAACCTGGCCATAAACACTGACAGGGATGGGGCATGTTGCCTTGCTTTTCACAGTTCTTCAATGTTTTTAATTCTGTAAATAGAATTCTCACGCACTTTCTGTAAACATAAGCCATGTTATGCTAACCATGCCTGGATGTTTTCATTCTTTCTCCTAAAGGCGGAGAAATTTGATGGATTTCTCCTTTGACCTATGTGACTGAGGGGTGGTAATTTCACTTTCCAATCCATGGGATTTTCTAAAAGTGTATAAAATAAAGAAGTGGGCCCTTTGGGCAGGGGCCTTGGCTTTCTCTCTCTGTCAGAGCTGGTGTCTGTGTGTTCCTTTGTGTCCGCGTGCGACAGGGGCATCCAAAACTTCCCTGGGCAACTTGTTCCACTGTCTCAACACTTGCACAGTAGAGAAGTTTTTCTGAAAATCTTCTCTAAACCTACTCCCTGTCAGTTTAAAGCCATAGCCCCTTGTCCTGTCACTGCATGTCCCTGTAAATAGTATCTCTCCATATTTCTTGTGGGCTCCCTCCAGGTACTGGAAGACTGCAATTAGGTCACCCCAAAGCCTTCACTTTTCCAGACTGGACAATCCCAATTCTTTTAGGATTTCCTCATAGGAGGGGTGCTCCATCCCCAATCACCTTGGTGGCCTCCTCTGGACTCGCTCTAACAATCCGTGTCCTTCCTGTGCTGTGCCTTCCCCAGAGCTGGATGCAGCAGTCCAGGTGGTATGTCACCAGAGCACAGCAGAGGGGCAGAATCACCTTCCTCAACCTGCTGACCATAGATGCTGGAAAAAAACTGTTGCTTAACTGTAGTGTTACTTATAATGTTAGAAAGTAAACTCAAAATTCAGCTAAGCTATTCATACCAAACCCAGAATCCCTAGCTCTTTCTCAGCACCTAAATGTAGATAATATGGTGAGAGAGAGATTAGAGGCATTGACATTTAAAAGAAGAGAAGAAATGAAGCAAATTTGTATCATTACTGCCTAGAAGTGATCAGCCAGGAAGGGCTGAAACCATCCCAGAGCATTCTTGGAAAAGATTGTTAGATCACTGGCAGCATCCATGATAAAAATAGATGCACTTTGGAAACTTTGGGGACAATTCATATATTCATACACAGTATTTGTTCCTTGTCTGTGAGTTTGGTCTTAGTATTTAGCCCTGTCTGTATTTTCACTAAAACTCATTTGAAATTTTTGTACACTTCTCCTGCACTCAGATTTTGTAACAGAAGCCAGACTTCAGGGCTGGCAGAAACACAGAATAATAAAATGACAAACACACCCAATTGCTTTGAATATTAATCTTGTAGGTATTAAAGTAAACTCACATTGACAGAACCCACCTTCTTGAATCAAAAATTGGAAGCAGATGTCTGTAAATGTCATTTAATGCATAATATAATAAATGCCATATACTTTACATATTGACATTCAAAATTGCTCATAAACGTTGGAGTTAGCAGCTGATAAGTAATGAGTAAAATCAACTCCAGTTTCACCCCAAGAAGCAATGTAATTTACATTTATGGGATATTATTTGTATGCATTATTTATAGAGCTTTTCAAATACTACTGGTTGTCTTATTACTTTTAGAGGCTATTTTTCTGATTATAAAGAGGATTATTGCAGCAGAGCTATTCACAGCTGGCTTGGTTGCCTTTGCAAACAGTCAAAGTTTTCTTTCAGTCCTGGCCAAATCAGCCAGGAGGTGAAACTCATGACTGGGAAGTTCAAACAGGCTCCTTCAGGGCTGGCACACTGCATGTGGGGGCCTGGCCAAGTGGCAAGCGCCTCTCTCTGCTGAAATCAAATGCATCCTGATTGACCACCCAGTGGCCTGGGGATGTGTGAGCTTTACTTGGCTGCACCTGAAGCAGTTTGAATTGCCTTTGTAGATGGAGTGGTTGCATGATATTACTCTTATCTCTGAAGCCATCTTCTCCCAGTCTTTGGGATGGTAACTAGTTCAGAGGGGGAGACGACCCAAAGGTGAATACATAGTTCATTGCACTAAGAAAGGATGTGGCATGTGTGACCATAGGGAATTGCTAAACAGTGGTGGAAGTTCTGTTGGAATATTTAGTGTCCCACTCACTCTTCTGAACTGTTATTCCCACTATTTTGTGTTTTCTCCTTGTATTTCTTTTCACTTTCTTGCTTTTTGTATGTGGAAAATTTTGCCTATGAGTGAAGAACTAATATCAGATTACCTAGATCCACCTCTCTGCACAGTGAGGATCTGCCCCTCTTGCCAATTCTTGCAGCAGAGCTGTGAACGTGGTTGCTGCCTGAACATCTGAACATCTTACTGCCTGCAGCACTGGCATATTGAGGAGGGCAGGAAGCTCATACCAGATATTCCTGACACACATTCTCACATCCTTTCTTATTTTTAGTCCTTTTCCTTTCAAAAGGAGTAATTCAGTCTGAATTTCCCTGTAGATTGTCACCTTTCATGGAAAGGCTGTATACTGTTACCGCATATAGATGGATAAAATACAAGTACAGTTTTCTCACATAATAACCTCCCTTACTCACAAACTCTTTGCATAAATTCTACTTAAATGACCTCAAACTTTAAAAGATTATGACTATGGAAGAATCTGCAGTGACATTTTCTGAAAGCTGAACAGCGTTAGCATTTCAAGTGCACTAAAAACTGTCTGCATGTATCTGTTAAATTTTATTAATAAATAAGAAGACATTAAGAGAGGGAATAGTTAACACAGAAACTAAAATAAGAATTCCACAGACAGATAAGGATGCTAACTATAAACTGTGAGAGAAACTGTGGCTTTGGAACTTTCTGGCATTGCTGATTTTTAATTTCAGCTTTGCTGTTACTGTTTGATATTGTTTCAATAACTGTAGAAGTTTTGCATATCATTTCCCTAGGCTGTGTGTTTGGAAGAGAAGAGCAATAATCCAGGAAAATATGTCTTGCCCAGGTTTTATAAATTCTTTTCTCTGAAGCTAATTGACTTGTAAATTCCATTGTTTACAGTTACACAAACCTAGAACACACCCCAAACCTCAGACTGATGGTCGTACACAGTAGAAGTATATAATCCAAGTGACACAGCAACATGAGACTGCAATTCCTCTAATAAAGTGTCTTTGTTCCTCATTACCTATGCCTCCACATACACCTCTATCATCACAAAACATAACATTATTAAATTGTTTCTTTGTTTTTTTGCTCTGGCCACAACTTCTTCATATTTAAAGCAAATGCTTTAAATAATGATTCATCTTTGTTTCCAGAATTCAGCCTTACTCAGTAACTTCCTACATATGTGATAAAAACAGAGGTAAATTGCGAAAAATGGTAAAATCAGTTTGGTGCTTTGCTAAGAAGTAAGGATGAAAGGAATCTGTGGGTACTACACTGCTGTTTAAATCCAAATTTGATTGAAACCTATTGGTGGATATATATTGGGTTTGCATGGCCAGGTTTTGGTAGCAGGGGGGCTGCAGGGGTGGCTTCTGTGAGAAGCTGCCAGAAGCTTCCCCCATGTCCAGCAGAGCCAACGCCAGATGGCTCCAAGGTGGACGTGCCACTGGCTGAGGCTGGGCCAATCAGAAATGGTGACAACACCTCCACGATAACATAACTAAGAAAAAGGAAATAAAAGTTATTGGGCAGATGTAGTTGTGGCCAAAGAGAAGAGTGAGAATACGTGCAAGGAACAACCCTGCAGACACCCAGGTCAGTGCAGAAGGAGGGGCAGGAGGTGCTCCAGGTGCTGGAGCAGAGACTCCCTGGAGTCCCTGGTGCAGCCCATAGTGAGGCAGCTGCACCCCTGCAGCCCATGGAGGACGGCAGGGATGCAGAGATCCACCTGCAGCTCATGAAGGAGAGCCAGGCTGGCACAGGTGGATGCCTGAGAGGAGGATATGAGTCTGTGGGAGGCCTGTGCTGGAGTAGGCTCTGGGCAGGGACCTGAAGACCCATGGAGAGAAGAGTCCGTGCTGGACCAGGTTTTATGGTAGGACTTGTGAACATGTGGAGGACCCACCTCAGAGCAGCCTGTCCTTGAAGAACTGCACCGTGTGGAAGAATGTCCCATGTTGTAGCAGTTTGTGGAGAACTGTTGCTGTGGGATGGACTCACATTGGAGAAGTTCATGGAGAACTGTCTCCTGTGGGAGGGACCCCACACTGGGGCAGGGGAAGGACTCCTCTCCCTGAACAGGAACATCTTGTGATGAACTGAACAAAACCTCCATTCCTGTCTCTCTGCATCACACAGGTGTAGGAGGTAGAACTAGGAAGGAGGAAGGGGTGGGGGGAAGGTGTTTTTAAGGTATTATTTTGCTTCTTATTATCCTGCTCTGATTTTGTTAGTAATATATTCAATTACTATTGGTAATTTGAGTCTATTTTGCCTCTGGCAGTATTCAGTGAGTGGTCTCTCCCAGTCCTTATCTCAGGTCATGAACCCTTTATTATATTTTCTCCTCCCTGTCCAGCTGTGGAGGGGAGGGATAGAGAAGCTTTGGTGGGTGGCTGGTATCCAGCCTGGGTCGACTCACAGCTGTCCATTTTATACTCTAATGGCAATACTGACGATTTTTAAAATTTCTGGGGTGTTTTGTCTGCTACAACTGGTCTTCTCACTGTTGAATGGCTGCTTTCTTCAACATACCTTCAGTGTACAGTTCCATACTTTCTTGAGTATATGAGTGTAGATTCAGCATTTTTCTAGACAGAGCATTCTGCCACTGCTTCTTCTTGCCTTTCTTCTGCAAGTTTGAACACACCTACTCATGTGAGTTGACATTTTGTTTTTGTGAGGCTTTTTATCTTCCGTGCCATATTTCCTTCAATGTAGATTTTAATGGAGTTTTTACCAACTGTCAGACAATAAGTTTTGCCACTAAATCAAGTTTAGCTCTCAAGTTTATTGGTTCTGCCTTGGCTTGGGGAAGAATGTGTCCCACATAAAATCATGTTCTCAATAATTTTATATGGGATGAAATCTGCAGCCAAAAAAAAAAGCATGTGTGTAAATACCTTTAACATCTAGTTGAAGCTGAAGTTCAGCTTGAATTTACAGTACTTTGTTTGCTGACAATTATATAGTTAAAAGCCCTGGGCAATACAGCTTAACAACTGAGTTACAAATCCACACATCATTAGTTTCTTATTAATCTTATGTTTCCTAATGAAGTGACTTTTGAGAACGGCATTAGGTCACAAGTAACATTTAAAATCTATTACTTAATAACACAAGCAATTTGCCTAAATGGCAGAGTTAAGGTTAGGTTAGCATAGAGCTTATCCTTGGTGGCCCTTTGTATTTGACCCTGTAATGATATTTTAAATACTGTTGTTCTGTGCGAGACAGTATTATAGTAAATTTAATATTTTTTAAAAAAAAAATCTCTATTATGTATCTTATTATTTACTTCTCGAGATATTTTTAGTCTGTTCATAGTTAAAAAAACATGAATATAAATTTAGTTTAATCATCAAGGTACTCCTAATATTTCCCCAGCAAAGCTAAAATGGATGTGTTTTCTCCTAAAAATCTGTGTATCATTTGTCATACAGAATCTTAAACTCAGAAATTACTTTGGGAGCAACTCCTAAACTGAATGAAGATGTGATTTTCCTAGAACGATTTTGGCCAGATACACGGTCTGTTTAAAATTCACAGTCTGTGACCTTTATAAATGAACTAGTTTTCAAACTATATGTTTATATATATTACTGGAACTTCTCATAAAGGTGGAGAAGACTCTTTGAAGGTTGGTTGGGTTTTTTTGTTTGTTTTGTTTTGCTTTGCCTCCTCAGTTAAATAAATGTTTAATCTGTATCTGGCATGTCTGTTTAGAAGACCACTAATCTTGAGGTCAAGGAACAATAAAAGCAAAGACTTCCTTGCTTATCACTCCTAAGACAAGGTAGGAGCTCCTCTTTAATGACTCTGTCGACAGTTACTGTTCACAGTCCATGCATTTCTCATAATCTCCGTGAATGTCAGCATGTTCTCTGATGGGCACT
Organism: Oriolus oriolus; assembly: GCA_013400235.1. Taxonomy (NCBI): domain Eukaryota; kingdom Metazoa; phylum Chordata; class Aves; order Passeriformes; family Corvidae; genus Oriolus; species Oriolus oriolus. Next base: position 983,333 of record VXBT01010674.1, read on the forward strand.
TCTGGAAAACCACTTCAGCCTGCACTGTCTGTGGCCCCGTGCTATTTCTCAGTACCAGGCCATTGGGCTTGATAAAAAGGCCAACCTCATTCCTCTGCGTAAGAGCAGATAAGGATGATGAGGCAGAGCTGCCTGTGTGTGCTGCTAGGGCAGTTCTGTGTGAGTCTCGTTCCCACCTCCCCTAACTCCTTCTCTTGGCACACATCCACGATGAGAGGGAAGCAACATTTCTTCAGAACTGCAAAGCACAGGAGGCAAAATATGATGTTTCCTAGGAAAATGTAGATAGATCCCCTGGAGTTTTGTGATTTTGATTGTGGTCAAAGCAAATGTTTGAAGAACTGGTCAAATGTTTGCAAAGCAGTTTGTCATTGATTTTATGAGTAAAATTTAGCAGCTTTTTTTTAGCTAAAATTTGTTTAGTGTAGGCAACATAGTGTTCTTCTGACACCATGGACAGTCACTGTTTTTCATCTATTTTAGGACTGCTGCCCTCCCTTGAGTCATTGGTAAAATCCATAGTCTTTTATTAACATTTCCTGCCTGCATTAGAGAACATAGAACATTCATTCTGATTCACCTTCAGATAAGATGTATTTCTTTATGTGATAATGAAATTCATGTCTTTTAAACATTCTTTCTATTTGTGAAAGTGTCAGGTATTAGATATTCCTCTCACATTTCAGGAAAACTAAGGCCAAAATTCTCACCACACTCCTCCAGAAATAAAAAAATTCTATGTTTGCTACAGTTTCTGTAGCTGCAATAGACAGTGAACTGGCTCAATAAAAAAGTCACTAGAGATCAGCAGTGCACACCACTCTAACAAAATACAGGCTGTTTAATTAGGGACATTGCTGTCACTCCCCATTGTGCCTTTGTTCTCTACTTACTGCATCCTCGTAGGTACTCTGATCCCACTAGAGACCTATAACTTTATTTACATGCCCGTGGACAGTATATACAGCTATATTGTCGATTTTCCTATTTGAAAAATCTAATGCCTTTGCTGTATGTTGTAGTAAGTACTGTGAGAAAAGCTGGTTTTGAATTTAGCAAACTAATCACGGTAAAGGCTGGTAGGATTACAAAACCATGACAATATAGAGAGTAAGAAACTGACCCCTTTTCCTCAGAACAGGTGCATCGGACATTTGCAAAGACTTTGCTGCATGACTTCACCTTGATGAAAATATTGTTTTGTACCCTCTTCGGCTACCATGGGAAATGCAAACTGAGCTTTAAATATGGGAGTTGGATCACTAGACTTTGCTGATTAATCCTTCTCTCACTACTCAAAGTTATATCTATATCTAACACTTAAAGCTTCTTATGCCTTCATACTTGACATTTATGCTTTTATTCTGTAGAAGTTCCGCTGTACAAAGATATTCTATGCTGAAAGTGATTTTTCTGGGGATTGGAAACTAAAGAGACATTAGGATTTACATTAATTTGGTAGGTTTGAGGACTATAGGTAATTTGTGTTAGGGGTCCATAATCATAACTCAGATTCAGTCAAGCTATTGAAATAGCCCCATTTTAACTTAATCTGGAAGTGTGCAGTGCAAACAAAGGGTAGTGAGAATCAAAAGGCCCAAATGTGACCTTACACATACAGAGGGTGCTACACTTCCTAAAATGAGTAAGATTCTTCTGCTTCAATGCATCAGATGAATTTAAATACAGAGATCTGTTTTACCTATGTAGATTACAAAAGAAATTCATGACTAAGGTACAAATTCAGTGAAATTAATCCCACTATGAGCCCCTGATGCTGATCTGGGGAAAAGGGGAAAGAGAGGAAACACAAGTTTCAGTTCTACCCTAATTAACATACAAAATAATGCTTATCATTAACATGTTAAAAAACTGTTGATGATAAGAAGAGAAATAAAAAAAATATGAGCATTCATAGTGTTGATGAGTTGCTAATTAGATGTGTGCTTAAACATGTACTTTTACATTAGTGTTGCAGTGAAGCGTGCATGTCCTTGAATGGCAGCTTGTGGATATGCTGACCTAAACCACAAAATGTTTCTGCAGCATTTCACAGCACCCTTAAGGGATTCTGTCTTCTTCGATAAGGATATTTAATTTAATGCAAATTAAATATTGTACTGTGTGTAGGTGAACGTACATCTTCTGCTGAAATCTGGCAGATCTTCTGCATGTGGTATGAGGTCTGACCTAGGATAAACACTGGGTGAGAACTACAAAAGGCAACTTTGGAAATTAAGGAGAAAAAGTTAAAAACTCTGCCAATTTGGTCATCTCAATTCACTATTTTAAGGTTAATGCAGTGTGAAACAGAATATAGCATAACTAGTTATACAATGTAAGCATTTAAAACCCTCATGTCCCTTCCCTTGCCCCAATTCACTTTAATCTAACTTTAAAGGCAAACCACCATGGCCTCTCTTCACTCATGCAAATATTCAGCTGAGTGAAAGCTAAGTGGTATTTCTTGACAGGTATCCTCAGGGAATTTTGAGCTGCAACTACTGCACAGAGTAAAACTACATTAACTGTAGAATACATGATAATGGGAAACAAGAAGTCATCAACCAATGGCTAGAAAAAACAGTAGCTAGTGTATTTATTTTAATGTACCTTGCCAATAAGTATTCTTTCAGTATATAATCTTGAGTCAAAGCCTATATTTAATGAACTATCTGATGTATTAGACTTAATTATGAACTTGAACTATCAAAATTATATATTAGAACTTCTTGATTCAGATATACAACTTTAAAAGTGCCTGTAAAGGTGTTTTCACCACACCTCCTTCTGTGTTCCAATAGACTTGTGTATGTTGACAGTGAAACCACCACCTCTCTCCTTTCTAAATTTAAATGTCGTTTCTAATCATGATCTCTAGTTTTAGAAGCTCCAAAACAGCATTTTAGTGGATTTTCAGTGTAAGTTTTGGTTTAAGCTGACCGTGATTTTGAAAATGTCTCTTGTCCTGTCCTTTTGTCATCAGACTGCAGTTTCCTGGGTGGTTACCTGAAGAAATGGGAGCACGTAGCTGCAGCTGCAGGTGGAGATTGATTTTAAGACAAAAAAGTGCAGTATGGTCTAGGAAGTCTCCGGAAGATACAAATGCAATGATCTTGTAAGGCAAAAATACAACTCCTCCTGAGGGGAAGAGCAGGGGCAGACACTGATCTCTTCTCTGTGGTGACAGTGACAGGACGTGAGGGAATGGCCTGACATGGTGTCAGGGTAAGTTTAGGTTGGATATTCACCCAGAGGGTGGTCAGGTATCGGAACAGACTCCCCAGGGAAGTGGTCACAGCAACAACCAGAGTTCAAAAAGCATTTAGAAAATGGTCTCAGGTAGATGCTGTGACTCCTGGGGTGTACTGTGCAAGGCCAGGAGTTGGACTTGCTGATCCTTGTGGGTCCCTTCCAACTCAGTTTATTCTGTGATTCTGTAAAAAAATAGAATTGTATGGATGCTCTTGAATATTTGCATTGAATTTTTCAGGTGCCTTTTTTCAGAACCAATTTAATCTGATGCTCGCAAACATAATAAACTCTGAGCTGGGATAGTTTTAACCACACATATAAAAACCAACTAACAAACCAACCAACCAGAAACCCCAAAACCCAAACTTAAAACCAAACACAATGACTCTCCCTCCCACTAAAATACACTCAGAACCTAATGGCAAAAAACCCCCGAGCAATGTAAAGGAGGCTAAATAATGACAATCAGTAGATTTTACCCAGATATTAAATAGATGATAATTTTTTTGTTCTGACCTCTTAATTCTGATATTTTAAAATAAAGACTAAATTAAGAAATAAAGACAATATTTGACATTGATCCCTGTTGCTTTAGCTGCAATTCCACTGAAGCCAATAAAGTTCTGTCTGCAATGGTTTTGGCTTGGAGTGCAGTTATATTCTTTCATCGCAGTGTAATTTTTGTCTGTTTATATGTGTTTACTTTGTTTTAATTTCCTCTTTAGCCTTTATAGATTTTATTTTTAAATAAACTCCACTCTTCATAGGGACATCTGCTTGTTCTGGTTGGCAATGTGTCCCAGTGATGATGATTTTACTCTATCAGTTTCTAGTTCTGGAGTGGAATATTAATATTAGCGAATAACAGTGTGCATACAAGACAGCATAATGAAGAGGAATGGTGTGAGGACACACAGCACATTATAATGAGCCCCAACCATAAAAAAACATACACTACTGCTGTAATAAGAGGTGGTATGTATGAGCGATTCAAGAAGAAATGATCAATTAATAAGTCTTTGTAAAAGAGAATGCACAGAGATGGGAAATCTAGCAAGACTCTTGGGCGTGCTTTAGAAAGGAAAGACATTCTGCACAGAATAAAATACCATATTGTACTTTCTTATGCAGCTCAGAAAACATCATTAATATCCAGCTGGTGAAAAGCACATATAGAGAGATTTGTATATGCATATCTAAAAATATTATGATTTATTGATGATAATAAAGTTATTAGTAATAATTTTAACCATCCACATAAAACACCAATAACCAAAGAGCATTTGGATACCTACAGTTACTGAAATAGATCAGGGAAGAAATTTATAACTTCACTTAAAGAAGGTGATAATGAAGTTTCTCGCCTTGCACAGGAAATGAGCAATGAGCTACTTCAGACAGCAGCCATGCCTGCTCATTCCATGGGGAATGGGCTATGGGAGTTTTATGTGACACGATGGTAGAGCACTTCAGGGGCTGTGTAAAGGGGGAGTGGTAATAAGTAGATGATTTCAAATTATCGTCTCTCTAAATCAGACATGAAAATGGCAGCAAAGAAGCCACAGCAAAAATTACAGGGAAAACTTTTAACTTACCATGCTTTATTTTTTCTTTACCCGAACAGACCATGTTTGAAGGAGCAAAATTAAAGCTTTAAGTAGAATTAGCTTGTTTGCTTTGTTCATTTTTATAATAAAACAAAGAATAATCTCACCCCTTGACTGTTTTCTTAATCATTATTATTTTTAAGTTGCCAGCTGTCTCCACTGCAAGTAATAAGGACAGCTTTAGACAGTTGAAGAGTTATAGGCAAGTTGCATGCAGTATATCTGGTTGCTGCAGAAAATCCCTATTTGGTAACACTTGCCACAGACCATATGCTATGCTTTTTTTTCCTGCTCTGGCATTTGAAATAAATAGTATGTTTTTTAACTAGTATAAAATTTAGGGCTTTGGATGGATGTTTGTTCTGCCCATGCTGAAAGCATCACTAGCCAAAAAAAGGTTTTAGTCCACTTCATATGTGACATGAATTTGTAGTTTTGTTTCAGAATCCAGTCCTAGGCTAATGGTATAATGAAGACATGCGATAGTACCATAATTATTCTACATGTAAATATGTTTCAATTCTCTTTAGAAACTTCAGCAACTGATTTTATTAGAATCTACTTTTGCCCACAAAGTTGGTTGAGTTAGAGCTTTCTATTCAATCACTAGCAAGAAATGATGGGCTACTGAGGAAATACAGAAGAGTTTCTGATTTTTTTTACATATATTCAGATAATAAAAGGAGAAGAAATCTATTAAAAAATAAAGGTGTGCTGGTTTCTGCTGCATTTTGAGTACAGCACTTTTACTGAAGTGGGCTGGAATTTGGCATCTGCATATAGTGCCTGATGAACCAGGGGGTTGAAGCAGAACACTTTTTGTAGCTTTTGAAGAGATATTTCTTCTCCTGTACTTCCTTCTACTTTGTTTCAGGAAGCACTTCAAATAATAAGCTAGCATTTTAAATTGCTGGTGTGCTTTTTGCTCTATAATATGAAATAGGAGAAATCAACCAAAAAGCATTGTATAAATTTGAAGATCTGCAGAGATAAGGTTCTTCGAATGAACTGTTAGATCCTTGTGTTTCCTTCTCCCTTGCAGGCTTTCTCCCTTGCTTGTATGTCTGGTGAAAGCCAAACAGAGCCTTCTTATAAGGGCAAGAATGCATGAAATAGCGAGATAGGCTATCTTGGAATTTGGTATGCACATCAAGCAAGTAGTAATGTCCTTGTATCCTGTTCTACTTTCATTGCCTGTCTGCTTCTCTAATTTGGTAAAACAACTAATTGATTGAGAAATATATTCCATGCCTAGTGAATTTTATGGAAAATACTTTTTTTTATTGCAGGAAAAAAACTGTCTGTACTTGCTGAAATTAAATAACAAACACCAAATATTCTCATCAGTTTCATCTCTATATGCATGCAATTTAGGTTATCTTAAATGTTATTAATGTATTTATTTACAGTAAGTTTTACAATCATTTGTAAAACAAAGAGAAAGCAAGCTATAAGCCCTAGATGTATCACTGATAAAATGTGATTTCAAAGTGCCCAGGCTACTCTCAGTGGATACAAGATTATGAATATCAGATGGTATGAGTAAAATACCCAAATATCAAATAAACTTCTTTTCTCAGAGAAGTTTATCAAGCTGCCACTCATTCTTTAAAATAATTCCTGGTACTATGTACAGTATAATGGCACTGATAACATTTGAATTTTTTGAGTTGTGGTTCCAGGCCACAATTCTGACACAGTGCAATCAGACCTAACTTTTTTATTATTACTATTATTTTATATGTGTGCTCTTTTCTTCCTAAAGGGAATTATTTGACTGACTTATTTGCTGAGGTTTTTTTGTTTTGTTTTTGTTTTGTTGTTGTTATTGTTGTACTGCCTGTTAAACCTTCCTTAGTATTTCTTTGAACTTGTGGAATGATTTTAGTCACATTTAACAAAGTATGAAGCGATCTAAAAGAGAACAAATTCCTCATGGCTAGAGAAATAAAAGACTTGAATGAGTGGTATGGGGAAGCAGAGGTTGCTGCTTTCACTTAGGAGAATACTTAACATTTAAGTACCTAGAACAGAGACGCACAAGAAATGAGACTCTCCAGTTTTGTATTAATCTTTGAGGTTTAATTGCAATAAATTCATGTGCCTGCCTGTGCTTTAAACTCCTCTCCCTTACCAACAAAAAACATAGATGAGTTTTTAAAGACATTTTCTCTTCTCAATTTGAATGTCTAACTAAAAATAACATCTTGCTGAAATTTCCATCTTAATGGAATTTGAAGTTAATTAACATTTCTGGAACACTAACTATATTCTTCCATGTCTGTAGAAACTGAAACCAGCAATGCACCTCTTTTATTAGACATGCTAAGGAGTTAAGTAACATGAGAGGAGTGAATTCGCGCTAGAACTGTAGAGTCAGATCTACACTAGATGGCACTTGAGGCTCCATTTATTCAGAATGTGCTGAATTGCAGCAGCTGGAGCTTTGGTTCTTAACATTTCTGTGTTTGTTTGACATGAGTCATTAGTAATTCTAAAATGAGATTTAATAATTCTCACACAAGTAGTAAGCAGGGAATAAATATTTCATATTGTAACACATATTGAAAACATTTTGGCATCCTACATATGCTCTGTGGCATCCTTATGGAAGTCCTTCAGTGTATTCTAGAAAAACTATTGCTTAAATAGCATTCATAATTGCCCTTAGACAATTTTCACACACTTCTCAGATCAGTCTCACATCACCTCTTGTTAGCTGGAGGTGATTTAAACAAACAGCCTTGGAGTGTGTGCACACAGCGCATCTGGGACAGTGATAACGTCTGTCAGAATGAAAGCTTGGCTCACACTAATAGCATCTTGGAAGTACACTTTTAAACAAAGAAGGTTGCTTTGGTGGAATCTGAAAGTATGCGAATTTCAAATACTATCTCTTCTTTTTTTTGCTTTTTTTGATTGCAGGGTTTTTCTCTGTTTTTTCTGTTTTTTTCTGTTTTTTTCTATTGCCGTATTTTCCGTGGTGGTACTGCACAAAGTGTGGCAACTGCTTATGCTGGAGTGAAAGGACAGAATGTTTTCTCCAGATTTGCTCTCCAGTACTGACCAGCTTGCCCTTTTGACACACACACGAACAGAGCTCTTTATATTTCTAATGCATTACTACAAGACCTAGTAAAAGTAGTAATGCTGTACATGCAGTTGCTGAGTCTGCAGAGGAAAAATGTGATGAAGGGTAAATTGGAAAACAGTTGTTTTTGTCCAGTGAAGGTAGAATGCTGTGGATAACCCTGTGAAAGGGCAGGTCTGGTGTTCTGCAGACTGAGGGATGATGGTGGAGCAAACCCTCTCTTTCTTTCAGAGACTGTGCCCGTGCTTTTTCTGTGGGCGTTTGTTACCTCTTTTACGTTTTCACCAAACGTGTGACCTTTTATAAAAGTGGGATATACATTCTTAATAAAATCCTGGAACAGGGTAGGATAGAGCTTATGATTCTCTGTGGGTTGTACCCTTCAGTGCCCAGTGGCTGATGGTTGGTGACTGGTGTGCCCGGCTGGGGCTCCGGCGCTGCCGCGTGCCCGCGCTCCGCAGGCCATGCTGCACTCTCTGCATGCGCCCTGCGCGAAGCTCGTCATGCGGAGTTATTGCATCCACATTCACACCGAGACGGGCCTGCCCCCGTTTGCTTCCTCCCAAGCCTGCTGTGGGTCTCCCTGTGCTTTAATCATGCACAGGTTTAATGGCAGAAGAGATTCATTTTCCACAGAGCTGGCTCTTGGAAGAGCTGAGCGCAATTCCAAGGGAAGTTAATGACCATGCTAAGCACTTAGTGATTCCAAAATATCGCATCCCACATATGATGAGCAGTTGTGCAAAGGCAGTTATGCTTAGTAAGAAGAATAAACAGCCTTCAAGGTGAAGAACTGTACTTTGTAGATGACTCTTAAAGCAAAATTTCTGACAGTGAGTTAGATCAAGCTTTTTGTGGAGCATTAAATCTCCTTTATTAATAAAGAAATCAATTATCACACTCCAGAAATTTACCATTAACGTTCGTTCTGCATCACTTGAAATGTTGAACAGCCATAATCATAGGCAAAGAATTGAAACAAAGAAAAGCTGTCTCTTAATTCCCCAATAATGTTTTAATTAAATTTCCCACAAAAGGATGGCATTCACGTAACAACAAAGGTAACATAAATCTCAGGATCCTTAGCTGTTGTCTTAGACATTAGCAGTTTACTAGTTACTGTTGACAAAACTTCAATTTGTCAGGCACATGTTTTAAAAATGCACATTTTATCCTACTCCAGGCAAGGATTTAGTCAGTATAATTGTGTCCCAAGATGTGCCCCTAAGCCTCTGCTGGGGGGGAAGGGAATCTGCATGCTGTGCTTTAATCTACAAAGCACACTTCAGCTGGTTAGTATTCCTGAAGAAGAGCACGTTAATATAGCATTCTTCAGAAACAATATACATCTCACTGAGACATCACAGCATGCTTTCAAATTGGGAAGGGGCAGGATTCTTATGAAGCAATGAGACAAAAGGGTAAAGTGTGCATATGTGCCAGTGCACATCCTACATCAGAGTCACAAGGCAGGGATGAATGTTTAGAATTGAATATGAGAGGTTTTTACCTATTAATTCTTTAGAGTGTGCTTTATCCATCTATGTTGGAAGGACAAATCATGTTTTAATGCCCATTAATTAACAACAGAGAACTGTAAGATCCTTTTAGACTTTTATGCTAAGCAAGCTCAAGATTTTGTCAGTAAGAAAACTGCAAATGTTCAAAGTTTGCTCTGGTGCTTTCAGACCATTAGTCTTGCAAAATACTGCCTTGTGCTTCCTTGACAATTCTTCATTCTTTTTGGTACTCACATGTCCTTTTTGTTAAACACTTGTGAAAGCTTATGCAATGCTGACTTTTCTATGTGTGGTTTGATTAGACCAAGGTCATACAAAGCTGTCACATTCTTAAGCATTTTACCAAAACAAAGTTTGCATCAATGACATTTTCTTGTTTTGTTTTAAATAAATAATGACAAGACTCTCTCTAGCTGGCCTGCTGTTCAGGGTTAGCAGATGCTCTTTGTTGCACAGTTCTGTTTCCCAGTGGAATCAACAGCAGGATGTGTGGGTGTAGTCTGGGTTCACTTCGCTGTCCTTGGTTCTGGAACAGACCATCACAAACATGTTTCAGGACCCCCACCCCCTCTTCCATGACACATTCCCAGAAAGTATAGGGATCTTAAATTGTGTGTAGATAAATTAAAGTATGAATCTTCCTTCTATGTCGCAGCTTCCACTTTCACTGGCGCAACCACGGCAAATAACATCTTCCACTATGTGTTGCCAAGGATGAACTTTTGCATGGGATGCAGGGATAAAATCCTTGGAAGCTTTTATATGACAGCACCCGTGGGAGACTGTTAACTTGCTGGTAATTGGTATTTTTGGAGAAACAACTTTTGAATGGCTTTAGAGGAAAATTATACAAAGCACATTGGAACATTCAGTCTTGCTCTTAACAGGAACATTTCTACAGAAAACAGTGAATCACACTAGCACAAGGTTTGACTCAGTGTTTTGGACTCTAAGCTTCAACTTCAGTGTTGTGTTTTTCACTCAGTAATATGCAAGCCCAGTAATATGCAAGTCCCTAATTACTACATAAGTGTCTGGCCCCCAAAGGGATTTTAAACTATTTATGCCAGTGCAAGCAATCTAAGAAACAACAACAACAAAAAGTACCTGTTGCAGAACTTGAATTAACACAAATGTACTCTAAAGACACTTCCTGTTTTTCACAGAAGCAACACAGTACTGAATTGAATAATAATATAGGTATTCTAAATAGATTTAGTCTTCCTATGCCAGAGGATTTGATGCAATAATGCTCTGTATTGAGATAATATGATAATTAACATGTTGTGAATTGTGGTGCAGGACAGCTATGGTTTAGTACTATATTTTTGTATTTTAATTCTTCCAAATTATATGTGTGATTCATGCACATGTATAAAAGAAGAGTGAAAAGAAACTGAGCAAAAGCACTCAAGCTTCTTTGTCTTGCGCTAGCAGCATGAGGTGCCTAAGGTGGGAGAATAGCCCCTGTGACTCGCTTACATGGGAGGTAGAGAGAGTGAGAGAGAAGCTTTTGCTAAGGGTGATTCAGAGGTTAAGTGAACAGAGCTGCAGTCTGGACCTGACTCTCTCTGTTCCATTGCAGAGGATCCTAGGGCAGTCTGCTCCTGATTTAAAAGGTTGGGTATGATGATGGCTTCAAAAGGAAGTGCATCTGGACCTTGCAAGATGTGGTTGTTTTTTGGGTTATTTTTGTTGGTTTGATTTTTGATAGTTTCCTAGGGCAAACTTTCTTTTGTTAACTAAATTATGGGAAGCAGCTCTCAGAATCACAACGTGAAAATTTGTTTGTCCATTATACAGAGTAGGCAAAAGCTTGCAGTGTTAGAAAAAGGCTCTGGATATGAATTTAATTCTTTCTTAGTCTCATTCATATTTATCTTGTCAGCTATTGTGACTCCTACTATGATCAACTGCTCCTATAAATTACACATAATTGTAACTCACTATGGGAAAAGGAAGAATAAAAGTTGCTATTACCAAAAGTTTTTTGGTCAATCAGTTTGTGGCAGCTGACCTCATCCCTCTTATTTTCAAATGGACCTTCTGATGTTTGCATATGTGTAACAGTTGAATGAGGATTGTGTTTATCCTTATACTTGTTTTATGACCTTATTTATATTTCTAGTTTATTCTCAGACCAGAAAATAATTTTTTTAACAAAATGAAAATTCAAATAATAAATTATAAAATATTGTTTTTAAACGTGTGTATGCAGGGCCAGGGAAGTGTTTGCTCCACTGTATTTGGCTCTGATGAGGGCACACCTTGAGTGCTGTGTCGAGTCTTGGGCCCCTCACTTCAAGAAAAGCTTTGAAGGGCTGGAGTGTGTCCAGACAAGGGCAGCAGAGCTGGGAAGTATCTAGAGGGTGTCATATGAGGAGTGGCTGAAGGAGCAGGGGGTGTTTGGCCTTGAGAAAAGGAGGCTCAGGGGTGACTTTATCACTCTCTGCAACTGCCTGAAGGGAGGCTGTAGCCGGGTTGGGGTCTGCATCTTCTCACAGGCAGCCAGTGACAGGACAACAGGACAGTTGAAACAACAGTTTCAAGTTGTACCAGAAAAGGTTTAAATTGGATACTAGGAAAACTTTCTTTACTGAACAGAGTGTCAGGCATTGGAATGGGCTGCCTGGAGAAGTGGTGAAGTCACCATCCCTGGAGGTGTTCAAGAAATGACGGGGGTGGCACTCAGTGCTGTGGTTTAATTGACAAGCTGCTGTTCATTCAGCGGTTGAACTCAATGATCTTGGAGGTCTTTTCCAACTTTAGTGATACTATTATTCTATGATGGCAATTAATGCCACTTTTCCTCTTAGAGTGTGTTCTAACAGGGACTAAGGTTGTTTTGGAATTGATGTCCATTCACTGATTTCAAATAACATAAAATAGTTTTTAAGTTATGAAGGGAAAGTGTTACAAAACCAGATAAAATCTTTGATCCTTTCATGTTATTCTCATGGAAAAGAGACTTTTGATATCTTAAATGTCTTCTGCCATCAGACTCTTAAATATTTGGGGAACAACCTATAAGAAGTGATACAGTTAGAATGTAATTGTAAGTAAATCAATAGTGGGCTTAGTGAAATATTTCACGTGAACAAGATATAAACAAACATCCCAGGGTTACTAAATCAGACTGTCACAATCAATTTTATCGCAGTGGAATCTGTCTAAGGTGCAGTGGAAAACTGCTTGTTTATGAACATTGAAATCTGTATTTACCTTGGCCTGTGGTTGAATTTGCCTTCCCAGAGGTAGGGAGTAATGCTTGATAATGTGTTTTCCCCCTGAAATGCAGCATAGCTAGTAAAGTCAAAACATAGTATTGGCCCTAGACTGGCATGCTTTAGGACACTAGACATGTATAAATATATGAAAATCAAGGATTAAGAAGACTCCATCTTAATAGGATTAGATCTACGTTCTACCTAAATTCAAGGAAGATGCAGTTGAAGGAATCTTAGAAATCTCTGAAAGAGCAACCTTTAAAAATTCTTCAGCTCTAGGTCTGTATTCTTTTTGGTAAAGGAAGGGTTAATCCATCAAGACAGAGAAAACATCAGCCCCTACTAGTGTTTCTTTAGTGTACAGAATTCAATAGCTAACTGCTATTTCTTTCTGGGTTGACAGGCTGCCTCACTGAGGAGTAGGAGATCCTCTATGAATTCTGTGGGATTTATTTCATTTCAAATATGCCTTGCCATATGTCTTCTGGGATGAAAAAGAGACAAATGCTTGGTGAAATTAAGGAATGGAGGATTGTTTTTCAGTGGGTGGGTTTTTGTCTTTTACTTTTCTGTGAAGGCTTTAGTCCTAGAGGAGTGTGTGGAGGGAATTGGTATATTGGCCGCTATTTTTAAGGACTATAAATCAAGGACTGGGAGAGACTAATAATCTTGAGGAAGCAGAAATAAATGTCTTGAAAGAAAGCTTTACTATTGCCTCTGTACAAGGTCAACAATAAAAGAAAATGGTGAGCAGATATTCTCTTCTCTCTTGGGTGCTATTCTGGGAGCACACAGATATTACTAATATGATATTGCCTGTCAATAATTGTTTTGGGGAAAATTCCATGAAAATTCCTAACAAAACAGTTGCATTTCTTCAATTAAAAAAAAGTGCAAGTCAGAGGCTCAGAGTCCAAAAGGCTCCTGAATATCATAATACATCAAACAATTAACTATCAGTTCTCTGGCTGTGATTTCTAGATTGTAAATGGGTCTAGTTTAGTTATTATTTCTATGTTCAAAAAGCATATTGGACAGCAATCTTAGAGACTTCTGCAGGCAGTTGTTGGAAGAATTTATCAAAATGATCTTATGAAACAGAGCCTTTGAAATTATTGTGCCAAAGCAACTTAGAAGATCTCCCCCTGGTTTCCACTTTGATGCTTCCAGATGTATGTTTTCAGTTTCTTGAAAAATCAATGATTTGCATTCTTGCAGCTGTAGCACAGGAAGGTGCTGTTCTGTGAGCAGAACTTGTGCTGCCTCATTTTCTCTTGCTTTCAGCTATGAGCTTGTCTTCCTCCCCTTCAATGCATAAAGCTAATGTAGGGGAGAAAACCAGATTTCTATTATCCAGCTCTCCATTTTTAGAATTGCAGTAAATAAGGACAGGGGTTTAAAGGTTAGTTCCCCGCAATAACTTTACAATGTATTGATAAGTAGCAGTCAGATTTGAGTGTGGCAAACAAATTAACCAGCTAAACTAAGCCCTAAGTCTGATTTTCCCTAAAAAGAAAAATCAGTCAGGGAAACAGAAAATAGCATGGAGACCTCATAGCAGCCTTCCAGCATCTGAAGGAGGCATACAAGGAAGCTGGAGAGAGACTCTTCATCAGGAACTGTAGCGACAGGATAAGGAGTAATGGGTTCAAAATGAAAGAAGGATTTATATTAGATATATGGAAGAAATTCTTCTATTGGGGAAGTGGAGAGGTACACGTTGCCCACAGGAGCTGTGGATGCCTCATCTCTGGAAGTGTTCAAAGCCAGGCTGGATGGGACATTGAGTAATCTGGTCTAGTGGAAGGTGTCCCTGCCCATGGCAGGGGAGTTGGAACTGCATGAATTTTAAGGTCCCTTCCAGCTCAGGCCATTCTATGATTCTACAGTCTTATGATTCTATGATTCTATGGTTCTACGATTCTGTGATTCTATGATTCTATGGTTCCAATTCTATGTTTCCATGATGGAGGTAATTTAAAACAATGGAGCAATTATGAGAATAGAGAGAGATGGAAGGAAGTACGTTGCCTTGCTTTTCACAGTTCTTCAATGTTTTTAATTCCGTAAATAAAGTTCTCACACTTTGTTCTGTAAACATAAGCCATGTTATGTCTAAACCCCAAGATGTTTTCATTCCTTCTCCTAAGGCGAAGACATTTGATGGATTTCTCCTTTGACCTATGTATTTGAAGGGTGGTAATTTCACTCTCCAATCAGTGAGGTTTTCTAAAGGTCTATAAGAATAAACGAGATCCCCCAGTGGGGAGGCTTTCGGGCTTCCGGCTTGGCTTCCCTCTCTCTCAGAGCGAGTGTCTGTGTGTTCCTTTCGTGTCCGCGTGCGACAGAAGTATATAATATTTTATTATTTTTTTCATTCCAAGGCCTGTCATTCCTGGTTTAGGTCTGTCAAGATTAATTTATGAAGATATTTTAGACTTCTTTTTTGATTGAAATATCATCTGAATTTCCTCTTTTGATGAGTTTTATTTTCTTTTCCGAGTGGTTCCTTAAAGAAAAATCTAAAGAAATTATATAATTTTTTTTTATTCAATGTACAGAAGTTACATTTTACAATGACACATTTACACAACTCTGTGTGGAATAATATTTTTGAATTTCCCTACACATGATTCAGGGAATTTATGTATTACGAAATTTACAGAGATTTCCAAATCCCTCAAAATATTTATCAGTTTCCAGTTGACATAAACTGTTTCAGGCCATTAACTAACTTGACTTTGAGGAATTAAAATAAGATGATCAGATTAATGAGTGATGTTCTGGTTTCCAGCCATTCTACAAGAGGCAGATGACAAAGGTCTAAGGAAGGGTTCAGTGGTCCCTTTGGTCTTCAGAAATGAGCTGTGTCTCTGGTGGATCCTGGTCTAAGGGTGGAGGAAGGACCACTTCTTTATTTTTTTGCTCAATGTGTGATTAAAGGATGGGTTTTTTTCTTTCCTCCTATGCTCCTTCCTAACAAAATCAATCACTACTGTAAATAGGCCCTAAAGTTAGGAAATTGTTCTTTGTTAATAACTACTTGTTAGCTTCCCCTGCTCTCTACTGCTAACAAAACAGCTTAAGGGATCTGAACAATATAAATCAAAATCTTATAATTAATTTTTGTTATGTCTTTGGATGTGCATGTATTGTATTAACAAAGCTGTGCTGCTGAACTCCGTTTAGTTAACTGAGGATTGTTCGCATCCAAAAAAAGAATAATTGTTTCTGAGATTGCTTTGCCAGTTTTATAAAACCAAGTCTTTAACTTTGGACACTCAAGCTCATATTTTTTCTCAGCAGAGTTCTTCATATCTAAGGAAAAATATGAACTAAATGGTTATTTACAATAAAAAAGAATCTTACATCAGGAGATCAAAATAAGGTACTATCAGAAAGTTGATCAAAAGGTAATAATTAAAAGGCAATAGTAGTAATAGCAATAAATGATGATAAATATTCCGATTTATGAGAGAAAATTACATAGAATCATAGAATTGTTTAGGTTGGAAAAGACCTACACAATTATTGAGTCCATCCATTAATTCATCACTGCCAAGGCCACCCCTAAACTGGTCCCTAAATGTCACATCTGCACATCTCTGAAATACCTCCAGGGATGGTGACTTAACCATTACCCTGGGCAG
Organism: Oriolus oriolus; assembly: GCA_013400235.1. NCBI lineage: Eukaryota > Metazoa > Chordata > Aves > Passeriformes > Corvidae > Oriolus > Oriolus oriolus. The sequence goes on from VXBT01010674.1 coordinate 999,683, forward strand.
CCTCTTCCAGCATGCCAATAAGGCCACTAAAGGCTTAAAAAAAAAGAAATAATGAAGATTCTTTATGCCATGAAAGCATCTGGTGGTAGCAGTAGGGAAGAAGGATCTCTGAGGGACTGTCACGCAGGGCTCTGACTGATAGGGAGGGATTAACTTGTCAGCTGGAAATGGGGGATATGCAGGCACTGGATGTGGAAATCTGCAAATGGGCCAGAAGGACGGAAGGAGATGGGGCCTTGTGGGTAGGCAGTAGTTTGAGAAGCAGATGTGGATAATTCAGAGCTACAGAGCTGCTTGCCTCTATTCATGCTGTGTTTGGGGAAATAGCACTTTGTGTATTTTGCTTAAATAAATAAAGTTGCATGAAAATGTATCTTTGACTGATGTCTGCAATTTTCTCACTCCAATTGAACTAACCTTTCAAGGCCCCAAATTACAACCTATGGGCTTAGGTCAGAGGAGCAATGGCATTTTTTTTATCATTGCATTGGCATTTTGTATAATGTACCAGTTCTGAAAGGAATGGGCTTTATTTCTTTCAGCGTGAAATTATATGAGCTTAAATAAGTCTTTTCCTGTTTAGGCTACCCATACAAACGTGTGGTAATAAAACTGCACAAGTGTGCTAAAGCACTTCTTTAGGGATTAGAACTTCTCTCTGTCTACCACTCCAGGATGAAAAATCACCAAAACTGCTAGAGGTTTGACCTGCTGCTTCTCTTACTTTTTCAACTTTGAAATGTGTGCTTGCCAAGTGAATTGAAGAAGTGGACACATTTTGTAAGCTGTCATTCCATGAAGAGATTTACGGCTTTCCATTTCTATTTAGAATTAAAGAATAATGGTGTAGCCCTTTCCTGAAAAGCCCAATAAAACCAAAGTGATGCACCCAGTATATAATGAGAACTAAATGGAGCTTTCAAAATCACTGGTAGCTATGCATCTCTGTCAAGCTCTCATTTATCACACAATCAAGCCTCAAGCAGAAACCAAGCCTCAAAGTAGCATTATAAGAACATGTTCTTGAAGCCTTGCTGAAAAGTTTTCAGAAGAACATTGTCAGAAATGCTTTATTTCATTTACTTCTTGAAACTGCATAGGTACTATCTAGTGGGCAACATTTCTTGGACAAGTGTCAAAAATCATAGCTTCCACTCTATGTATGAATTTTAATAAATGTTTAAATTATATTTTCCAATCATTATGGTATTTCAATACGTATAGCTCAACATCAGTAATCAAAGAGCTTTTTAAAGCTATTATAATGTATCTCTTCCTATACAACAGTAAAACTGGTTTTACATAATCATGTTGGTTAAAAAGACCTCTGCATCTAGTCTAGCCTTCCTCTTGAAATAGAACTCCCATGAACACTAGGCCAGCCATGACTTTGTTTAGGTGCATCTTGGAGACCTGTAGAGATAGAGATCCAGGTTCTTCTAAGTCAAAGTGCCACACCAAACTCCTGGTGAAGACGTTTTTCCTGAAATCCAATCTGAATGTCATAAATACCATGCAGCGTGTGGCTTTGGTCTTTGCTGTTGCATGTGCCACTTCATCATCTCTGTCATTCCTTTCAAGTAGCTGTAGGTTGTTATTAGGAGGACCTTAGTCCCCCTTGTCATCAGATTATGTGAGCTAAACTTCCTCAATCTCTTCCCTCAAGGTCTAAATCCCTTACATAGTGCCTTCCAGTGGACTTTCTCCAGTTTCTCCACACCCATCCTTAATGGGATCAGAACAGGATGATAACTTCTTTCAGTCTGCCTGCTGCCCTTTTTCTAATGCAGTTCTGTAGGAAGTTTGTGTTATGGAATGAGAATGCACTTTTATTGCCTTGTGTTCAACATAGTGTCCACAGCAGTGTCAGCAGGATGCTCCCCTCAGCCTACGCTGTGGTATGGAGTTATCCCATCCCAGGTGCAAAAGTGGGAGCACCTCCTTATTGAACCTCACAAGGTTCCTGTTGGCCCAGTCTCCGTGTCCATCCATGCCATACAGAGTGGAAGTTCAGATGTGTTGTTGAATCACTTTCCCCCCATTTAGTAAATCCTCTCTAAAATTTGTCATGTCTGTTATCGAAACCACTGATGACAAAAACAAATAGTGGAGGTGTCAGTACTGGTCTCCGTGGTACCCTGCACATCCCCAGCCACCAGTAACCAATTGTCACTGGCTCTGTGAGGGATAACACTGCAGTGAACACTCGGTGCTCTCTGGTTCTTTTGAGATTCAGAGGGCTTAATAGGAAACTTCCTTTCAGTTTACAAGAGTATTTTAAAAACCTTGCAAGAGGACACCAGTGGCAGAACCCCAGTAGCTGCAAAAACATTTCAGGATTTGGTAGAAAACTTGTTCCAAATAATAATATTAATACCTTTAAGGCTGCCAAAATATTCTAAAGACACAAGAAAAGCACCAGGAATTTTAAAACTTTTCAAGTAAACCACTTTTTTTGTTGTTGTTGTTTTTACTTTATTCTTTCAGTGGCAGCTGTTGCCAGTCCTGCCCACAATTATTTCTGCCTGCAGTTTAACTGATTTAGTCATCTTGCCTTATGATTTGTCAGACATCTAAAAGTAACCTAAACTGCAGGAACAAAATTGTTTCCACAAAATTAGAACCCACACAAGAAAAGGGCAGAAAAAGGTCATCTTGCCCTTTTAATTCTAAAAGGTGCTCTTCAATTTATTGCTATTAAATAACTTCTTGTGTAAATAATGTGTATGAATCTTCACACCCATTTACAATCTGACTGTTCAAAGGTAGGTACAAACAGCTTAAACAGAGTAGGACAGTAAAATTCAACACAACAGGTTTATGAGGATTTCTGTGGTGGGGACTGTAATATAAAAATATTGTATAAAGCAGGTTGAAAAACAGGAAGTAAATTTTGTTTTCATCCATCTTTCAAAGTCACTTCTTTTCTGACACTCCAAATGCTGTCAAATTCCAGATCTAGAAATCCATTTTGACTACCTTGGAAAACCTTCATTAACCTCACAGAGGAAGAGAGTCCAAGCGATGACTCTTAGAAGAGTTGAATGGTTTATTGTGATGATTCTAGGCAATTCTGTCCTCTCTTGTTTGGACCCCTACTTGAAAAAGAATATAGAATTATTATATGCAAGTGCGGTCTTCCGTAGAAACTGGCCTGCAGCATATTCATTATCACCTTTTGACTGTCTATATCTCTGTTCTGCAATTTTTCAGTAAAGATAATTGATATCTGAACACTTCTTGGGATCCTGAATAATTTATTCATCTGTGTAAAGGTACTGCTTAGTCTTCAAATTTGCATCAGACTGCAAATATGTCACCTAAACATCTGAAAATAGCAACACAACTTGAATGAATTTGGCTTAGATCTTCTCTTTTCACTGAATAGAATGATGTCCCTGGAAGCTGGAACAAACGCTGTGATTCAGCAAGGCCTTTCATGTGATCTATGCTCCTTAAGATCCCCGTGCTATTGGCAAAGCTGTTAATGAGAATAGGCTTTCAAGTTCACTGCCACCTGGACCTGCATCTGGCATCTCTGAAGGCAATGGTCCACAGGGTTCTGTGTGTTTTAGACCAACGGGCACTGCTTCTACCTATAGCACACAACTGTTTCTCCTTTTAACAGCTAATCCTCCATTGACCAACTTCAGCTGTTATTTGCTTACCTTTAAAGATGATAGAGATGCTGTTAAAGTCATAAAGATAGTATGTTGGCTACAAACAAAAGTTATGGAAAAACAAAGCAAAGGAACGCTTCTGAAGTGGTCCAAATTTTTTTGCTCCCTCTCTCACTTATTTCTGATAGGAAAAAATAAGCTCTTAGAAGGAAACTCATACATCTTTTTCTTTTTCTATTTTTTTTTAGTCTAAACCATTAAGTTGTGTGACTAGCTAACAGTCGACTAAGCTCTTGACAAAGTGATATCATCTTTCTAAAATAAACACTGGCAGTCTACCAGCTGCAAACATTGTTCTATTCAAAGATAGGAAATGCAAGCACAGACAGATAAAACTAGGTCCAAATATTGCTGCAGTTTTCACTTGTTTAAAAGAAAATTTAAGGATCCCTATTCTTTCTGCTGCATCCAAGACAGATCCAAATCTGCAGGAAGACCCACTTCCATATAAGAAATTGAAGTAGGTGTTAACTTTGTTCAATTTTTGATTTGTTCCTCACTGCTGCCTTTTCCAATGCCTAACCAATGTGCTGCCTTGAGGCAGCATAAACATTATACTCATGGCCTTGGCAGATGCTTTTCTTCCCAGAAAGGTGAGAAATCCAGTAGCCAGGTGATGATGAGTTCTTCTACCTGTCTCTTATACTTTTTATGCCAGAATGTAATTTACTTACACTTTAGTGTCTTCACTCCTATGTACTGTAGGAATATCAGGGGTTAATTTTAACTTATTGCTTTCTAGGCCTCTGGTTTTGCCTGTTTCTCTGTCCTGGAGAGACCTGTGCATGTTCTCCCTCCTGCCTTACTCATGTGAGTCTCATTTGAATGAGAAAATTCTCATTTGAATTAGAAGTCTTATTTGAATTAGAAAATTCTCATTTGAATTTCATTTGAATATAGAAAACTTTTGGTTGTGAGTGAAGGAATATGGACCACACTTTTTGCAATATACTTGTGTATTTGTGTCTCTTATCTGCCTAAGCTGAGGAAAGCATAGTAAACTGTACTATTAACCACAATAGTATCTCCTGTGTCAGCAGCCTGTGTGGAGAGATGGTTGGTGCTGCCCAGAAGAACAGTAAAAACATTTTTAGTCCAAAATATGATATGTGTGTGCAATAGACAGCTTTTGGTAACAATTAGCAAGAGCTCAGGGAAAAAAATTACTCCTATATGTGGACAAAATATAAAAATGACTGACAAGTGTTAAAAAGAGCCAATAATTCAGCATAAATTAATAGTGAGATCCTGAATAAGAATGTGCAGCTCTCACAGTAATTTCTCCAAAAGCTGCGGACAAAGCAGAAAAAAAGTTGTGTTGGTATGTAAAGCACAAGGGGAATAAGCACAAAGATAATTCATAGAGAAGCACAGAGAAAACACGGTGATAAAGGGGGCAAGACATCAAAATCTGTGCACAAGAAAATTTAAAAGTATAAAGTTGTGATGACAGTATGCAAATGCAAAATTGTGAAGGTATGGAGAAAACTGTGATGGAAAATGCCCTACCTCTAGGTTAATTATAGCCTAAAGACCATTATGTCAGAGGAGACAGACAAGAAAAGAGAAGGAAAGCAATTCATAACATTAAGGACACAAGCAATTAGTTGAAGGATAAGATTTTGCATAAATGCAAGTAGTGCAGAAAAATAAAAGGTTTATAGAGTGTGCAGTAGCACGAAGTATTTGGACAAGTTAGCAGAATAAAAACAAACAGGTAATTGAAGGCCAGATAGAGAATGGTGTATGGATGATTGCTCTAGCCTGAAACAGCTTTCCCAGTTCTATTCAAGAAGCGCATTGCAAATAAGCAGAGACAAATTATAGTTTAACTAAGGACATATTCACCACAGAAGGATTTACATAAGAGGCAGCAGAGCAAGGAAAATGCACAGCCTGAAGTTTCAGGTGCTGCAGAGAGTGAAGAAGCTGTCCCTTTCAGCTAAAACGAGTGAACTCATGAAGCTAAACTTAGGACAAATGATTCTCCTGATAGACGACTGAGGTAGAACAAAAGCATTCAGAACATCCAGTGTGCTGCAGCAGTCTGCCAGCAGAACTCCTGCAGTATTTGTTTGTGACTGGGACACCCTCCACCCACATTATACCCAGAGAAGTATGCAATTCTTCAGTAACAACAGCACCTTTTCTGATGTGTTCAGAGAACTACAGGGGAAGAAGAAGAAAGAAAGGAAAAAAAAAAGGACCTCTAAAAGCAAGTGCACTGGTAAAGAAAAGAATATTGTCCAAGTCAGAGTCCTCACTGTGGTGAACAGGAAGATAGTCTTTTAGAAACCAGTGCAGCTAGGTTTTCTTAAAATTAGGCAACTTGCATATTAAGAAGTGTCCACTATGAATTACTTACAATGCAAAAATATTAACTCAAAAAGCAAACACATTTATTCTTTCCCAGCTGAAAATGGGAAAATAATTGTTTCCAAATAAGTTATTTCCAAAGATCATATTGACAAATAACATTGTATATAGCAAGCAATTTCCTGATAGGTGGTTTTGAATGTATCTCTTTACAAATGTTGAGAATACTATTTGGAGTCTATTAAGATAACTGATCTCCAAATATGTCAGAAACCCCAAAAATATGTTGTAAATCAATATTTAACAGATGTTTCAAAAATAAAATGTGTATAGCATTACTCTGGAGTGTTGCTGCTATAACAGGTAGTGATGAAATATCCCTTAACTTATGGAAATATTGTGATGTAAACAAAGGATAATTCATATATTACAGTGCTGTGAAATGGGCCTTGGGCCCTTCCTCCTTCAAAGACTTCTTGTCAGCTTCTTTATGAGACTCTCTATTAGCAGAAAAAAGATAAATGCAAATTAGAAGGCTCTGGCTATGCTGTTTCCTTGAAAAGAGCTTTAAAACAAAGATGTTCATTAAAAAAACATGCTCCCACAGAAAAATTTAACTTCAGAGCTTCATGACCAGTTTGTATCCTGCCGCAAGGTGAAAAAATATGCAGAGGCCAAAACCCACTGCACATGGCAAGAGGATGAGCTGCCAGCAGGTATTAAGTGGGCAGGTACTAGCTCCTTCAAAAGGTTCCTTAAGAAAAAAATAATAATTTTCAGATTAGGTTTATTAAGTATGTCCTCATTCAGAAAACATTGCAATGGATAAAGCTGCCCACAAAACAGAATGTAAGTATCCTTACACACCACCAAGTGATGGAAGTTTGTGTAATAAATTGTTCTGCTGAACTTACATTTGGGACAACATCAGCCATGGGTCGTAAAAATCCCAGACAGGAGATCAGAAGAATCTGGCTGGCCAAAAAGGCACTTGCAGTGTATATACAGCAGAAAAGGTAAATAGTGTAAGCTAAAGGAGAAAAAAAAGATTCAAGAAAAGATAGTTTCTGTTCTTTTTGTGGGCAAACAAGCCACCTCCTTATAGGGTTCTGTGCACAAAGCTGGGCAAGTAGAGGACAGAGCAGATCTTTATCTTCCCATCTGGCCCCACATCCTGTTCACCTCCAAAATGTATTCTACAACAGCTGGCATCTATAAGAATGTGAAATTTCTCCTTGACAAGATTGTTCTTCCAGAAATAAAAAGCAATTTTTTCTAGGTTCTCCACATAATTTTAAATAAATAATTCCTAAGATGCCTTGCATGAAGATTACTATGCATCCTAGACTTTCTGAAAGACTCAGTTGCTTATCTGTCTTTTTAATAGTCATAAATTATGAGGTAATCTGTGAAATTAAGGATAAAAAAGACATAGTAGGTGGTACAGACTTTTTCTTCATCAAGGAAGGATTATCTTTCTAAGTACAATATTCAGAACTTTGTCCAGCTTCCTACCAAATATTATGTCACACCGGCCAATGATTTATTTGGCACTATTCTTAGCAGCATTTCCTTAAAGTTTAGGTTGTCTGCATGTCTGTCAGATTCCAGCTGAGACCCAAAGGACAGGAAACACAGATTTATACTGAAGGAAAAGAGTAGCTAGAAAGTCACAGGAGCTTCATAATTTATTTCAAAGGAAGTTCCTCCACTGTACCTCTTCAGAGGGAGAGAAACAAATCCTGAATGTGTAACAGCACAACTCCAGCAGAGTTAAAGTAGATGTGATTGCTTTCTCTGGCTGAGGCATCTGACCAAATAGGTGTCTGCAAAGCAAATCTCTCATAAAGAAGACCTAAAAGTTTTTCTGCAAGGCTTTAAACACGTGTCTAATGAGTGAAGATTTTCCTTTCTGTGGAGAGGAAACAAAAAAAAAACCAACTGTGATATAGGTTCGCTAAAAATAATACAAAGGTCTTGTGAAAGCACCATGGAGGTTACTAGGAAGTTTTCTCAACAAAAAAAGGTTTCATACACATTATCATGGTTTTAGGTTTGCTGATACTTGTAAGAGTCCTAAGTGGGAAATAAGTGTTCATTGAAGGCAAAATGCCTTTTCCTGTTCCCTTGCTTCCTTCTGAAGTTAAAAATACAAGGCCATGCTCAACTAGCAATTACTTTCTGTGTTCAGAGCTGTGAACATGCATCCTGAGAGAAGCTGTCTTCCCACACTTTTATTATTTTTCTACTTTTTCATGATCTAAAAGCTGTCACACTTCAAAGCTTTATATCAGCCTTGTTAGAAATGTAAGAGGTGAGGTCACCAAAATCTGTTTATGCATGGATAAAGCAGGTGAAATTTAGTACACTTCCAGTGAGAGTTTCCACTCATAACACTTTATCATGTTTTAATTTAAATTCATGATAGTCAATCTATCCAACCATACCATCACAGTCAAATTTTTTGCTGATTCTTTTTTATTTTTTATTATCCCATCCTTCCCTTTAAGGTTGATAGGGCTTTCTGCATTAAAATTCCTCTTAGCAGTACTATTTTGAAAGAGCTTATTATCTCTTTTTATTTTGCTCCTCAAGTTTTTAAAAGTGGCTAATGTCAGCTAATAGGTTATAGAACCTGTTCCTTGCCTTTTCTCTAATAAAAGAGAGCTTGATGGGGCTTTTGGTGAATCATCCAGTTTACTCCCTACCCCAAGACAGGATCATCCTTAGCAAATACTCTTCCAGTTTCTTTTAAAAAACTGTGATGACAAAAGCCACACAGCATTTTCAGATAGGTCATGTGAGACCTTTGCTGTTCGTTTATTACAATTAGACAATTGTGCTAAATTCTAATGTAAATCTTCTTCTTTGTAATTTAAGCTTTCTACTGCAAGCATGGATAAGAGGTTATAATTTCCTGTTTGAAGTTGCTTTTAATAGACTATAGCTTAGGGAGTCCTTCAAGCATTGAATTAATTGATATTGTGGAATGGATTTTTTCCACTGAAAATTGACATTTTCCAATGCAAATTAGTTTAATAAACAAAATCAGAATTGGGTGAAATTATTTAATACATTACACAGTTCTTTAGCTCATAGCCTATAAGTTCGTAAGCTGTAGATAGACCCATTGAGATAATTGTAACAATACTAAACCAGAATAATGAGAGAACCAAAATTTGGCCTTAAGTTCATGTTATACCATATTCCATGTAAAATTCACTCTAACACCAGGCTCCAAGCTATGGGAAGTACTGATGCCATGATGATCTTTTGCTTTTTCTTTTATACCCCTTTTATACAGCTTTTATGTCTTCTTAGTGCTTTTAGCCTGCATAGCTATAATTCTTTAAGTTTGATAACTTCCCGTAGGCCCAGTATTCTGCTAAGCCAAGAGACCAAACATTCTGGAAACCCCAGACACCAAGGTCCTCTCCAGAACACATTCTGTAAACAAAGATAGGCCCGTCCAGGGGGAAGGTTCCTCAGATGAGGGGTCTCACTGGAGTCCCTCATTGGGGAATCTTTGATAGATGTGCTAATTTTTGCAAGGCATATAATTGTGTACACATCATATTGGGTGGGGCCATTTTCTTCAGTGGGCATTTCGGGGTGCATTTCGGTGTGCAATTCAGTGCACCTAAGGATACTTCAATAAATACCGAGGTAAAACCCTTTTTCCCTCTTAACTATGTCCAGCTCTCTTAATTTTAAGACCAGGATAAGGCATCAGTATTATATTAAAAATAATCAATATTATGAGAATAAATTAAAGGAATAAATGTGTTCATAACTGGGTAGTAAAGACAGGTTGAGCAGGACACTAGGAATCAACAGTTTCCAAATGTGAATCCTACCTCTGAACTGGAAACAGGAAGAGTAGCCTGGCCTTCCTAGTCCAATGGTTTGGTTTTTTTTCCATTTCTCTCCTAGTGTATTTGTGTTGTTATTACTATAATGTATTTTGTTGTTACTGTAATGTATTCAGTCATAGCTATCAGTTGATTCCTAATTTCTCAAGTTGTGCAGTACTGTGAAATAGATCTGCAGTGCACGTATTACTCTCACTAATTATTATTAAGTACATTTTAGTTTATTGACTGTACATCATGCTGACATATTTCCACATATATAAGATATATATTGTTAATTAGAGAGCTCCACTGGGATGTAAAATGACAATTTGAAAATTCATATTATTTATTTGAAATTATTTGTTTAACTGGTAATTCATGGACTGACAATCATTGCAGATTATAGAAGCACCAGTAAAATGAATTAGAGTGGTAAGATAATAAAAAGAAGGAAGATATAGTTTAAGATTTTTTCGCTTTTTGTCCTTTGAGTCTTTCAGGTAATTATGCATGTTTCTGACACAGTGCACGATGAGTTTACTCCTAATAATTTTACTAGAAGCAGAAGCAGGAATTCTTACAGTAGCACAATCTTAATTCATTTAAGCTTCATAACGACTCACTGATATTCACCATTACAATTTCCCAAACAAAAGTCAAACATATATTTAAAAAGGATTCTGATATTTATTATTTGAACGGCCAGTGTTACAGAAAGCTTTCCTTTACTTTCCTTGCCAGGTGGAGTTGGTGGAGTGATCAAGGGAGAAGCTTTTGTCTTGCTCAGACTGAGTATGAAGTGTTTGGAGTGGTGGTTGTCAAAAAATGGCAGTGTGATACAAAAACAACCCCACTCTCTAATGTACTTTCATGGGTTTATTAATATAGTATGAGAAGAAAAATGGAGAAAATTGCACCGTTTAGTACACACTAATAAGATTTGACACTTCTTTTCGTTAGGCACCCAGAAAGATTTGACTCTGGGCACTCCTGGCCACCTGTACTACTTGTGAAGTCTCCACTTGTTATTCCTCAGATAAAACACAGTGAGTTCTGAAAAAAATATCCTGTCCCCGGTATTCTGAAAATGCGTTTGTGCTGGATGTTGGCCCCTGTGTGAAAGACATTTTTTGGGGTCAGCCGGACAGGTAAAGGTGGTTTTCTCCCTTTGGCTTAGCGCAGCCAGCTATATTGTCCCCATTTCATGGACTTCAGGGCAAAATCATCTGGAGCTGGGCTCAGGTTTATTCTCTATAATTTGTGTGGCAGTGTGAATGTGTGTGATGAAAACAGTCACAGTGGAGCTTGCAGTGTGGAGTATTCTCTGTTCCCCTTTTCAGTGCTGGGTACAACTTCTCTAAGACCACTTATTGATAGACAGAGTGGAGTTAGTGAAGTAGAGTCTACATTTATCTCCTCATTCCCCAAAAGGAAGGTTTACATTGATTTTAGCTTAGCATAGCTGATGTTCACAGAAGAGCACACTGACTTTCCACAGTGCTATGCATGGATTGTTTTGCACTGGCTTAAGTATAAGTGCAAGTGCATCAATTTAGGCAGATCTGGAAAGAACAACTGGTATCAATCCCACCAAATTTCATTTATTATCTTGGAACTCATCTGAAGATTGGTTTCGTAGCAGTCTGGATTAGGAAAATTAGCTGTGTCCCCTGTTGTGGGACTTTTTTAAAGTTTTGCAGGTACAAGCCTGTGCCTTTAACTGTGAGCTGCACATTGACAAATGCTTCACCATATTTCAGGGAAAATTGACTGTACTTGTTCAATGAACATCCCTCTCTGTGAACTTTCACATCCTCCTTCATGTCACTTTAGTGTTTGGATGCATTTCTAAAATTAGTAGCTCCTGCTGAAGGATGGTGTGTAGCCTAAATAACTTCTGGGTTTTTTTATTGTCCAGTAAGTTCTAACACCACATCTTAATGTTGCCACCGTGTATGTCATGTGTGTACCTCTCACACAGGGTCTGAAATTTGTTATTTTGCTCAGTGGTCACATTATTTAGGGCCAAATAACAGGTAGAAATAGCTCAGCATACTGGTCTTCTGCCAAAGATGAGGTACACATGGGTAAAATTGATACAGATCAAAAATAAATATTTAATAAATGTACAAAAATAAATATACTAAAGCAGTTAGTAAAGAAACTAAAAGCTTGCTGTATTTTCCTGTGTAGCCTGCAGCTTCTCTTCTAAAGTGTAACAAACTGTGTCAACATTCGATGTCATTACTACTTCATCTATTTGGATGATAAACAGTGAGATTACCCAGAGCCTGTGCTACTGTGCACTTCCTGTCTCTGATCCTGCTGAAATCTACTGCCCCTTAGACTTTCACCCTGCATGTAATTACATCAAGGCTTTTGCAAAAGTGAGTCAAAGAGTAATTTTGTTTTTAAAAATAAACAGCTGGAGTTTTGTAGTGTTATGGAAAGAAGAGATGTTTTACACTATTACTCTTCTCTTTCTGCATCTCTTTGCCAAATAGAGGGCACAAGCACTGGAAATACTTTTTTTTCCTAAAAATCAGTCCTTTCTGAGTCAGTATTATTACTGAGCAAACCGGTCAGCAGCAAGGACAAGAAGGGTAGCATGCATTGTTCATCTGAGAGCTCAGATGGGTTGTGTTGTACTGCCAGACTTATCCAAAGGGAGGACAGGGGGGATTTTCAAAGTACAGTTTTTTGTTCTGTGTGTTCATTTGTCTACTATACTCAGTCACAGAGAAACCCTGTCTTAAAGGCTGTCAGAAAATGAGATTCACATTGCCTAATTGTAGCCATGTTGCTGTTGTCACAGGTACCCATTAGATGTATCTTCAGCCCACATTTTAGGATGAAATCACATGACACACTCTTTCTCTACAGCATCATTAGAAAGAAAGACTCAAAAACTAATGGATAACACCAACCTAAGTAAGCAGCTACTGCGAACTGAATTCCACTGTGAGAGGACAAAATAAGCAAAGAAAATGAACTCACTGAGATTTCCAAGTACATAAAATAGTACTGAGCAGAATATATTTTGAACTTAAATAACAATTTAATAATAGAATTAGTTCTGTTTCAAAAGCAGAAATAGGAGTTATTCCAAGAACATTGCTCTTTGATGCACTTTTTAAACTCATTCTTTTCTTGGTATCTAGCATGAAACTTATCCACTACACTATATGGAAAAAACCCCTTGCACTTAAAATCAATTTGCTGCCTCTGTGAAAAATTCAGTAGTTTTCCCCCCCACTATGAATATTATTTATAAATGGATAGGAACTGAATAACTTTTTTTTTTTGTGGTTTTGTAAAATATTTGACATTGGATTATTGTATTTCTCATATTTAAACTTGCAGCTGGAGGATAGCAAGGTGTCAGGTTGTTTTGTCTATTTTTAATTCTGGTATAAACGTATCTTTAATTCATCCTTGTGCTATAAACCTTTGTGACAGGTAAATATATTTCAGAAGCCATTAATTGCTGTACCTGGAGAGCTTCCACTGGCTTCTAAACAATTTTATGTTCAGTTTAATTGCTAACTGTAAAAGCATAATTACTTTAATTTCACGAAACAATATATAACGATAAGTGTGGTTTATATAAATCCCCTCTGTGCTTTCTAATATGCTGGGTTTGGGCTTTGTTAGGATGTTTGGTTTAGCAGAATACTTTTTTTTTCCCTTTTTTCTCTCTGGAGTCCTTGTATAGAAAAGTTCTACCAGATTGTCTAAAACAAATATTTTAAAATTGGTAACATATATAGCAGCTTATACCACATGAAATCCCATAAATCTTGGGGTTTGAAAGATTCAATACAATATAAGAAGACAAGGTACAATAATGGCCATAGCAGAATAGTGTTACACAGTGTAGGAGGTTTTCAGGTTGTGACAGCTTCACTTTGTTTAGTGTTGTAGCTGGAAAGAAATTCATTTCTAGCAAACAAATAGATCTTTAAATATTTATGAGCAACTTCCCCCCCCCTCCCCCCCCCATAACTTGGGGCCTAACTGAATGGTCATAGATGTAATATTAAAGAAAAAAAGACTAAAGAGAGTTGAACAAGAGCAAGATACAAATATCCAAGTACTTGAAAAACAATCTAATTTCTTTCTTACAAGTAATTGCAACATGTGAGGTAAGATTTTCTGTCCCAGGTGCATCTGACACTCTCTATGCACAGTACCTTCTGCCAGAACTGACAAAATTTTTTTCCCATGTTCCACTAGTATAAAAATACCAGATCAGATCAAACATCAGTGACTCTGAGCTACCTGATCTAGTAAAAGGTGTTCCTGCCCACAGCAGGGGGCAGAGCCAGAGCAAGGTGGCCTTTAAAAGTCCCTTCCAACCCAATGAATATTATGATTCCATGCCTTGAAGAATCAATGCTCACTTATAACTGACTGAAGGATGACGGGAGGAGGGGGTTAACCATGGTGGGTACTGCAGGGCAGGCGGCGCCTCAGGGTACCCTGCAGACTCCAGGAAGCATTACAAGGCACAACAAGCCACTGTCTTTTTATCTCACTTCTGATCAACTGGGTCCAGTTAAGTGCTATAGTGGGCTCCTTTTGAGCTATATTTCCTAGTAAGGCCCTGCACTGTGCTGTGAGTCCCTTGTTCCCACTCTGTTGGATGTAATTCCTTTGAATTTCCTTGTATGGCTCTGTTTCAGAAGCTTCTAAGGTGTCCAGTACCTTATTGGCCCCCTGTACCTTTGTTCCTCCCCGCACCTCTCCTATTGGTTTGTTCATATTATGCCTCGGACCCCGGTCACCCTGCCTATAAAGTCCTGTGCCTCCATTGTGTGGCCCCTTTTGGCCTCTGGAGTTCCTTACCCCCTCAATAAGGCCTTGGAACACCATGCCGAGGGCCCTCTCGCTCCTTTACCTCCTCGGCCCCCTCCAGCCGCGATCCGGCCTCTGACCGCCCCTCCGGGACAGGCACAGAGTGTGCGGTGCCCGAGCTCTGTGCCTGCTAGCCGGGGCAGGGAACAGGCACTGCGACAAAGTGCATTTGAGCAGCATCTGCAAAAGCCCCTTGGGTCGCCCCAGCTTTGCAACACCATCTTAGCTTCAGGAAGATGATGCAGACTAAGTGAATGAGACACCTGAAAAAGCCCCTGAAAGTCTGGTGCTCAAGAAACCTGCAAACTAAGGGGATATCAACGGGTAAAAGGAACAAATTATAGGAACATCTGAGCTCTTAGTGCGTGCTATTTTCTCTGTTTCAGAGCTTCATGTAATTCTTTCTGCTGCCCACTAGAGTAATTACTGAGAAGAGATACAGGTCATACATTTCTTGACCTGAGGGAATTCAAGCAAGTCCTTTGGGGTCATGCTGCAGCTGCAAGGCTAGGCAAGTAGAAGGTATCTTCCATACAGTTTGTTGGAGTTGCAAAAGAATTCATGGGGTTAACAAGATTATGGAGGCTAGAAGAGAAGCAAGCAAAAAGAAGCATGATAATATGGCTTGTGGGTTTTGAGGTCAGCTCAGAGCTCTCATTTATCGAAATCCCTGTAAAGTCCAACTCAAAAAGTAGTCCTGGGCCAAACTTACAGATTGCCCTTTTCAGAGGCATGTCCTGAATCACTGTTCTGTTCACAGCCACTTTCTCACTGCCCTCTGGGTCCAGATGTCACAGTGGCAAGAATGACAAGGTTTAATTGCTAAGGTAAAGGGGAGCTGATGTGAGTCCCAACATGTCTTGTCTCTAGTTCTCATAATTTTCTTGTGGACACATAGAGAAGGTCCTCCTTGTGCTAAACAAAATGCCTTAAATCATAGAACATGCCACTGAGATTTGATGACATAAATCACTCCTGGAGATGAGTGAGGAACTGCTTTGAAAGATTAATATACCCGGTGTCTTATCCATAATCTGCAAAGTCAAAAATGAAACATGCTTCTTTTTCATCATCTTGTTCTCTCTTGTACTATTTGCCTATTTATGTAATGCTTGTCATATTTCCACTCCACAAATTTTCACGTCAAATGTAAGCCTGTTGATTCTTGCTAAAACAAGTATTTACCATACATTAGAAGTCTTAGAAGTTGGAGTGATTTGTACTTCATGAAATTAAAATGTACTGAGATGCATGACATTTACAATATAAATAATTTTTTAATATATTTTTCCACATGTAGTGTAAAACAGGCTTCTTTTGTATGGGGGTAATAAAAGCAGATTTTTTAATTAACAGTTTTTCTTGTTTCTCTTTTAGTGAAAAGAGTCCATTGCAAATGAATAAATGCAAATATGCTTTTCCCCATGTACTGGTTGTGCATATACTTAGTTAATACTTTACATTTTCAGGCAAGTTTACCTAAGAATCTCACAAAATTAATTGTTGAAGTAAATTTTTTCCTAGCTTTTTCTCCATTTATTAACCTTGTGTTCCCATTTTGACTTGACATCCCCACTTTTTGTCGTGTAAGTTCTGCATAAAGAGGTTCTTATTACAGCAAAGGGTCACTGAAGTGCACAGGAGCCTTTGAACTCTCTGTCATGGCATGTCTTTAAGAACAAGTTCAGCAAACATCTGTTGTGTACTGATCCTGCCATGGTACTAAAAGAATAATCATATAATCTCTTGAGGCAGCTTCCAGGCAATGAGTCTATTTTATATGCGATTAGGAGTGCTATATGAATGAATTGTGTCGAAACTGTCAACACCACCTGAATTATATCTTAATAGGAATATAATGTGTGCAGGGAAAATTTAGATAATGGATAAAAAAATATGTCTACATCTTTTTCTTTCCCTTTAGAAAGAAATCCCGCTTAGAAAGAGCATTTGAGGAATTCTGCAATTTTTCAGCATCTCATGGTGGTCATGCTTGCCCCATCTGTCTCTGATTTCTAAGGATGAAACAAATGTTCAGTAATAATTCATTTGTTTCTCTGAGTTTTACATGTTGTGTTAAGGTGGCTCATTTAGAGCAAGACATTTTTTGGGTAGATTTCTTGAAAATTATTCCTAAATATTTTGCAGCAATTATTTATAATTTTGACAATGAGTATTTCTTTCATGTTGTTGTTTGCGTATATCTGTGCTCTGCTGTCAGTGGTAAATAGCTAGAACACATCAGTCAATCAACTGGCACCGACTGGCACATGGCTGTAATAAGGGGCTTGTGAGAAAAGATTATTAATATCGTAGTAATACTTTTTCCATCTATAAATATCAACACATGATTTCAAGACCACATCTGCAGTTTTTATATAGAGAAACTAAACTTAGAGTGAAGTAATTTGCATAAAGTTACCAAGTAGCCTTGTGGCAGAATTGGAAACAGGACCAGATTTCCCAAAGCTCCACTTCAATATCTGATTTACTCAGCTATGCTCCTTTCCTCAATTTCCCCTCCTGTCCCTGTCTCCACTCCCACCCCATTGATTTTCTTAATGTTTTTGGAGTTGCATATTTATTTCTTGTCTTTAAAATGTCCTTTTGTTAGTTAATATGGGCAGAAAAATGAATCAGAAAGATAGACAGATTTCTACTAGAAAATTAGACATTTAGACTGCACAAATTTTTATGCATGTACAAATGTTATAGTAAAAACCTTGCTTTTGACTATATTATATACTGCAGTCCTTCTGCTTATCTTCAGCAGAAAAAATATAATTTCAAGGTACATATATGCTTTTGTAAACGTTACTTCAGATTTAATTTTTTTATTATCTGGTGTGAGATGGAAAATGATAATTTTATTTTAAATCCTTGCTCAGTTTATACAAAAGGATTCTGTCAAGCCTGATAAATGTTTCTTTATTTTAATTTCTTAAAAGAAAACTATAGCTGTATATTTTGTTTCCTTTCGGTGGGATTTCCTTTGTTTTCTTTGCCTAAGATGTATAGAAGATCAACCATGTGGATAGATTTTATAATATGTGGAATATTGGGAAAAATTATTGAAATGTATAGCAATATTGAGCTTTTGGTGTACCTTTTTCAGTAAGAGCCTTTTAATGTTTTTATTGTGACATTCTTTTTTTTAATGAAATTATCCCTTTAATATACTGTGAGGTTACACAATTTCAATTAATTAGCCTTGTTCTACCAAATGAAAGTTAATGAAAATTAAGTATAAAGCAGGTACCTCTATTTTTCAAAATAAATTGAGGTATATACCCCAGAAAATCATAAAACTCTCATTCTAGTGCAGAATGTCTAGATTTTTCTTATATGTAATACTCAGAACCGTGTGTTCTCCTACCTGCTGATTGGAAGAGATAACTCTTCTCCCATTTGTGTGTGTGCAGCTGGTCCATTTAGGAAAACCAGCTGAAACTTAAAACAGACTTGAGTTGCATGACTCTGTCAGTGAGGTCAGCCTAAGAGGTGGAATACTCACCAGATGAAAGCGAGGGAAACTCTCCTGCCTGAATGTCTCAAACTTGGGCTAGGCAAAGCCCTTGAAAAATAGATGAAATGGGATGGGTGAGTGCCTTTGAGATCCCATGCTTTTGAGAAGTTGCATGGGGAGAGTGAAACTCTTTTGTGGCCCAAGAAGTTAGAGGATGCTGGCTTTGAACTGCTAAGTCAGAATGGTTAAATGGGATCAGTAAGGACAAGGACTGGAATGGCAAAGCTTTCAGCGTATGTGAACTGCTGTTCTTCCAGCAGAGCAGTACACTGTGTACACACATACACACAGCTTTGAGGCTCTGTAAGTGGCAGTCACAAATTTAGTGGATTACTAATCCAATTGAAAAGAAAAAAAGTTTAGATTCCTGAAAATGCAAATCAGGATTCCTCACCCTCAAGAAACACAAAAATAGACAAAGATACAGTTCAGCTATATTGTTGCTGCAGTTAACATGGACAATTATGTTTCACTCTTCTAGATTTATATGCAAAAAAAGTTGCTGTGGAGCTTTAGTGATGCTTTCAGTCTTGATTAGTTGGCACAAGATGGAGCTAGGTGAAAACCAGGCTGCCTTGTTACTTGACTGGTACTGCTTTGCAATAAGGAAGCCTGCTAGAGGAACTGGATGCAATGGTTCTCCTCTCCTCACAATTTCACCCTTGGCCAGGAGAAAGATGTAAGCCCTTCATTTACCATCAATACTCAGAGTGGTCTAGAAAAAACTTCACGGGCATTCCTAAGCAATGTGTACATTTCCATAGATTCTATAATTCTTACTCAGCAATATAGGGTATTTTTTAGGATCGTCAAACTGGATGCTTCTTTTGTCTAGAGCTCCGAAAATACCACCTGCTCTAAGGATTTTACGTGTTATCATATCCAGAGCCACTCTGTTGGAATACACAACAGCTGAGGTTGGAAAGCACCTAGCTTCCTCTAGTCTGACCCTTCTGCTGAAAATAGGATCAGCTAAAACATGTTGCCCAATACTGTGTTCAGTTGAATTTTGAATAATCCCAAGGATAAAGACTCCACAAATTCCCTGGCCAATCTGTGCCAACAACTCTTATATAAGAAAGATTTTTTTCTCTCACGTTTACAGAGAATTTCCTGTATTTCAGTGCAGCATTGTTTCTTTTCCTGTTAGTGGACACCACTGATCATGATTATTATCTTAAATATATTTTCTATTCAGATATTAATAGCATGAGAGAAAAATGCAGAGAGAAACTCAAAGCCCTAAACCACGATGAGTGAAACACTTGCTCTTCTATCTTGCCAACTTACTCATGTCATTTGTACAGATATGACAGGAGCAAAGTCATTCTGTTTAAGCAGAAAGGTTCTAGTCTGAAAAGTGAGAGTTTTTAAAGGCAGCATGACAGGTTTTTTTATCAAACTGAAAACTTTTTCAAAATATATTGTTGCATATTACAACTTTATTCCTTCAAGCACTTTACTAAAAATATCAGCTTTTTCCTAGCACGGAGAAGTAGAATTTTCTAGAGATTACCTTTCTGCATTTTTAGGTACCTCCATACTTTTTTCTGTCATTTGCCTAAGATGTACACTTTAAACTTATCTTTGTTTTCCACCTACAATAAGTATTTTTTGGTAAGTAATATTTTTATCTAATTTCACTTTCAGCTTCACTTTTCACATTTTAGGAGACTTTTAAGGGTGCCTTACTAAATGTACTTGGCATGATTTGCATAGGAGAGTATCTTCTTGTTTTGACATATTTTTTATGTCTTCCTTTTTCTTTTTACCTTTTCATTTAAGTTGAACATCTTTCTACAAAATCCTATGTAAATATTCTTCCAGAACTCCATATAACTCTGTAAAATTATAATGGGGTTGTGTGAGGAGTTGAAGAATTCAGTTGCATGTCTCAAGAAGGAAGTTCCCATGAGATAAGCCACCACAACAGGAACTTGAGATAAGTATAGATGGCAAAACAGGAAGGCATTTATTCCAGGCCTGATGAAGGCAAAGATTTGGAATTAGCACATTGGAAAAATTCCACTGTGCATACTGAGGGAACTTAAAATAAGATTTCTCCAGACAAAAAATTCTCATGGTGGCAAACTGTGGAAAAGGATACACAAGCCAATCCAAGTTGTGGGAATGGCATCTGCATCCCATGGATGTCTGGGACTTGGACTGTAGAAGTGGTGCATCCAGAACAACACCGAAGACCAGGGTGAAGAAGGACCAGTGGGACGCTGCAGGCATCCACGAGGTGGTGATATCTTTATACTTAATCTCTCTCTTTCTCACTCTCTTTCTCTTCTCCCATCCCTCTTCTCCTCATATTTCTATCTCTCTACCTCACATTTAGTGTTAAATAAAATCTGTACTATTGACTCTGGTATATGGTCTTGTTTGCACCTTAATTCAGACAGAGGCACCTCTTGTAACTGGATCATACCATGCTGTCATGAAAGTCCTCTCATATATAGTTTCATCGTTCACAATCTTTAATTGGAATTCACTACATAAGCATTTGATATGCAGCATTTTTGAGCACTGTGGAAAAGAAAATGCAGTATGTAAACACAACTTTCAATTTTCATACTCATAAGGTTATTGCTAAAATATTTTCTCTTGTCTCTCCAACATAAAACATGATGTTTCTGTGTCACCCCTGGTAGACTAAAGTCTTAGATATCAAGAAATTTTCACAGCAGTCCAGGAAAGATGGTTAACTTTGCCAAGCCATTGGAAAGGCTGAAGAAATTATTGCTCATCTCTCCATGTGGGAAGATTTCGAGGTTATGTGTAACACAGGGAAGGTAAACCTTGATGCATATCTTTTATCAAACAGCTTCCATGGAAATCATAAAACTGAAACTTCTTATGTTTAAAAAGACTTATAACCCTCATTGTCAGAAGTTAGAGGCAAAGATGCCGACTTTTATTAGCCTATCCTTTAATATAACCATTATTTTCTGCGGTTTAGCACACATATTACTAAATGCAGAGTGTATAATATTATACAGTACTGATTTGCAGAAATTGCTTTTCTGTCACTGAAATGTGTTTTCATTAGGTATCTGAAGGATAAGAGCGGTTTGCCTTTAATCTATAGTGGTACTGTCTTTACACAGCGAAATGACATTGGGGGTTATATTTTCACTTTCAGGAAAATAAATCTTTAATTCAACACTCTGCATGAGAACTTTGCCACTGAATCGAAGGAAGTTATAATTTCACCTTCATTTTTAACTTCCTCTTACATCAGGTAACCACTCTGTCTCGAGGTTTTCACCTGAATCTGGCTTTTAATGGCCAGACTAAAAGTCAAAACAGAAATTTTGCAGTTCCTGATAAAAACCAGACAATAAATTTAAGGTAATATTTTTAAATAAATAAATAAATGAACAACCAAGGGTGCTGCAGCTGATTCTACAAAGTGAAAAAATATCTTTGAGAAGAAAACCAGTAAATTTAATTCTGGCTTGCCTGGAATATTCTTTTAAACTTCTGTCATACATTTGGCATATACAGTGAGCATACTCATACAGGTGATTGAGAAGATGAAGGAAAAATAAAGTTAATTAGTTAGGGTTGAATAATCTATAAGAAATGAAAAGGTGAAGGTTCTAATTTTTTATAGCTATCATAACACGTCTTTGGAATTAAGGTTGTGTTAACCAAAATCTTTTGACAAAATATTAATCTTCTTCTCAATGCTCATCTCAAATACTCCTTGAAATTAAGATGACAGAATTATTCATTGCTTCTTATTCTAAAATGCTGCATGTTGCTTCTAGGATGGTTAAGCACCTACTCAACATAAGACAGAAGGATAATATATTTCAGTGGTATATGAAGATGTATCTGCATTAGATTTGAATTAGGCATGCTGTTTTAAGAAAGGTGTATTTGTATGACACTGTGATGCAATTTAATTTCCCTTCTGCAACAAAAATTATAAGGAAGTGATCTAACTTGAAAAATCTCATATTCTTTTTTGGAAAAATTAACATTAAAAATACTGTCAACACAGAAAACGCTCTTGTGTTGGTTTGACCCTGACTGGAGGAGAGGTGCCCACAAAAGCCGCTCTATCACTATCCACCTTAGCTGGGCAGGGAAGAGAAAAATATAACTAAAAGCCCATGGGTTTTTAGGTTGAGTTAAGGGCTGGGAGAGATCACTCACCAGTGACTGTCATGGGCCAAACAGACTCCACTTGGGGAAACTGAATTTATTGACAATCAATTCAGAATATAATAACAAGAAGGAAACCCAAATCTGAAACTCACCCTCCCCTCACTCCTCCCTTCCTTGGTCTCAACTTCTCTCCTGATTTCTCTCCCTGCCTCCCAGTGGCACAGGGGAACAGGGAATGGGGGTTGTCATCAGTTCATCGCACATTGTCGCTTCTGCTCCTTTTTCCTCAAGGGAGAACTCCTCACTCTCTTCCCCTGCTCTGGTGTGGGTCCCTCCCATGGGGTGCAGTCCTTGAGGAACAGGCTGCTCCAGTGTGGGCCCTCTGCAGAGTCACAAGTCCTGCCAGCAAACCTGTTCCAGTGTGGGCTCCTCTCTCCATGTGGGCACAGCCTTCCTGCTGAACATGAAACCACAGACAACACAATATCATTCATAAGCCTTTCCCTACTTTCTTTCAGAACTTCTTGAAGCTATTAGCTATTACTGTTAACAGTATTGTGGGAGTATATCAAGTTCCCAAAGGTAACTTGATATATTATTATTATACTATTGTAAAAGGCCCCTAAACTGACAAGCTTAATAGACAAGACAGAGTAGAAACTAAGGAACAGAGAGGGGATAAATAGCCTTTCTAAGGTCATACTGAAAGACTATGGCAACGAAAATAATCACATGTCTCAAGCCAGCGTGTGACCCACTGAGCTGTCAAACTCATGGGGGAATAATTCCAGCTGTGGCGGGCAGAATCACCATGAGTAGCTACCATTATCCAGCTATCCAGGCATTGCTAATGAAGTTCTTTCATGTCTTAAAGTTAGCCAACACATACAGATTTTTCATATTGCATATTTTCTAAACTATTGAATTACTATTTTAGTATGGGATATCACATTCTAAATGGGTTAGAAAGGGATAACTGAGAAGTATTGCTTCCGAGTGGTCAGGTGTTTAATGTATGTCAAGTATTTTCATTATGGTTACCTAAGTAAATTATCAAGTCACATATAAAGCAAATTTTATCCAAAAACATTATTCTAAGCGCTGCATTAAGTAGCAGAAAGGCCCATGGAGTATCTTTTATTTATCATGAATCTCTTTAATAATGACTCTGAGGAAGTACAAGTGAGATTGAAAAATAAATGACTGAAGGCCAATGAAGTGGAACAAGATTTAGAAAAAATGAACTCTATCTTGCAAAATACATCTGTCTTTTAGGGCTTATGTTTTTCTCCACTGGTGCAAAAATAGCTTTAGAAGATCTTTTTCCTTGTATTAAAGTTTTGAAAACAACACATGCTTTTTTTTTTCCTTACAAGAGATAATAAAGCAAAACAAAAGAAAACAAAATGTTATACTACAGCATATTATCGCGGCATATGAACTGTATACAGATTGAATATAGATTTCAGAGGAAGTATAAGATGTAGTGAAAATTACTGTGTTGTGTAGATGAATAAAACAGCCATTGAGGTACCTTGAGAAACATCTCATCTCGCAAAAGCTTTCTTGTTGTTATTGACTTTTAAATTTTGAAGACTTTTTCAAGGTTTACAGGCAACAAAAAAAATATCCTGTGTAAATTGGTATAAGACTGGTTACATTGCATTTTGCAGTTAAAATGTATTCCAATATAGTAATTGAACTAACATTATCCTCCGGCTAGATGTTTTCAGAAAATATCCCTAGTTTGAACTGGTAATGAGTAGAATTATTTCTAGTGTTCACAAGAAGGGTACTTCATGACTGACAAGGAAAGATTCAGCGTAAATGTGAAAGGCCAAAATGAATGTCATAGAAATAGAAGATTGAAAAATTCTCCTCTGGTTATACCATTTTAACTCAAAAATTACTTATTCTGAAATGTACTGGGAAATATCTTACTTTTAGATATCCAAGTCTTGTTAAAATTATTGTGAAATCTTCAAAACTAAGAAAAGCCATTCACATGTTCAAAGAGTGTAGATCTTAACAGATAATTTTCACAACAAAATGTATTTACATCAAAAGAGGATAAAAGTACTTCCTTAAGTCCATTTACACTATTCTATTTTGTAGAACTTCAGAATCATCCAATTAATATTCCATAATCTTTCTTAATGAGCAGACTTCATACAGAGAGGGAAATGAGAAAATTGATTATTTATTTTGTTTAACTTATTTTGGTATAGGATGGATCTGCAAAGTATTAGAAAAATTGAGACTATTAAAGAGAAGTTTCCCAATATGGAAAAAAATACTCAGTTTAGAATTTGTATATGACTAAAATTTATTTTTTTATTCATCTAGTCTTGAACAGAAGTGGTTAAGCAACGTGTAAATAATTTGGAATCTTGGACAAAGCTGACTTCCCAAGAATAATTTTAAGATATTAATGGCAGAAAAACCCCTTCTTTTCTTTGTCTAAAAGCCAGTTGTTCTTCAAGGACTCTGTAGGCACAACAGCATCAGTTTAGCAATTACCTTTCTCACAATATGTAGTTTTCAAAGACCAAGGATTCAAGGATGTGTCTGACTGGGTTCATTGTGCAGTTGTGAGACAGACAGTTGGCACCAACCCTGCTAAACAAGGATCCTGAGCTAAGCCAGGAGAAGGAAAGTTCAGGCCTACGTGACTTTTCTTGGAATGTATATACATTTTTTTAATTTGTTATCAAAGACAGGGTGACCCAACTTAGATAATTCCAATGTAACTGAAGATTTTTATGTGCACCATATGTGGTTCATTAGTGAATGAAATGCCTTATGCAGGAGACTGGGTTAGGTGGAACACCTGCCTTCTATCTGCTCTTATTCGTTGTATTATTCATTTCACTTCACTTGTCTTTGTTTTTTTCAGACCCATAGCTGTGTCTGCACTAGTCAATTAAATGGCTAGGGCATGGATCTGAGCACTGGAGCATGGTTTGCCTGCCCATGGTGTCTCATGCCAGCCCAGACACCACACTCAGCCAACATCCGGGAGCAGCCTGGGGTCCACAGATACAGTCTGGATGTGGCTGCTTCATATGGTGTGAAAGAGCAATTGTATGAACACCCACCTGGCCCTACCAGCTGCCTGCCTGTTTTACACCCAGATAAAGTGTCTGCTGGCATAGTTTTCAGGGGTAGGTAGCTGATTTGAGAGTACATGGTGATGGCACAAGACTTTCAGTTAATGTTTTGTGATGTAAAAATGACCCTACTATTGAAGTTTTGGATGTTTTATCCTGATTCCAGCTTTTGAGAAGAGACAAACCAGCCAGCCACCTTGGAAAGGAGCCGAAGGATGCTACCCCAAAGAGTGATCAGGTTTGCTGGAATTTCATGAATATTGTGATTATGCTGTAATTTTCCACCAGATCCTTCTAAATTAAATATTCTTTCTTTCAAGAGTATACTTTCAGAAATATGGTTTCATATTTTCCCCTGGAAAAAAATCCCAATTTTTGTCAATATATCCTTGTTTTCCAAAAGCTTATAAAATTATAGTGTGACTTGTTTTGTGTAAGAGAATATATTCCCCCACTACTGACTGAGGTTTTAAGAAGAAAATGTGAAAATATTTGGAGTCAAAATTACTCACAGCTATAGGAAATGTTCTAAGTAACATCAAAACAACAGTTAAAACTTATATCTGGCTCATACTAATAGACAGACATATAGAGCAAGATTATCTGTGAAAAGAACATTATTTGTGCGCTATGAAATTCCTGATTCTCTGGTCACCATATAGCTGAGTTCAATTTCCACATTTAAAAATAATCTCATCAACTAGAAATTACTAGACTACAGGTGGTTTGTATCTTCTTCCTGACACCAGTTGAAAACATCTCTGATGCAGCTTCAGTGCCCCAGAGAGACAGAAACACCTAGAGTTTCTATTCTGGTAAGTTTGATTAGCCTGAAATATTTCCTGAAACCTGAGTCCCAGATATACCATTTAGCTTTGATAATGAACATCATGAGTCACTGCAAGCTTGAAAAAGCTTTACATCATTTCAACATTCAGCTCTATTCTCCTTTTGTGGGGTTTTGCCCAATTGATGTCCAGGAACTGGATGTTTATATTCATCTCCACATCAAGATCCCAAAGCCAGAAAAAAAAAACCTAACTATTTTGCATTCCAAATATAATACTTTAGGTAAGCTCAAATGTTTTAGATGTAAAAGAATTACTGCAAGTGCTGCCATCACAATAAACCTGTATGCTGTTGGTTATTTTTCCTAAATAACCAGTAAAATCTCAGTGAAAATAAGCAAAAAGTTTACGTATTTTATGTTTATAAAATGTATGAGGGGGTTTTATGTATACTTGAATTACTGTTAAAATGATTATTAAAAGAACGTTCTTATTTAGCCTTACTATTTTCAAATAAATATTACTAGCCAGAATGTAGGAGTACAGTTTACTACTGACAGATTTTAAGGATGTTGAGCTTGTGTCTATGGACATTTTCCAGCACTGTTTATTTGTTGTGGCTCCCAAGACACATTATAGTAAGACTGAGTTTCTTTCAAACATTCTCCAAAAGCTATGTTTTTTAGTAGCTGAAATTTCACTGGCTCATAAAGTTTTAGAGCTGCTTAATCACATTATCACTGGGCTGTCGCTCACTTGGAACACGTCGAAGAAGGCCAATAAAACAGGAGTTAACAGCATCCTAAAGGAGAAAAAGAAAAACAAATTTGTGGATATTGTTTTCATGAAGGACTTCAATCAACTCTGTGACTGAAGCCTGTTTTAGAGCTTGTCTAATATAATCTGCTGCCTTTCAAATTATATTGGACTTTGAACTACCTTTTTACATCAGATAAGTTAATTTTGTTCTTAATCAATGTAAACCACATTGAAATAAGAAGCTCTGATTCAAACATCTTGGGAGTATTTGTTTAAGTTGTCATCTTAAATTATACTCAGTAGACAGTGATTTTTTCCATGACAAGAAAATTCTCTTATTTTTCAAGTTGGCTGTATTTTATTCTTTGAAAAAGCTGGAAAGTGCCACCTTGGACTTAGATGCAGGAGAAGGAATCTTGGCAGTTGCATCCTCTGAAGAGAGAAAGTTCATTGTGGAAATGTTTCTGAAAGATCAAAGGCAAAGCTGATGGTTTCCTGTGTTTGCATATTTGCATTAATTTGAAGCATAGAAACACTTAAGATATCAGCTAGAGTAGACACTGGCTGAGAGACGTAAACAGTCATCAATGTGGGAAATTTTAGGTTAGGTAAACACTGAATTAAATAAAATTGAATCAATATTTTTACCTGTTCTTTCACACAGGATGGCATATATTCAGAAGTATTGATTCATTTGATGTGTGCCACACACATCTATCTCAGTGACTCCATAGGTGTTGAAACTTCAGTGTCACATTCCTGCCAGCTGGAGAAGTTCACTTACCCTCACTTAGAATTACTTATGCCTGGGATAGATACTTATGCCTGGATGTGATATACAGATTGTAGCTTGCTCTGCTCTCCTGTCAAGATGACCAGAGGAGAAGCCATTGTGATCTGGAAGCCAGCAAGTTTCATTAACCTGTTATTTCTGCATTATTTTCCCTCTTGGAAACCTTTGCCAACTTGAGCATATCTTCAGGAAGAAAGGGCTACATCTATCTGATAGTAAATTAACACTAGTGCTGGAGGGTGTTAGGGCATGTTCTCTGCTGGCTTAGTCTTTTTGCCTCCAAACATGATTTCTTCACCCAAATTGCCTTAGGAAAATTATTCCCTACTCCTTTGAATCCCCCAAGTGCATTTGGGAATAGTCTGGAAGTGTTAGAATTGGCCAAGAACAAAGCTGCATTGGAATAGAATGTTCTATTGCCAAAGTTTTGGCTGCTTTACTGATATAGATACCTCTGTAGGTGATTTACAGCATGGAGATTAATTCCAACTAACAGTTAGATTGAGGCTTAATTGCTCTTCAGTGGTGCAAAACATGAACAAATCACCATTCCTAACTCCTAACTGCATCCTTAAGTGACTACATTACTTTGCAACTCTAGTTCTGAATTTCCAAGGTCATAAATGCAATGTTTACTAGAACAAAGAAAATAATACATTTTCCCAAGCCATGCTTAGCAGCTTAGTCAATGAAATATCCTTTTTCCCATTAACCTAAGAGGACTTGACTCAGAAAGTCAGATCTATTTAATTAGTTTCAAATTACAAACTAAAAATCAATAGTTATTTTCAAAAGATAAATATCCTTCTGAAACATGCCAAGACACTTTTCTCAGTAACTTTCCTCGGGCAGGAAAAAGCATTCAGGCAACTACCTCTCCAATTTCATGCAGCAGTATTCTTTCTCTACCAGTTATTAGATATTTCAGAAAAGGAGGCTGAGTATCTGCATGTTCGTAGGTGATTTAGTACTTCCCAAGGAAAACGCAAAGCACCACCAATGGTGTGACCTCTCAAAATCTGGTGAAACAAAATTGTTTCTACTTGACTACTTGAGTAGATTAAAAAAGGCCATGACTAAAAGCAGACATGAAAATAAAGAAAATTCTTTATTTATGAAAAATAATTTTTAAAAATCTACTTACCATAAATTTATTATTTTTCTCTTATTATGGTTCGAATTTAATTAAAATCCACTATCATACAAAGTCCAATTATGGTTTGTGTATTCATTACATCTGAAATTACAAGCCACACTGTATAGGTCATCTAACTATAATAATGCAGACATTACTCTAGATTACAGTTGAAGTTAGTAGCTGTGGGTTATAAATGCAAGAAGAGAACGCTAAAATTGACAAAAGGTGGAGGGAGGAAAACCACTGTAAACAGTGCCTATCTCAACAGCATTATGAATGCCATGCATGATTTCTGTCAAGAACAAGCAGTGAGCTAAGTAAGACAGATGAACATTAGTTACATCTAAAAATAAACTACTTAAAAGTTGTTGCAACAGACTCAGAAATTCTGAAAACTGCAATAAGCTTATTGCAATTAATAAGATGGTGCTAGTAAGGGAAACAAAAGAAAACCCACTAGAAAAGTCCTCAAGGAATGGCAATTCCTTTTTTACTGAATGACTCATGGGACACAGGGTTTGGCAGTGAACCTCGGCAGAATGAGGATGTAAGGGTTTGATGCTGAAGGAAGGGGGACACATTCAATAGGCATTATTGAATATGAATATTTAGCTTTCTTTCCTAAAAGAATATCCAAAGTAGAGAAACAGCTGAAGAGGAAAAAAATAAAATAAATCAAATCAGATTCATGTTTTACTAGTTTATTCTTCTGGTTTATAACTTTTCTTTCAATTTTATTTTTAGTAAAATTTTTAGATGTTTTTAGTATTAAAAATAAATTCAAAAGAATGTGAAGTAGCTTTAGTTACCATCAAACATTCACCCATATTCCATGTGGAAATATTTTAATTTTTATTGATTCAACTTCTCTAAATCTTTACTCTTCCTACAGTATTACTATAAATCACCAAAATACTCTTTGTACGTTACTATAAGTCACCAAAATATTGTTATTCTGAGGCCTGGACAATTCCCTCTCAACATGGTAAAAGCCAACTTACATACATTATCTTGCAGTGTCTAACTGCATATCTTAAAGATATCTCTGGTCTCTAAGAGAATTCACATGCATGATTTCCTAGTTTATTAGGATCCTGATGGGGAAAAAAGAAAGTATAATCCAGTGTATATTGACTGGAAATAAATTCTAATTGTGATCCAAGATGAATGATAAGAAATTTGATTAAGAAATTTAAGAAGGAAAGAACAATATTATTCAGGAGGAAAAATAAAGGCAGAGGAAAATTATAAAAAATAAAATAAGGAGAGGGGAAAGCCTGTAAGAGAGGTAAATGAGAATATGAACAACTGAAGTTTTGTTTCTGAAAAACACACAGTCTGGCAGTAACCACTTTATATAATTCCACCACACCTGACTAGCAGTAACACCAGCAGCTCTGATGCCTAGAGGTTAAGAAAAAAATGTTTCAAAATATTACCCTTAGGAGTGGTACAATACATATAAAAGAAGGTATTTGTACACTTTTATAAAGAAAAATCCTTAAAACTTGCAGTGAGTGATTTCTGTATGTTAACAGGTTTTGTCAGTTTACAGGAACAAATATGGCCTTCTAATAGATCTATATGTTTTCTAACTTATTTCAGTTTCAGTTTAAGGAACAATGATGCTTGAAACCCATCACTGAGAAGTTGACTAATGGAGTAAGTAGAGGTTTTATTTCTAGACTGCTTAAAAATTGAGACATATTTGAATTCATAATTATAATTATGGCAGATGGCCATCAGCAGGATTAAAAAAAAAAGCATAATGAGAACATTGTCAGAGGTATATTAGAGGCAGACTTGCAAAATTGAATCACTACTTGAAGGAAATAGATTTTCAACTGGTTACAGGACCCCAGAGATTTGCAAGAGAAGTGAAGAAAGACATGCCAAGGAAAAGTGATGTTTGACATGAGAACTAGAAAGAGAAGGATAAGCTGATAGAAACAGGAACTGCTAGTATTGATATTATATTTGAAGGGAAAAAGAGTAGTGTTAAGCTGTGAGCCACAGCCATTAAGGTAGATAAGAAAAGGTTATTTGTTCAGACAAGCTCTAAACTAATTAGAGAAAGCATCTGAACTTCTTTGGATTTGTAATTTCTCAGAAAGTTACAAGGAGGAGAGAATCTATATATATATATGCTAGTAAAACAGATACTGGGCACAAAGGGAAAGAAAGGGGCTATGTGGTTGTTGAAGTTATTGAAGGCAGCCATCCTCCTGTGACCCTTCAGATGGATCTGACATGAAGTAGGTGGTAGAGTATAGAACTTATAGATAGCTTCAAATTCTGCATACATAAGATTTTATCTATTTTCCTGAGATTCAGCTTTCCTAGCCTCAGAGAGTGCATTTGTGTAGTTACCCTGCTAATTAAAATGGCTATGAGGTAAGGGAGAATGAATATCATAATCGAGGTCATACAGGAAATTTCTGCCTCAATGTACAACTCATTTCTGCTGTGTGTATGTTATTAAGGCTATTATTATGAGAAAGACCAAAAATCAATGGGTTATTCTTGTGAACCAAGGACTCAGGCTGCACTGTACTTATCTCAGGCACTCTGAAAAAGCAAAGTACTTAAAAACATAATTAACTTGGGATGAGTGGCTTGACTGACTCCAATGTTGTACCTTCTCAGGTGAAAAACTTGCCCGAGTGAAATAAAGAGAAAACACCTGCTGACTTTGATGAAAATTTCTTTTCCCAGTTCTCATCACAAGGCATTAATAATATACAAATCAGTCTCATATTGCTCAGAATATTATTTAGGAATGATTAACCTTAACTATCTACTGCATCCACTTCTATATGCTGTCACGGAAAGGTTAATTAAAATAATCACAGAGTTTTTTGTGTGCAACACAAAATAAAGTGCTTAATCATATATGGACAAATTTTAAAGAGCTGATTTTACTTCTCAAAAGCTTCTTAAACTATTACACTAGTTGCATTAGCCACGTTTGTTGTTAAATACATTGGAAATGTTTCTCTTCAGATGTACTAATCTTTCTGGAAAATCACAGGAATTTCAGTACAAAGATAGTTGCTTACCTCTGTAAATCAACTTTCTGTTTCAGTTCACTTTCAATAGAATGATGTGGCTTTGTAGCACACATTCACAAAAGGGCTGGCTCCTCCAACCACAGAAATGCTTATCATTTATGGAAACTAGGCCCCAGAAGTGCTAAACAAAACCTGAGAAATTATGGCAGCCCTTTTTTTGACTAGTGATTATTTATTTGACAGCTTGATAGTAAGATAAAATGACAAATTTTGAGGCAAATAAGAGCTAGCTATCCAAAGCTCTCAAAGTTTTTGTTACAGAAGAATAAAATAAATGTAGCAATGAAAGTCTGTTCACATAACTGAAAAACAGGGCTAAAATCCCAAGCACAAAAATTTAGCATCAGGCTTTCTTAGAAAACGATGGTTGGAATTTCACTATGACATTATTAATATTGCAGCTGTTAAAACCAGTAAAAAAATATTAGGAAACTGTAGACAGCTTTGGTTATGGCCTGCAAAAGAGCCTTGTAAAAATAGTTTGCATTGTTTCTCATTTTCAGCTGTTGCAGTGTCGCGGTGCCTGTTCCCTGCCCCGGCTAGCAGGAGCAGGACTCGGGCACCGAGTGCCCGAGTGCTCTGTGCCTGTCCCGGAGAGGCGGTCAGAGGCCGGATCGCGGCTGGAGGGGGCCGAGGAGGGAAAGGAGCGAGAGGGCCCTCGGCATGGTGTTCCAAGGCTTTATTGAGGGGGTAAGGAACTCCAGAGGCCAAGAGGGGCCACACAATGGAGGCACGGGACTTTATAGGCAGGGTGACCGGGGTCCGAGGCATAATATGAACAAACCAATAGGAGAGGTGCGGGGAGGAACAAAGGTACAGGGGGCCAATGGGGTACTGGACACCTTAGAAGCTTCTAAAACAGAACCATACAAGGAAATTCAAAGGAATCACATCCAACAGAGTGGGAACAAGGGACTCACAGCACAGCGCAAGGCCTTACTAGGAAATATAGCTCAAAGGGTGCCCACTACATTGCAGATGTTTATATTTTACCTCCTCCTCCTCACAAAATGAGCAGGAAATCATAGAACTTACAACAGCTTTTGAATTGTGATGTCAGAGCCCCAAAAAGAATACAGAAGAAAAAATCTGTGAAGACTTAGTAGAATGGTCTTTGATTCTCCTTTAACGGTACAGTATCTTTCTGCAGTAATTGTAGGACTACCTTTCTAAATATGCAGCATATGTGACCTTTTGGGATAGAGAGGTTGAGCCACCATCAGACACAGATAACAGTTGCCCCTTAGATGGTTTTTATTTCCTGCTCCCATTCCTCCTACAACATGAAGGACTGGATTGACTGGCAGGGTACCAGCCCAGAAAATATTTAGAGTGAGATTCATTAAAGCAGATGTAGCTCTCTTTATCTGAACTAGTGATGTAGTTTTATAAGTAATGGAGAGAAATAGGTTGTCTTGGAACATGATTCATCTCACTTATTTCAGACATTTATTTTAGTGTGAAAGGAATCACAAGCAAAGAGTATTTATTTATTTCCACTGACATTATCAAAAGTCTATACAACTAGTTAAGACATCAATGTCTATATTGATCCTGATGAATCCTGTCCATGGAGGCGAAATAATCCCTTTATGTTTGTATTCAGGGAAACAAATAGAGTGAGAAAGCCATGAAGATTCTAGAAAGACCCTGCTGTGTATGGGTATTCTTGAATCCTGGGAAGAAATTTTATCCGGTTTAGCTTGGATTGAAGTACAGACCTAAGAAAGACTAAATGTCTCTGGAGGCTTTTAGCTAGGTGATTTCTATTTAACAATATTTTATAGTGGAATTTTATTACCGATGCTAAATAAAATATTTTTCAAAGACTTTTCATGAAGTTCACTTTTCTTTACTCCTGAAAACACATGTGTATCTGCCTGTAATCCAGGAACAAGGTGACTTGTAGGCACCATTCTGGCTTGATATAAAAAATTCAAAATATTTCATTTCAAGAGAAGCAAGTACTAGAAAGTCAGCTGGCCACTGGGAAGCACTTCTGAAAGGATAATCCAAAGTGCAGAGAATTTAACAAGCTTCGAAGTAGTAACAGAAGATGAATGGGTAGATTAGAAGACAACAAACACCACTAAATCAAATTCTGCTTGCAACTCTTTCTATTCCTTTCAGACTCCTGAAAAATTATGTTGTGTTTCAAATAACTATAGCCTAACCTGGTATCATTTTGGTTAATCCAGACATCTGAAAGCTGCCCTAGTGGTCTGAGCAGGTAAAAGGCTTTGCTGTTTTCTTTGAGCTACCGGTGTGTGTGTACGACTGAGACAAATTGCCTTGTATCCTATTGGCTACACCTACAGAGGAGAAGTCAAAAGGATGAGGGAGCAAGGCTGAGCACTGCCACATGACTGACTAGATCATTAATTTCTCAGCAGGATTCCTGTTATAGTTTTGTCTTGGGCAAGGCAGCATGAATACAGATTAAGACCTTAGCATGAGCCAGGGATTTCCATGCCATACTTTGGATGGCACCATCCTGTCATAAGAGGTAAAAGAAATTAACTGTTTTTAATGCAATGCAATTTATGCTGTTCCACTTAATCTCAAGGCTAGAGATGAAAAAATCAGTTGTTTCCTACACAATTTCCATCATCATGGCTGTGTTCATTTCTCCTGGATGGTAGTCTTGTTGTGTAGGTCTTTATATTCATTTGAGCATTATGGGCTGGGGCAGTAAATTGTCTAAAGAATATGCAGTAAGTTTCCCAGGATACTGCATTTGGGCTGCTTGCAAGACATAGTCATGTATTTTCTTACCTGGGAGGCCTAAAGGAACATGAAATGAGCAACTGGGCTTGCTCTGCCTAACACTGATTAATGCAGTGTCTGCCTGTGTCTGCCTTGCATCAGTAAATGTGTCAAGGATTAAATCTGGGTAATCAGAAATAGTTAGGCTTTAGACATAAATCTGAACTGCTGCATGGGCCTGAAATGACAGTGACATTTTAAAAGGTATTTTTTTAAAAGTTTGTGGTATTATTTAATCTATTATTTTTCCAGTGGCACTTCTACACAAATAATTACATTATGGTGTTATGACTATTGTATAACTGTGCAACCATATGTAAATTCTACAATACATTTACATGACAGGGACAGACTTTCTGAAATTGGGAGCCTTGTAAGAAACTATGTGCCTGTTAAGCATTTTGATCAAAAGGTTATGAGACAGATCTGAAAACCTAAATGTGATATCCCACTGGATTCGGATTGGAGTCACTAGAACACCCGATTTGCTTCCAGTGTAAAAATACAGCAATCTAAATGGAAAAGTAAAAATTAGATGCCATGTTTTCATTAGGGCAATTTTTGACCTGAAATGAAGTTTTAAAAATAATTATATTAGTTTTCATTATCTAATATTTTAATAATGTAGTGGTCCTAATAGCTTCAAAAAGTGGTAAGACAAAATGTAACCTAGGTTCTAATCAGTCCCAACCGGTTTGCAAAACTGTAATTTTTCTTTCAGCTCAAATATATTGATAGAGAATTACAGTTGATAATGTACATCTGTACTTCAGTGTATGTAAAGCTATAAAGGGATTGTAACAATCTCCAGAACATGCTTTATTAATTCAAAACACAAGCACCAGAAGCTCTGGGTTAAAGCTAAAAGTAAAAATCAAGTACTTGCAAATGACACTGGCGATTCCCTATCTTGAGGAATCTTCTTATGATTTGGATGTATTGTGTTTCCAAGTCCTGGATTTTAACAGTAGCATCTTTTTTATTGTTATTATTGTTATATACTTTACTGTTGATGTCATTTCCAGACAGAATTTATTTATAAATTAGGGAAATTTGAAAAAAATATGTGTTCACCCCTGAGCTTGCACTGTGCCAGCAGCAGTTACAAACCTTGAAGTGCAGTTCTTTGTGCTCACATTTTTGAGTTTATACTACAATTTCTGTGTGCTTGTACAGCACTTCAATCCATTATGCTGTGATCCTGACTACATTTTATTCCACCTTGAAACAAATGTGGAATAAAACTCTTTTCATTTTGATAATAATTTTAAACTCTGTAATACAACTTAAGCAATGTATATTTTGGGGTCATGAACAGAACAAACTTAATGAGGTTTTGCTTCGAAACACAAACTAAAATCTTAGCTTATAGAACAGAGTGTTCCATACATAAATGGCATTCATTCCATACAAATAAATTTCTTGCCTAAAGTATATAATTATTTTTATTTTTCTTCTGCTGATGTATCATGCAGTTTCATCAACGGTCATGCAACATTTCTATTCCTTTGCTTATTTTAATAATCCCCGTATAGAACAAAAGTTTACCTTCTAGTAAGCCAAGGACTCAGTAATCCTTATTCTCTTTTGAGAGCCAACACTAGATAAAAAACAGAGGTTAAAGGAAAGCATTACAAATCAAACACTATTAAAAACTGGATGTTTGCAGCTTAGTCATTATTTTTCTCTGAGAGTCATTAAGGCTGACTTTTAATATTCCTATATGCTTTAGACATGTGTCTGAAAAATGTCATCTGGCTAAGCAGAAACCAGTCAAGTGTTCTTCAGTGTTTTTGTCACTGTATGAAAAATATAGCCCAGTTCCTGCAAAAAAAAAAATTGTTTTGTGAATTTTACCTTAGTTAATCAATTTCAGTGAAAGAACGGGATATAGGATGGAAGAGCATTAGCTGTCTTATTTTCCCAGTAGTCTGAATTAAATACTTCACACTGTCAAAGAAGGAAAGGTATTCAAAATTTATGGCAGGAATCTAGACAAAGAACAAATCTAAAGCCAAAAACATCTGTGCAGATGAAAAAAGGGATTTCTAAATACAAGCAGCCAATTAGGAAGAAAACATAAATAGGGAATCTTCCTTCAATAACGCTACTTCTTGTATAATTCCTATGGATAAGTTCCCATGTTTTTTATTTTCCTTTGGTATCTTTAAGAACAGGTCATAAAGACAGGTTTTACAAATGTCACAAAAATGGGTGGAGGCAGAGACTGGCCTTATGATTTGTGCTTTAATTCAAATAAATACAAGGTAATGCACCCAGAAGTAGGAAAAAGGACATATTTGTAGCATGAGAGATTTACCATTGCTTTGAAAAGCAATGTCTTCAAGAAGGATGAAGAAGCCATGTGAGATAATGCACGGAACATGGATTTTCAGCATGTGTGTGTGCCTCTATTATTTCATGGATAAACTGAGAAACATCAAATAGAAATTGGAAGCGAATTATACCTTTGTATGCACTGCCAAAATAACTATTTATTTAGTGTCCACTTTTGGTAACTGTACCTCAATAAAGGATTACTAACTATTAGAAACTGTTTAGAAGATAAGTAGTAATAGATGAAGAAATATCTCTCAATTATTTTTGAGTTGGGAACTGTCAAAGGAACCACAAGAGCCTGCTGGAAGGAATAAAACCAGAATTTTACTTTTAGAAAAGATGAATTTCCATGTAAAACTAAATACATGATTTATCCATGGATATTTTCTACTGTATGTTTTTTCTTGGCCTAACACATCTATGGCTTTTGCACCAGACACTGGAGATTGGTTGTTCATTGGTTTCTTTTTTTTTTTTTTTAAGAATTAATAATAAAACATGCAATTCTTTACTGAGTTAAGATGACTTGCATATTTTGTAACAACCTAGAAAGAATTACCAAAAAACCCTATGCCTCGCATCATGATAGATAAATTCTTACAGAAGTAGGTCAGAACGGTCCCTTTGGAACTTCCAACAGCTGTAAGTGTTTAAATGGTCTGATAACATGAGACAGAGTTTATACTGAAATGTAAAAATTTGCTTCAGAGGAAGAAAAAAATAGTAAGGGAATGTTTTTGGAGGTGAGGTCAATTCATAGGATAGGAATTTATTGCGGTCTTGAAAAGAAGGCCTAAATATCACCTTTTTTTTTAAATTCCAGTTTCCTCTTTCTCTTTACTTTAGTAGATTCTCCTTTCTTCCCATCACATCTCCCAGTCTCTCAGCTTGCCACAGTTAGTCAATATTTTTATTACCTATTGCCACTCACTTTCTCCTCCTGATTTCCACTTTGTGCCTAACAACCCTGTCATAAGCTCAGAAAAAAATGTAGAGTAGGAAAGAGAAAATACATCCTTCTCACACTCCATGGTTTGTGCAGGTGCTACCATCTCAACCTCAGGAGGTACACCGTTCCTGGTGAGCTGGTCCTCAAGGTGATCAGCATCCACAAGATTCAGCAGAGCTGCACTGTGAGACAATTCCAGTAGAAAGGCTTCCTGAGGAACAAGGTGATAGTGCTGTTATGTAGAAGCTTTGCAGATGAACCTAAGAAATAGGTTCATGCTACAGCAGTGAATGGAGCAATAGCAAATTGTTCCAGTATTTATACTTCCTTTTTATACTTCTTCAAGTGTTCTTGAGTTGTGGCCGAGGTATTTGTAGGAACTCATGCTGTTGCTTGTTGTGGTCAGGCACTCAGCTGTGTACATATAACTTAATTAACTCAACAGTTATCTATTTATACTTAAGTTACAGTTAAAAGTACTAATCATTGAACAGGGCTCTATAAGATATTAATTTGCAAGTGGTGTAGACAAACAGGAGTGGATTCATAGAGTGATCAGTTGATGCTGTGATCTCAGCAACTTCTCTGCACGTATTTTAGAAGGTGTTTCATTCAGACTAATTCTAGGCCATTCATGTGGGCAAAATGCCCATGAATTCAGTTCTTTGTGATTTCATCCAGTTTATGGCACTCAAAAGTCATTGCGTGATGTGAACTAAAGCATAGGAGGTGACCAGTGGTGACCAGATGCACTTCAAAGATATTCTAAACTGAAACACAAAAGAACATTTCACCACTGTGCACCAAATTCCAAAACATGTTCACATGGCACAAATCATGTAATATAGTCATGTTTTTGTCATGAGAATATTACATGTCTTTGTACTGAAACATCAGATGTTGGCAGTAAAGGGAAAGGAAAATGAAAAAATTCAGATAATTTTTAAAACATTTGGAGAATGTTGAGTACAAGAATAAATGGATGTAGAGATATAAATGTGGCATTGCTTTTTTAATCTATCAAACAAGATAGCTTATACAGGGTTTTATTTATACCTAAGCTTTCATGGAGAATGTCCTATAAATTAGATTATTACATATACTTTTTCTAGAATGTATTTATTTCCTTAAACTTGCCTTGTGTACCAGACTTTATGCTCTTAACCCAGTGTAAAGGCCATGAACTACTTTATACACCAATGGTAGCTCACAGTCATAAAAATAGGGTTAAATTCTGCAGTCTTCAAGCCATTGTCAAGGAAATGCTACAGTTTTCAAATAATAGTTTTGGAATTTTAACCCATGCTTTCTATAAATAAATAAAAAATAATTGCATGAAAAAATACTCTTTTCTGAGACATTTAAGTGGTGCACCTCACATTCACTGGAAGTCAGTGAAATCATAGTTGTTAGAGTTGGAGAAATTATTATCCACCTATCTGTAAAAAGCTAATGTACAATATCAAAGAGTTTATAGAAAATAAAATAGTTAAATAAGCACATTGAAGTTTATCCAATTAATTCTACTTTTCTAGGATATCATAATAAATGAGTACTAAATGTTTTGGACATCATCATTTGAGCTTTTCACAAAAACATACTTTACAGTTTGTGATGTTGTGCAATATGTAGAAAAAGTTTTCATTAAGTTATAACATATGAGTTAATTTCTCATATATGCACCCATATGTTCAGAGTATTAGGCTTTAATCAGACTATAAAGGTACTATTTTGTAGGGTTAATTTAGCTTTCTTTTATCTCCTAAATATTGCAGAGCAGAACTCTTTTCTGTCAACACCAAGACTAATTATGATGCCGTGACAGAATTTCCTTAGGAGATCAGACATGCTGGTATAAATAAACAGTCAGTCCCTAGTAGAAAATTATAGTGCATCATGCAGATTGCATTGGTAATTATTCAGAATGCCTTTACATGTTGAGGAACCAAACCAACCAATCCTAAAATAAAATATATGCATGGGATAATTTGCAATAGTTATAGACTATTTACCTAGGGAACACTTTGTTCAATTGTAATTATCTTATGGCGTATTTTATGAAAGTGCCTTCATCAAAAGCATAATGAAGTTAAATTCTAGGACTACCTTTCATTAGGGGAATGAGAAATTTAAAATTACCATATCGTCGATTGGCAGTGATGTGAAAAAGTGCTGCTTTGAAACCTAAGCATAAAAATTTGCTTTAAAAGTGTTACCCTGACTTCAGAGTGACCAGGAGATATTTCATGTTTCCAAATAGGTTATTCTGCTGCTGAGAGAGCAGCAGCATGTTGGCCGAACACATTCCAAGTCCTTTCTCCTTCTCTTTAGGGCACACTTGCCATTCCTTTTACTGCTTCTAAAAAGAACAGTTTGCAGGCATTTAGACACATTCAGAGGTTCAAGTAAGGCACAGATGGGTTTTACAATTTCCACTTAAGATAACCAGTCTTGTTGATGTCCCTCTTAACATGACTTTACTCGAAGTCCTGAGTACTGATTCACATAAAACGAGAGGTGTTGTAAAGATGGCCGTAATACAGTGTGTGAATCAGGCCAGTTAGTTTACTAGAAATTATATTGCTAGCAAAGCGACCATATCTGTTATTTTGTTACTTCTGGAAAGGAGGAAAGGAGGGTGAATTAAAAAAGGAAACTGTCTTCGAAACAAGGAATGAAGTTGTAATGAGAATTATTATCGAAGTTCTCAATTTGATGGTCTTAGACAGAAAATATATCAGGTACGTCTGTAATGATACATTTTAGTTCCCGAAGTAACTGAAATTAGTATTTTCACAGCTTAGGCACTCCATCATTAAATAGTATCAAATGCTCTGAGCTACTACTGTTATTAATTAATCTGTTCAATTTTGTGGGTTTATTCGCTCTCTGACTATAGGAGCTACAAAAACTACTTCTCCCCTTCAAAAGAGTGTAACATCGCCGAAGGACTCATTTTGCTTCCATATGCTCTCAGACAAACCCATCACACAGAAGGGAATAAGAATTCACTATTCTGATACATAGTTCAAAAAGGTAGGTAGAGTTGTCTTCATGAAATTGGGGTGTCTATGCCAGATATAATTTAATCTTCACACTCTGTTTTTGTCTTTTGTTTTGCCAGTTTAAACTAGGTTGCAATTACTGTCTCAGAGTGCAAAGACCACTTAGAAGGATATTGTACAACAACTCTGAAAATCCTTTTTAAAATGTTGGGCTTTATCTTCCAACAACTTTATGAATGTCTGGTTTGTTTCAAACAGTCCATTAGCAGAATGGATGCTCCTGTGACTCCTAGAATATATTTTTAAAAATGTGATTAAATGCCGGCTATATGAATGCATGCACTTGCATATAGCAATGTTTGCAGGCATGTGTAAGCAATCCCTAAACTCATTTAAGATAATGTCACTGGGCAACTGATAAGTAAATGAAGTGGAAATGCAAATCCAAATGTCCACATGCTAAAGCCTTATGGAGATACAAAGGAAGTTCTAAGTGTTTGTAAGGACTGCACAGAGAGTGGACCTAAATATATGCAGTAATCACAGGCACCAGAAAGTGTTGTGTCCTTGAGAAGTACTGATACCTCTTCTAATGAGTGTAAGACTTGCCATACCAAGTTTGTTTCAGTACACTCATCATGGGGGAGCTCTTTCTCTTCCTAAGTAGCTCTAGAGAAAACAAGATCACTCTAACTGCTGAAAAAGGGTTCATTTCCTCCCTCATTAGTTTTGTCCTCTCCTGAAATATGTCTTGGCTCTCATGATCTGATCAAAACAAGTAAATACAGATACAGAAAATTCTCTGCTTAATGGTCTTAAAATGCCAGGCATGAATAGCAGGGACAGAATATCTTGGCATCAGGGAAAACTGAAGGGTCCGCTATATACTTTGCAAATGTATATTCTTCAATTTTATTAATTTATTTTTTCGTGTTGACGTGTGTGCATATTTTTCAGCTGTTGGCAACTTTGACACTCTGAGTTTGGGTGCCAGGCTCTCTGTGATGAGACACAAGAATGACTCCTTCTAAGGCAGATTTAATCAGATCCATGGAGACTTAGTGGGCCTTTTGCTAGGCTACTGCAGAGAACCAGAAATGTCTAATTCTCTCCAGTAAAGAGGACCAGAAAAGCACATATGTCTTGAATTAAACTGAAGAGGAAATTAAGTCTGCAGAATCACCTCACTAAACTGCTTATGAAACTAGAAGACTAGGCATAGGATTGTTCAATAAGTAACCTATTTAGTCATTTTAGCATTCAGCACAGAACCTCTGAACATGGCAGACTTAAATGGTTCTGAATTTAGTCCTTTTGCTTATCTTGCAAATGAGCAGTCTAGCTTGTGTGCAATAATAATACATACAATATGCCAGTTTTAAAATCTATAAAAACAACCAAACATAACAAGTCTTGCCCACAAGTGCTGTTAGTCATTTAACCATTTTGGAAATGGGACATCCAGGTTGCAATTTACCATGACGAAAAACTTCTCAAGTCTTGCCTTTGAAATCAAATTAGCCTCAAAATGATTTATTGATCTATTAGTGGCAGACACTTAGCAAGCAGAAGCTAGATCATATATTCACAATCAATAATG
Source organism: Oriolus oriolus (assembly GCA_013400235.1). Lineage (NCBI taxonomy): Eukaryota > Metazoa > Chordata > Aves > Passeriformes > Corvidae > Oriolus > Oriolus oriolus. The sequence continues at coordinate 1,042,357 of VXBT01010674.1, forward strand.
ATAATACAAAAGATAAACTACAATATTAGATGCTTTAAAACTTTACAATTATGAATTGTCACACAGACACAAACTGTGTAAGGTAGAAGAGCACACACCCTCTTTCCTCTCTCCTGCTTACACAGCTTCTCATAGCAGAGGTGGGCACTTCCAGCCATGTGAACACACAGTACTCTGCTGTCTAGTTTATATCAGTCCAGCTTCCATCCAGATGCACCTTTTGCATTGGAACCAGATAGACTCAAAGTATCCATGAAGCACAATGCCTAAATGGGGCTTATTGGCTCCTGTGCAGAAACCAAAATAGTCCTTAGCTGGATTGTTTCGCATAACTCTGCTGCACCAAGAAGTCACAAGAAGTCAAAATTTCTGGTACTGCAGTTCAGTGCATGCAATAGGCATTTCTTTGTGTATATAATATTCATTAGGCTGTGGTCCTCACCATACACAAATATTGCCACCAGACTGCAGAACTAAACTTCCTCTGCACAGCTTGTTTAGCTGAGCTGTGGTAACCACAGAGGCTTGGGCTTGACTGTACCTGTGCCTAGGGTGACAGGCAGGGCAGCAAACTCCTCACCCTCAGCCCTCTACTTGGCACCTACATGCCTTTCAGACATAACTAACCTGGTGTGCAGAGCTTGACAGTAGCTTTTGTTATATCTGGAGCATTGTAGATTTTAATTCAAGCGCATAACCTCTTTTTTCTTTGAAAAATATTGTTAATAATGGCACTATTTGTCATACATAATAAGGTTTAATTGCACTCTTTAAAGCCCCACCGTGCTTGGGAAGTCAATGGGTTTCAAAATAAATTGCACTTGGAAATTTTAATGCCAGCATCTCTTTTACTTAATATTGTAAATGATGTTTTATTTGAAAGTGTTTTCTGTTTACCAAAATTATTATGCAAATTAAGTGTTCTAACACATATGCAGAAGACATTTAAATGATATTTGTAAATCAGAGACTCAATTTGAAAAACTGCATGCCACTTATAACTAAGAATACAGACTGGAAAAAATCATACATAGTACAACTCTGATTGCATTCTGAAGTGTGAAAAAACAAGATTTGGATCCTTATCTCCAATCTGCATCTAAAAGCACAACACCAGTAATAAAAAAAGAAAAGAAGTTTCACTTTCCATTTCCAAAGTTAATGTCATATCCAATCTCTTCTTTCAAGGTCATTTAAAGTCTTTTCTACATATTCCATTCATAAATCTCTGGTGTAGCAAAGCATGCTACCATCTCCATAGGGGATGGTGTGGATATAGTGATAATAGGAGAAAATCCAATATGCAGGTGCATAGACAAGTTATTTTTTTCAGTGAGTGACTTTGTTTCTCCTACAAACTTCTCTTTTCCTTATTCTGAGAGAAAAGAAATTATATTTCCCAGGGCTTTGACACATCTTGAGAGTTAGCAAAACTCCTGACACTTAGGTATGATTCTGGAGTGTGCAACCTATGCAGTACCTCACACAGACAAAATGAACACTGATGATTTTAGTCCTAGATTCAAATCTGCATTAATATATCATCATAGCCCTCATATAATATTGGAATTATTCTTTCTGTGAATTGACGAAATGCTCTTACTCTGACCAATAATCAAGCAATGAAAATATATGTCTTTACAAGAGGCAACTGCAGACAAGGGTAAATCAGATTATGTGGTTTGTGTACTGAAGATATATTGAAGCATAGAGTGACAAAATTAGGTGGATAAATGAGGGATGGCATTTGAAATAATACTGTAAGAGTTTTGAAAAGATCTTTTCCCACTCAGCTAACTTTTCATTACTTTCAAAATTACATGTTTATTTACAGAAACTTTTTCTTGGATACTGAAGAGAGTGTTGATTTAGCATTAAAGTCTGAAATAATAGTTCAAAAACCACTGGTAGGGCAGGGATTATAGGAAAACTGCAGAAGGAAGACTTCTGCAAATGCCTCAAATGGTATTAGAACTGTGGAAAAGTCAGCAGTTCCACTTTCCAGGAGATTTCAACCTTTTCGTGGCCCTGGGGGTTTTATTCAACTCACTGTATGTACTTTTCCTCTCCCTCTTCCACTTCTGCTGCCTTGAGCTCTGTTCATAAATCCTGTGCTCCAGACTCCTTAACACCTCTAATTTTATCAACATCTTTCTTCTATTCAAGACACCAAAACCTGCGGCATTGTTCCAGGTGTGGTTTAATGAGCGCTGAGTAGAGCTGGGGGTGGTTCTGTCCCTTAGTCTCCTGACTGGGCTCATGATCTCAGTTAGCCCATTGTGCTCCCTGGGTTTTATGCTCCACCTTGTGCCCAGAGCATCCCAGGGCCTTTGTGGCAGAGGTGTTCTCCCACCAGAGAGTACCCAGCCTGTGTCACAGCAGGGTGATGTGTCATACATAAATGTATGTAAACATGTATGTGTAATACATGAATATATGTGTATATGTATCTGTAATACACATATACATGTGATATGCATTTGTATGGACAGTTAAAGATCTGTAAAATTGTGCTGCCTTTTCCACTGTAGGAAGTGTACTGGTGACAAAGAAAAAACCCCAAACATTTCCTTTTCATAAACATGTATTTTCTAGCACTGGCAGATAAGAGAAAAAATCAATGCTGCAGAAATATTCAACTTCATGTGCAATTGTGCTGTTAATCATGGCAATCACAGGAATACTGAAGATGAGTTACTACATTTCCAATGGACTTATCATGATACATATAATGATACATGTTGTAGATAATGTCACAGGAAGTATCCTCACAAGTTTTTAAATGCAGTTACCAGGATTGATGGAAAACGAAATTAATTGCTTCTCTAGCTGGTGAGGCTCATTACTACAGGGAGTAATTTAGGTTCTCAAAAAATAAAAAATGGGTTTGAATATTCATTTGAATTAGCAAGAATTGTTACTGTGAAAAACATCATAAATATTGGAATATGAAATCTTGTTCTTTAAATGGAATACCAGTGTAAAACCATAAGAGATCACAGAAAATATGAAATCAATTTCATACCGTTGGTCTGAACCACTATATAAATTTCCCTAAGGAAAAGAGTCGTTATTCATTGTCTGGGAAGTCAATGGGTTTCAGCAATAATTGAAGAATTATAGGTTACTGATTAAGTATTCTGATGTTTTAAAGGTAATATAGGTAGGTATACAGGTAGGGATAAGCAGTAGCAATTATTCAGATAGAAATGGTGATGAGGATACTGTACATAATTTTCTCAGATACCTGAAAGAAAAAGTTGCAAGAAAGTAAAAAAAAAAAAAAAAAAAAAGTAATTCTCTCATATTTCTACAAAACCCAAAGCATAGAGGGAGAGGAAAATAAAGAATAACGTCTATTAAGGAACCTCATCACACACAGCAGGTAAATGGCTTTCTTATTAAACAAAAAATATTAATAAAATACAAGTGGCTGCAGACACTCATTTATACTCAGCCTCAAGGCATCCGGAGTTGGTGGCAACAGTGATTACATCAATGAAATCTATCATAATGTTCCCTTCAGTGCCCTCTGCTGACTAGTTGACTTTAATAATCATAAACTGCAGGACACTATTTGTAAAATAACTATTACCATTGAACTTTAAGTCTAAGTAAATACGTATTGAATAAAAAAACTCCTCTGGGGCAGGAGTGTAGAAATATCACTGCTCTTGCCTGTCTTGTAAAGAAATTTCTCTTTGGTGGATGGTATTGTAAGAATTCATACACTCTCTTTGCATTTGATGCATTTGTTTTCAATCGTGGAGTCAACAATTAAATATCACAGTTGTTACATCATTAACAGAACTGTGATATATCTGTAAAAAACACAAATAGAAACTTGCTTGACTTTAATTATAAACATACCTCTCTATGCAGAGGCCTCAAGCGAGGCTGTGAATAGATTATTTTGCTTGAGTGAGTAGGTTGATATTTTGGATTGGTTTGGGCCTTGACAATCAGAAATCAGGAGCTGGAATGCCAAAGTGTTCAAATGAAAACAATCCACTTGTGTTCTGCGTGCTGTGAATATAGAATGCAATCAGACTTTATGAAGAAATTTGACTTGAAGGGAACATGGGTAAAAGCAAACCTTTGCAACCAGAACTTACTTTAAAGTATCTTTCCCCTCCCACTTCATGAATTATAAGAATATTTGGATGATCTGGAAATCTACATCTCAAAACCTTGAACTAAGTTTCTTCTGCTAATGCAGGTGGCTCAGCAAATCCAGCTACCTTGTGTCCTAATTGAGAAGTCTCTCTTCTTTCCCCAGAAACATTGTTCTCTCATAGAAGACCACTGGTAGAGGGAATAAAGAAAGACTTACCTGATATCAGCTTTATCCTTTGCCTCTTCCCTGGACCAACCCCCCGTGAGGGCATTTTCATGAGGCTTTATCTCAAATCCAAGTGTCACAGCTGCATGGGCCTCCAGATTGAAGCAAAATTTAATAACATTGCTTGTGAATTCATTCCCTGGAGCTTCATGTTGCTCTAATTTTCAGCTACCTAAATTTCTAGTGGGATGGATAAAAGGGACAATGCGGGTGGCAAATACAAGCTAGTCCCTCGTGCTGTGAAAGCTAAGAAAGGTCAGGTGGAATGTGTGAATACATCTAGCAGCAGTGGAAAGCATTAAGCTCCACAAAATAAGGTCTCACATTCAATTTATATTTTATGTTCTTCAGCAATGAGCTGCATAGTCTTCCTGGAAAGTTGCCAAAATTTGAATTACATTATCTGTACTGATTTACAGGACATAGCTGGGATTGTCAGTGTGGAAATGTTCTGTATTGGGAAGTCTAAAAATTGTATTGTTTGTGAATGTATAGCATCACTGCTGCCTCTCTGAGTTTATGAACTCTGTGCACCATAGATTTTTCATTCAAAGTCATCATTAATTATAATTTTAAGAACACATTGCCAAATTCTGCAGTGCTTACTCACTCAGCCTGTCTCTGGACACAATGAGCAGAACAGCAGGTATACCCATTTTTTCTACCTTTTCCTCTTTGATAAGGTCTGCATGAGATAAATGATACCTGTCATATGCCAAAGAATAGTTTTGTTGACACAATTAATTCAAAACATCTCAAAACAGAGAGGAATTTATTAGCATCTAGCAGACTTAATATAATTTATCCTTTAGTATGCTTTAGCCATTCCTACTGCAGTAATAGTCAGGGAACTTCCAGAAGCTGTTCAGTGTCTTCAACTTCACAATTCAAGTGTTTTCAACTTTTTCTTGTCTGTGTAAGCTTGTATTTCCTGGATATTATAAAGGGGATGGAATACCCATTGTCCTTTCAGCCCCCTTTCTCTCCTCTTTCATCCTGTTTGCTCAGGAGGTTCTACAACACCATAAAAGCTGGGAGGTTGCATCATTGTAGCACTGCAACTTCATCATGTGGACTAAGGCCCAGACCCAGGAGGCACTGAGCCTTGTCTTACAAAAGCATTAGGATGGAGTGCTTAATTCATAAGGTTTTTGAAGCCTTCCTTCAGTGCATAGTGATGGGAGATAGGGCCTCAGAAAATTGCCTTCTAAGGATTTTTTTCTTAGTTTCTTTCTCTTTCTCTGTCTACGGCAAGAACTACCACAACAACTTTATGGTAATTTTGATATGGAAATTTTCAGGATAGTTATGACCATGAAACTCCTGCAGAGTTCAGAAATAAGGATATTAGGAGTTTCTTCACAGACTTGATTCCCATCATATCGCCATGCATTGATGCACACAGTATCTCTGTAAGGTCGTGAAACATTATTGATTATCACTCCCCTTCTATTTTTCAGAAACTGGGAGTGAAATTAGTTTATCTGAGGTTGCAGGGCAGAACGCAGTCTTGCCTCCTTGTCTTTTTTGTTTGAGCTTGTCCTTTACCACAAGTTAATCGAATCTTTTTCTTAGTAAGGCATAAGCTGCATTTTCCTCAGTGTAGACACTGTTACTTAATATACTTGTTCTCTACTTTCATCATGACTTGTTTAGGCCTAAAGTTAGAAAAAACCCCAAACACCCAAAATCCCATGTTTCAGATTACTCAATGGAGCTGTCAGTACCCGTTCCTACAGTTCACTGAGAGCCTTCTTGGAAAGAACAGCAGATTATTTTAAAAAATATATATCTTTATTTTTGCTTCAGTACATAATTGTATATCCTTATAGAAGGATATTTGATTTTGATTCTATTTGTGGTGCTGATGACTAAAGGTAAGTAGGAAGACAGATTGCATTAATGTGTAACAGATAAGCCTCATGGTATAAAGGTGTAAATTGATTGTATTTCTCAAATATAAGACAGACAAGTGTTCTACTCAATGCTGATTATTTGAGTCCTAAAATTCCGTGTGTTATATAGCATTTCGTGTTTGATAGTGTTAGTATGATGCAGCTCTTGTAGACTGGTTTAATGATGAGACTCTTCTAAACTCAGTCAAATCCTCGGTTGTAGTTCTATTCCAGATTGCAGCACCACCTCAGTGTCCCAGCTCCTGAAAGCACTAAGCAGAGAGCTGACCATCGGCCAGATGTAGTCCTCTCTCTCTGTCTCATTTTCTGTCATGGGGGATAAGGACCTATATTAACATTTCAGTGTTTTGATCCAGCTTTGTCTTTTAATTTTTCCTATGTTCATTTTCTTTTACATCTAGGCCAGTGAAAGTAACTTCAGAGAAGTATAGGTTGCAGCTGAAGTGAAAATTGAGAAGGTTTGGGTCTTGTGAAGTCATATGAACATTTCCATTGGGAATCTCAAAGAAACCAAAGGTCCTTAACAGGTAATTCAATTCTAAGAAGCTGCTCCAAGAATCTGTAGTTTTCTCTATGGGCTTTTAAAAAAAAAAGTTGTATGATATAATTAAATATTCTTTTCATAATCTGAAGCTCTGGTGCCTTACCTTACAAAAAGCCAAAACTCAAGAACTCTAGTGGGAATTGAGACAATTGCCAGAAAAAGGATAGACAAGACCAAACCTAGAGATACTAAAATAAAAGGTCTTCCAAAAATTATAAAAACAACAACAACAAAAACAAAAACAAACAAAAAACCCAAACAAAACTTCCTAAATATTGTTGGTTAAAAATTTATCTGTAGCAGCTCTAAAAAGACAATTTAATTGCCTTATAAATGTGCTTTCTTATGTTCCAGGCAAGAATAATTATTTTTTATTGAGTTTGCACTTAATGACTCATCTATGTTTTAAGATTTGTATTAATAAGAGACTAAATTCAAAATTCATCTAAGGAAGTTAAATTTTGCTTTTTCTTGTGTATTTCATGCCTTTATCAATAGCTTGAAAGTGCTAGGTTGTGGAATTGAATCCAATGTGATGACTAAGCCTTGCTTTTCACCTTGTCTTATTTTTCAAAATTCTCACCAAGGTCTACTGTGATGTCGACTTCTGTTTCTAATATGAAGTATAGCAGGCCAAATAATCTTTCTAAAACTTTGTCCACACAAACTCGAGACAGTACATTTAATTATTTTTATTCCCTTCAAAAGAAAATAATTTTTCTGAGAGTTCTACTTACAGCTGGTAATAGTCACAGAGAATACCTTCCTCTATGTACTGAGGAATAACATTGGTAATGTTATTTTCAAATTGTGATTACCCTTTAACTCTGAGTGTTTCATCCTCATTGTTGCAGTGTGAGGTCTGCAGAATGTCAGGCACTGAGGAAAAATACTGGGAACATTAGTGTGGTGACTCCTTAAGAGTATTCTAAGAAACTTTCCACATAAAGTCCTAGAAATTCTAGCCAAGATGTCTAATAACAGCAAGCGCAGCAGATTACTCAGGGATGTAGGCAGATATTCAAAATGAAAGGGATGTCTAAAACTCCCCTAACTGTTTTGCAGAACAGACTACAGAGTCTGACCTAAATTTCAACTAATAATCTGAAAACTTGGAAGTATGTCCAAGCAGATTTTTTATCAAAAAGTTTCAGGGTTGACAGTGTACATATACGATTCGAAACAAAATAATCTACACTTTCTGTCATGAGACATGGCCTGTATGTGCTTTCCCTACAAAACCTACTGAAAGTCTGGAAAAACAAACAGTTTTAGTTTTAAACAATGGATCTTAGTTCCTTTCTTTTATCAGCAGTCGTAACTGATGTGTTTTCAGAAAGGTACCCAGACAATTCTCAGAATTCTGCCACTCAATTCATCAATATGAATGAAGATGCATCCATGTGAAATTCTAATTTTTACTAAGATTGTTAGTATTACAGGATATCAAAAACCATTCTCTGTGACTTTAATAGTTATTGTAATGCTATACCCGTTGCCTTATTTATAATTTCTAATTTCTGCAGTGTTATTAAATTCAAAATACAGTACACTTTCTTAATCATACCTGGAATTCTGTATTTGATCCAAACATTTTTGACTTAAAAGATTTATTTTCCTCTCTATATAAAGTTATAGAGTAATAAAACTAATTTTCTTGTGTTGCAGGTACAGAAAGTTCCCTTCAATTGCCCCGACTGAGAGCAATTCTGGCCGTTAATTTCACCTTAGCTATTTGAATTTATCTTTCTGGAACTGTAGTATAGGTTAGTCTCTCTTTCAGCTTTGCAAAATGATTGCTTTTTTCTCTTACATTTCAGTAATGTTCTCACTACTGATGCCCTAAGGAGGCCAACCTGGAAACAGAGACTAGACAGGGGAAAGGGAATAAAGGTAGATATTGATTTGAAAGGCCTTCAGAGGTACACCCTGGGCAGGCCAAAGGCTACACCCAAGATGGACAACAAGTCACGAGTCCTTCACACTGTTATAGGTTTGGTCCGTTTGCGTATCAGCATAAATTTGCCAATTAAACTTTAGCTAATGATGCAACCACCCCTCAGCTTGCCCCTCCTCCTCAAGATGCTGGTTTACACATTTTGGGCCTAGGATGGTCCTTACAGCTAACAGGCTGCAAGACAGTTCAGAGTCATACACTAAGCAGTACAGAATCTGAAAAATATAAGAGTTAAAACCTATGGCATCACTACCAACGATCAGGTTTCATCTAACAAATTTAAGAGGCACCTTAAATGCCATTTAAGATACCTAGACTATTCTGTCTGCCTAGAGAGGGGGCAAATGTTTCTGTATTGTTTATGTCATATCTACCACCTCTGTGCATATGTCTTAGATGTGCTTGGCATGAGTCTAATAGCACCAGAAAATTGTGTGTAGAAAACTGAATGGAGACCAGGGGTATTGCATAATGTGTGATTCATCATATCCTACTTTACCTTGCTAATTATGCTCAAAGTAGGAGTTAAGAGCCTACTGTAGTTCATGAAGTGAGAGCTATACCTCTACAGGGAATTCGGTCAAGTCCAATATGGGGCACAAATCCTTGCCTAACTGTAAATATTCGGTGACCCTTGTGATATCCTGTAATAATTTACCAAGACTCCAGTTCCACAAGAGCCTGAGTCGGCTTTAAGTCCTTTGTCACAACTCCAGGTGAGTACCTTGGGTTCTTTAGGGCTTAAACACTTGTATGTAAGCAACTGAGTCCCATTGCTGGTGACTGATTGCTGACCTGTATTCTAGGGTCAACTGCTTGTCTTGATCCAGCTGTAAAGTCCTACTGACTCACCTAAATTTAGGCACATAATGTCCGCTGAGAGGCCATAGAGAATCAGAAATCTATATGATAGCTGACAAGTATGACAGTCTGACACTAGACTACAGGACATCTGTATCCTTCTGGATCAGCATGTAGAAGCCAAGTGAGATACAGTGGATCTTCTCAGACAACCATAGATAATTAAAAACATTTAATCAAATTTTGTGGCAGAATGATAATCCAGACCCTTATGTGCCTGCTTATATCCATCCAAACATCTAAATGTCTCAAACTGAATTGTATTACCAAAACTGATTTGTCATTCTCCTTAAATACTTGAGAGTAAAAGAAATCATCCTTCATTCCTCATTCATGTCTTGGTTTTGAAGTTGATCATTTCTTTGTAATCCTAGAGCAAAACTCATAAAAGATCTCTCAGCAATATACCTGAATGAAACCTGATCACTGGTAGTGAGCATCTTATTGAAATGAAAGAGCAAAAAGCAATCATTTTGCAAATCTGCAACAGAAACTAACCTGTGTTACAATTCCAAAACGAGAAATTCATGCAGCTAAAGTGAAGCACTGCATGTATTGGTGCACTCTTTTTGGTGCTGAAGGACTATACAAATCAAATGTAAATTAAACATCAGAATGTAGAAAAAAATTCAGTTCTTCCCTTGAATTCATTAGTTTTAGGAAAGCAAAGCAAACATTGTGAGCTACAATGGCAGAAACACAATACAACTCTCTCTCTAAATCTTTTAGGCAACAAAAAACCCCAACAAAATATTATAAATTCTGTAGCGCACCTGTTTCAGACAAAGAATATATCCTCTATGCAGATCAACAAAATTACATGATGTTGGCTACTAAGATTAACAAAATAATTTAAAGTTGGGAGAAGCAAAGAGTACATAAAGGCGAATCACTAACACAGGGGAAAAAAGAGCTGTAAAGATTCCTTAGTTTGAGTTTGTAGTTACTCATGGTGTAGTGCACAGCTACTGGAGTAGCATACTTGAAAGATTTTCTACATCTGTGAGCAAGATGAAATGAATTAGTGATGAAGTCTAGGCAATCCCCTTCTCTTCCTTAGGAAGAATGGCTGGCTATGTTTTTTAGTTGGCGTATCATTAGAACAATTTTGCTGTGGGGTGTCCCCAACATTATTCATATTCAGAGAGAATTCATTGAGAAACACTGATATTTCTCACAGTCCCTGTAGTTTCCTTACTGCACTGATTCCACGGTATCCCTGACTCAGCCTCATGGTTGTCAATTGAAGGTCAAGTTCCATTTTTATTTTAATGCTGTCAGAGTTGCATTGCTCTTTCAGGGCTTATAAAAAATATCTGGAAGTCATCTGAATAAAGGATAAGTAGTGGGCGGATATACTGTTACTTCCCACTCAAGAGCGACTGCTGTCCATAGAAATTGAATTGATTTTCTTTCAACACCTGATGAGATGAAAGTAGTGAAACTCCTATTTGACATTTTTCCAATCTATGGGTAAACATGTTTATAAGAAAGTACAATGAAGTTAAGACACAAAGGACCAGCAGCAAAAGAGTGATTTTGGAGAAACTGAAAAAAAAGTTTCTTGTATCAACACATAAAAAAGCAGGATTTGCATAGCAAATGAAAATTTGGCTTAAAATATTGTAATTTCGTTTTTTTAAATGTCTTTCAAATCACAAATACACAGTGCAGTCTGCATATCCTATTGTTAGAAAGAGAGAAAGCTTGCCCAGGGAAGAGTCCAGGACATTCTTGTACAAAGGAACAAAAAATTATCTAGGAGTTGTGAAACATATCAATTTGCAGATTCAAACACCTGAAATTGGTAATTTTTTCCCCAAGATACCTATATGCATCTTTCTTCTTATTTCTCTCCTACTTAAAATGTTTTATATTTTTATAGATTTCTACTCCCACTGTTAATAGATTATGGCATTAAGCATTGCTTTATTATTCAAAAGTCATCCATTTTCTTTCATTGGAACATTGGATTGTATCATGAGGTTCATAGGACAGAATAAAGAATATTCATTATCCGTGCATTTTTTAGTGTTTTATGTTTTAGCAAGGAAAATATTTTTGCAGAAAATTCACTCCCAAAACAACTTCTCTCAGTAATATGATTATTTTCTGAAAGTGTTTATGATTTTTATCGCCAAAAAATGCAATTTGTGTGAACTTCTGAGCTATATTAAAATACATATATTTAATATTGTATGGGATGTTATTGCATTCCTGTCTCATGCAACAGTACAGTTTCTGATGATATGGAAGAAGAGAATATTATTCTGCTTTTTGTTTAGATTATCTTCACACTACACTTAAATTTATTGTGTTTACACTTCACTGCAAGATGACAAGTATCATCAAAAGGCTATTATTGGTATAAAACATAAAAAAGAAACCCTATTTTTTTTATTTCATCACTTTAATAGGAAAGGGAAACATATAAACTGATTTGCTCATCTAGATGGAATTTGAGACAAAGCTACCATGTATAGTTCAGTTTGATACAGCACCTTAGTGAAATTGTTTTGGGAACTGCTCCTTGTCTCCTGAAATGAAATGCTTGTTCCTCGGGTAATTACTACATCAGTCTGTACGGTCCTAGCAAAACAGTGGATGGGAAGTTTAGGTATGTGCTTGGACTTGATACTCAATAGACCCCTATGCCATCTATTAAGGAATTCAGAAGACTGATTTCTTTCTCATTGGAGCCATATTTTTCTTTACCATAGAGGAAGCTTCTTCTCAAAAGGACAAGGCACTCAAGTGCTATGATTCCTATGATCCGGTAAGTAAGAATGGCCCGACAATTTCCAGCATTCCCTCTGACCATTTTCTAATATACTGTAATAACAAAATCTGCTTTTACACCATAGAATTTGTTTTTAAACTTATGGTTTCCCAGATTCTGAAGTGAATTGTTCATACTGATAAATTGTTTGTGCTTTTGAGGTTGTTTTGTTTATTTTTTTTAGCTGAAGACAACTATTTTTTTTAGCTGAAGACAACTATTTTTTTCACCTGAATACCCTACAATTCCTTGAGGGTTACTGTGAGCCAGGAACAATTGCCAGTTGTTGGCTTTCCTGATGCCATGATATTGTGAAGTGTAGGAGAATTTATTTGTATGGATGCAATCTCTACAGAGCCAAATAACTTCAAGAAAAGAGAACTGCTGTCTCTGGCCAAGTGTTTTTGCCTGTTTCTGTCCAATGGATGTTATACAGCCCACACCTCTGTAATCACAGTTTTCTAGATTCTGAAGTAATTTAAGCATTATTTAATGCTTAAAATTAAATGCTTATTTACATACTTATATATATATATAAGTATGTAAAAAAAAAAAAAAAGACTGGGGAAGAAACCAAACTCAAATCTTTATCTTTATGATTTTCCCTGTGATTGATGCAAGAGCATGTGCTGTGTTTGGCAAATAAAGCTATTGAATGCTTTCCATCTCTCATGGAAACCATCAGTTTCTGTTGCTTTGCAACTCTATGGGGTATTGTTGTGACTGCATTATCAGAAAAAGTCTTAAACATGGATTCACTGGAGCCCTGCACAACCTTATAACTTCTCTCTGACATACTAAAGAGACATTTGAAAAGTAACAAACTTGCAAAACCAGTCATTTCCTAATGGAATGAAGAAATTTGTATGGCTAATGCAGACCTAGGTGAAAACAGAAATTTAGATCAGAATTTTTTTTTTCTTTTTGTTACTAGAAGCAATTACCTTTCTATTCTCACCTGTTCCAAGAGGTTAAGAATACTTATTGCTAAACATTGAGACATCAGAAAAAGTTCAGATGCAAGATGATGAACTTGCTATTGATCTACAGCATGTTTTTAGTATATTCACATCTTTTCAAAACTCACAGACTTCACATTCCCTTCCTGAAGAGTTTACAAGTTGATAAACACCACAGGTTAAGTTTCTCTGTTGCTGTATATAAATGTTCCCTATATTGTTAGTTGATCTCCATAATAGTCAAAGATATACTTAGTATCAAGCCTTTTACACAAAAAACACTCTAGGCATACAGAAGAACATGAAAATGTCACAGTTGTTATTTAGGTTTGCAATTTGAATTTCATACCTGTTCTTTGATCTGGTATGTTTTCAACTCTGTGGCTTTAAAGAAAAGAAAATTACATGTGAAGCATGTGCAAAAAGCATCAGTCAGCTGCAGTTTATTGTATGTCCATATTTAGACTGGTTGCAAAATCTCTGCACCTTGCAAGTGCTAGCAAGATTTTTGTATTATGCCAAACTTTAGCCAGTCCTGCAACATATTTGTGTATTGAAAAGAGTAAAAGGAGGGTGAAGCTCTGTTTTTATCCTTTTACAATGACTTTTAGGATTTTGTTTCTAAAAAACTTATTGGGAAAAAAAAGAGCATCGGCTATATCTCAGTTAGTAAATTAAAGGTAAATAGATGATTCTCTGTCATTACACATACATTGTCTGTTATTAAATCCTTTTACCCCTAAAAGAGGTTGAGCTGTATGTAAACCAAGTAATGGGAATGCTCATACGCTGCTTTTTTCCTCTTGAATTCTGCCTGGGCAACATTTGGGAGAGTACGAGGTGGCTTAGACAGTACCATATCCATCGTGAAGAACCAATGATATATCAGGGATTTTCCAGTGCCTGTGCACACTCCCAGGCACTGTTAAAATAGTAGTACAGACATAATCACTGATGCAAAGTGGCAGGTTCTGGCTCCTCAGGCAAATAGAAAGGTCAGGAGTTCATATAAACAGACAAATTTATTTCTATAATGCACTTTCTGTCTGTATTTCTACCTCTGAATTGTAGTATAGAGAAAACAATACAAGATATTATGTTATATAAGAAAGCAATTGTGGTTTTTATCTTAGAGAAGGGCAAGAAGGAAGATCTGGGGAACCACAGGCTGGTCAGCCCCACCTCAAGCCCTGGGAAGGTGGAATGCTGCCAGCAGTTTGAGGAAGGTGATACTTGCACTCTGCTCAGCACTGGTGAGTTCTGGGTCTGGTCCTTGGCTCTCCAGTACAAGTAAGATATGCTCTTACTGGAGTGATTCCAGTGCAGGGCCATAAAGGTCACAAAGGTAGGAGAGTGTCTCTCCTATAAGGAAAGGCTGAGAGAACTGTGATAGCTTAACCTGAACAAGAGAAGACTAAAGAAAATGACCAGCAGGAGACAAAGAAGATGTGGAAACCAAGCTCTTCTCGGTGGTACTCGCTCACAGGACCAGACACAATAGGCACAAATTAAAAAAACATGAGATTTCACCTGGACACAGTAACTTTTCTTTTTCCGGCGAGAGTGACTGAGCACTGGAAAAGGTTGTCCAGGAGATTGTGGAGTCTCTATCCTTGAGGGTATTCAAAGTGCACTAGACAGTCCTGGGTGACCAGCTCAGAGTGATCCTTTTGGAATAAGGGGTTGCACTAGAAGGTCTCATCAAGTCCACTTCAACCTCAACAGTTCTGTGAAACACTGGATGGGCATACATGCAGCAGTTTCCAAATGTATTTAAAGGAGTAATCCTGTACTTTAAAAATCAGACAAGAAACCAACCCACCTAGATTTAATACAATTTTCAGTGAATGTAGAGCTTAATACAACAAAAATCTGAACAGAAGGGATGACCCAGCAGACTTTGAAAGAGCAGGCAAACAAATAGGGTAAACTTTTAACATCTGATCTTTAGAAACAGCTTCCTCACACAGTTCTTGATCCTGAAACATGAACACAATAGCAGTATACAATGCACTGCCATCCTGACCTCCGCAGAACTGTTTGTGGAATAAGGCATTAGCTTTGTCATTTGCCATTCTGTCGAAAAATAATAATAAAAATAAACAATGAAGTGCACCATATCAGTAATACAGGGAGCAAAACCTGCAGTTGTGATCTATCATGTTCCTGCTGAATGTTTTTCTCACTAAGCTATAGAAATCACTGTCATTTGTCCCATGTCACCAACCCTTTGACTCTTACAGTCATCATTCTGAAATAATTCAGTTGTAGCTGGAGAAATAAGACACGGCAGTTATCACTTTTCCTTGCCCCTTCTGTTCCTCATGCTGTAGTTTATGGGTCAGAGTATTCTTTTGACAAACAAGAGGTGAGATCTCACTCCTGAGGTAAACCACATCTTCTGTTTCCTGAGTGAAATTCTTAACCACTGGGCTTTAATGCACTGTCACTGTTCTGAATAGAACAAATCCAACTAACCTATGTCTTCCCCTTAAGGTAAGGACTGTTCTAAAGAAAACAAAATTGACAGTGCTTAAGGATGTATTCTGGATTTTTCCTCATGGAAAATGCCATACTACCTCTGTGATATCCCAGCATTTGGATTTTTACTCTGAAGAAAATTCTTTCACTGAATAAAAATCTTACTATGTATTAAAGAAGAGAGAAAAATCTGCAGAGTGGCTGCTTAATTATAGCAATTTATCTTTTTGTTTCAATGTGTAAAGGGAATTTTTCAAAGGAAAAACCAAGCGGGAAGAGAAGATTAAAAAAAAAGGAAAAATAAAATCTTTCATCTGCCCACATGTCTTTAATGTGATTTAGACAAGGGAAGAGAAATTTGGATAAAATACATTACATTCTGAGTACAACACTCTTTCCTCCAAGATTAAGAAATATGTATAGTAAACTACTGCTCTGTTGTGGCAATATCTTGACTAACAAAAATAAAAGAGTCTCTGGCTTAGAAGGCAGAGGAAAATTGTAGCAGAATGTCAGGAGCTGAACATCAGGCTTTGATTTATTCCATTTTCCCTAGTCTTTAAGTGAAATAAAGAACAGTTCAGGGGAGAGAGACTGGGGTTTACTTGTGGTTGCTGCTGTCTCTGATTGGTGTTAGGGACTACTTCTAAGACTGAACAAGGAGATCTGATTTAATTATTTTGTTATAAAAGAATGAATCTGCCACTTTTTCGTTTTTTTTAGTGGACTATACTACTGGTGTGTTTTTGTGGAGATTTGAAAGCTATAAGGTAAATCTAGGACACCAGTATTGTTCTCTATCTGCCCTGAAAGCAGACAATGAGTTTTGTTTACTTAAAAGTGCTGGAAGCTCTTACTCCTGGAAAATGCTGTCCTGATGTGTACCTGTTTGTCAGAACACTGTGTAGACAAATACTGCATGTACTTTATATAAAAATAGTATAAAATAAATGTCTAAAATGTTCAGCTGCATTATAGTCCCACTGAGATCAGTATTATAATATTTGATTATTTTTATGAAGAATATGTAAAAAGTGCATGCTTGTGCATGTGTTTGTATATGAGGCTCACAGAACAGTCAAGGTATGAAAAGACTCTGGAGATCATAAAATTAAAACCTGCTGCTTAGAGTAGGGTCAGCTACAGCAAACTGTTCATGGGCATTGATTATTCCTAAGAATAGACACTGAAATCTCTCTGGGTAACCTGCTCCAGTGTTTGACCACCACCACAGGAAAATGATTTTATTTTCTTGTGTTTAAATAGAATTTTGTGTATTCCAGTTTCTGTCGACTGCCATTTATCCCGTCACTGGATACTACTGAGAGTCTGGCTCCACCTTCTTATCTTCCTCCTTAAGTATTTGGGCACATTGAGCTTTCTCTTCTCCCAGCTGAACAATCCCAGCTCTATCAGCCTCTCATATGTCAGATGCTTCAATCCCTTGGTCACCTTCATGGCATTTTGGTGGACATACTCCAGGATGTTTTTGTCACCACTGTACTGGAACACCAAGAACTGAACACAGTACTCCACATGTATCTCACCAGAGCTGAGCAGAGGAGGAAGAATCACTTCCCTTGGACTGCTGGAAATCCCCTGCCTAATGCAGCCCAGGATGCTGATGGCCTTCATGCCTGCAATAACACATTGCTGGCTCATGGTCACTTTTTTATGTGCTAGGACTCCCAGGCGGTTTTTTTGCAATGCTGTTTTCTGACATGAACATCAGGTGAAAACAACTGTGTACATTTATCAGTCATTATTCAGACTAACATTGCTATATGCACCTAGAGATGAAGACAGCCAGTACTGAGCACACAGTCATAATTACATCTGTACTAATACACAAAAAATACTAATCACCATTTTTTTTTCTGATTGTGAAATTCATATGGCTAAACTCTTTCAACCTCCAAAACGGAGGGTAGCTGTTTCACTGCTTATTCGGAAAGGGGTCTTTCCTTCATCAAATAACAAACAAGGGATCCTTCTATTTAAAAGCAAAGACGAGTTCACTGGTACTGTGTTATATGTGTGTATATATTTATACACCCATATAAAACAGGCTTTAATGGGAATATCTTGCTTGGTAAATGCTGAGTCACAGTAGTAAAGCATCACTAGATTAGACATCTGATATATTTACCTGATAGAGTTCTATATAAAGAAAACATATAAACTCTGGGCTTATAAACAGCATGGCTATGTCATCAAATGCGGCACATAGGCAAATTGAGTCTGCTGGCAGGGATTGTATGATGCAAGCAGAGAATATTCAATCCTCCATGAGGCTGTTACCAGCTCTCTGTGCCTGCACATGCACAAACATTTCCACCTACTTAAGGAAAATCCAGCTCCGGAATATGTCAGATAGACAGAAAACTTTGGAATGCAGAATGTGTTTGTGTGGTTAGGATACATGCGTTAGTAATAATCCAGATTGAAATGGACATTATAGCAGACAAAAACACTGCAGAGACTTTATTTGAAATTGTTTGTGCAACATGAAAAAGAAAAGAAGAAGGAGGGAAGGAAGGAAGGAAGGAAGAAGGAAGGAAGGAAGGACAGAGCTTAGCCATAGAACAAAGCAGGAACTTGGTTGCAAAACTGAAAACTGCCTCAGTCAGGAGTCAAAANAAGGAAGGAAGGAAGGAAGGAAGGAAGGAAGGAAAACACTTGTCATTTTGGAGGGAGGTCCTCACTGCAGTGTTCATAAGGCAGTAAAAATGCAGTCACTCCTCATCAGAAATAACAGATATCTAGACTAAAATAAATAAATTCAATCATGCACTGATTTAGTAGAAAGGTTTCTCAGGAAGTCATCTATTCCATCCTTTGCTCAAAGAAAGTGCAATTAGATCAGTATGCTCAGCCTTAGTCAAATTTTGGTCACCTTCAAAGATAGTAACTAAATGGGAACTTGACAGATAGTTACTGCAGAAATGAGTCAGAGTTCCATCTAATCAAGGAGGATCTGTCTTCATCAATAAAATCTGAATCACATTCTTACCAGGGAATAGGAAACAACTGTAGTAACCTGAGGACATCAAGTTTGTAACGATTTCTGCTTAGCAATGAGTGAACAAAAAAAAAGACAAAAAAAAGACAAAAAAAAGACAAAAAAAAGGACAAAAAAAAAGACAAAAAAAGAAATCTTAATGGCTGGAGATAACAGATAATAAGAAAGATGAAATGTTTTGTGTTGCTGATTTCTGGGCTATTGAGGATCACACTCATTCACAGATAGGCTTGATGATATTCAACCTTAACTTTATAGCTGATAAGGCAAGCGAAACAAGATGCTAATGGATCTCATGGGAAAGCATCCTCATATTATGGGATATTTGAGTGAGCATGTGGAATTGTGCAAAACCTATTATGGGATTTTTAGTGGAAGGGCCAAACATAAGGAAAGGGATGTACAACCCTGAATGACTAGAGAGAATAGCTATAGAAGAGTTCATCTGGGTGCAAGCCAGCAGCTGGTCAAATTGTCCTGCACATCATTACTTTATAGTCTGCTCTCTCTTATTAAATTCTATCCCAAACTGTTAGCTGTCTAATGCTAATGTCTAATCTGTATGAATGTGTGTCAGAGACTCATTAGGAAACTTCAGGCTAGAGCAGCTGAGAAGTAGGTTAAACCAGCACCTGTAAAGGTCAGTTTTCAAGTACTCAAAAGATACTTGAGAGTCCAATACAAAATAGTGAATGAGGTGAACAGAAATAACTCTTTCAGGGGGGAGAGGAGGGGGAGAAGGAGGAGAGGAGAGAAAGAGAGAGAAAAAGAGAGAAAGAGAGGGAAGAGTACACACTTTATTTTAGGTGTCTTGCAGGTGACATGCCATTCATTCATCCCAGTGTGACCTTTATTTTTCCACCGCAATATTCTGCTACTGCAGTCTAGAGCCTAAAGCATAATAGCTCTCAGCTTTTTCCTGCTTCTGCTTTCTAGCCAGGTCTTCCCATTTCACGTTGCCTAACTAAAATACCTCCTTGTTAGTGATTAATTTCACCATATTTTTCCCAGGCCATTATTCCCATTTGCTTAGATAATTTTAAATTCTAGCCCTGTCTCGCTCTTAAATTTAGATAACTATACTCATTCTTCCATCACGTTCCTCATTAATAACAATATTCAATTATATTCAGCTCTGAACAGATGTCATCAGAACCATGAGCTCTACTGGATGTCTCCAATTCTAATAATAAATACTGTTTGGGGTTTAACAAAGATGGAGACTGGTAGGGCCAGCTATCTCAACAAACACTGCTGCAGCAGAAGAAAAAAAGAAAATTTATTGACAATATACCACAAGTTATAGAGTTTTTTTATATTATCAATTTTTCTGGCTTCTGAAATGTTTGTGCTCTATACTCATTCTCACTTCTGGAGTACAGTTTTTCATACCTGCGTGTTGCTCATGATTGAGAAAGAACAGTGTTTTCCTTTTTAATATCGGTATAATTAAGCATTCCAGGTTTCAGAATGGGACATTGGGACTGTAACACTATAACAATTTTTCTAAGTCTGGGAATTTGACCTTGTCACTTTTCCCATCAGTCACTTCTCAGCAGAAAGTCTGCAGGACAAATATTTTCTGTGCTGAATGGGTATATGTTCAAGAAACATCTGCTTGACTTTATCAGATTGTCAGTTTTCAGGAGAAGATCTTAGATATAAACTTGCAACACCTATTTGAAATAGTTGAGCAATTTAGATGCTGAAGGAAAATTGGTGTATTCTGTAAAGTTTTGAAACTGCAGTGTCCTCTTTTGGATTTCCCAAAGGGATGACGACTTCTTTTGAAATAGTCATCTTTGTCATAGGTGTAGGAGACTAGAGTACCATTCTTAGGCAGTTTAAAAAGCCCAGCCCCAGAGGATGCCTTGCTCAAGGTGACCTGACAGCCATTTGGAAGGCAAAAGTGGAATGCTGCTGTTTAGCTCTTGCTAAGCACCAGTAAATTTTTTTTATTGATTCTCTGTCATACTGCTTACTTTCCATAAAGTTCACTTTGACATCTTACAAACTACACATCATGATGCTTTATTGTTGCACACATCAAATCCATCTCCTTCTGAGATATTTTTTGAACTATGATTGTAACTAAAATATTACTCCTTATTAACCAAAGTAAATGAAATCTCTATATTACCTGTCCAGTGTAAAAATCTGCTGAAATTATAGGATCAGTCTAAGTCTAACAACCTTCCAGTCAGCTGTAGACCTTGGACTTCTTGGATGCAAGGACAGCACCCCTGAGAGGTTCATTCTATCTTACCTCTCATTTGGTAATCCTCCTCCCTGACTTTGGGGTTTTCAGTGGTTTCTTCCTTTTTTCTTTTCCTAATGGCAAAAAAGGGACTGAATATGCTTGCAATTGTTGCTTTTCCTTTTCAGACTTACTTTAGAGTAAGAATTACCTACTTCTTAGAAATAAGCTTAAAAAGATTACAAGATTATTCTAATGCCTAAAAGTCAAATATGAAGTGTAGAATAACATAAATCAATCTATATTTCCAAAGCATGAAAGGTTTTCTGCAGAAGTATGACAAATAGAATCACAAAATCATAGAATTTTTTAAGTTGGACAAGACCTCTAAGCTCATCAAGTCCAAAATTAACCCAACACTGGTTAGTTAGTCCACAACTAAACTATGTTCTCAGTTGCAACACCTACAAGTCTTTTAAATACCTCTGGGGATGGTGACTCAACCACTCGCCTGGGCACCTGGAGTGCTGTTCCAATGCCTGAAAACCCTTTCCATGAAGAAATGTTTCCTAATATTCAATCTACTCTGGCCCAGCTTGAGGCCATTTACTCTTGACATAACACTTTTCACTTGGGAGAAGAGATCAACCCCCACCTCACTACAAGCTCCTTTCAGGCAGTTGTAGAGAGTGATAAGATCTCCCCCGAGCCTCTTTTTCTCCAGGCTAAACACCCCCAGCTCCCTCAGCTGCTCCTCATCACACTTGTGCCCCAGACCCTTCATCAGCTCCACTGCCCTTCTCTGGACTCACTCCAGCACCTCAACGGTTTCTTGCAGTAAGGAGCTCAGAACTGGACACAGGATTTGAGGTGCAACCCCCAGTGCCCAGTACAGGGGGACAATCACTGTCCTAGTCCTGCTGGCCACACTATTTTTGATACAAGCCAGGATGCCACTGGCCTTCTTGGCCACCTGGGCACACACTGGGTCATGTTCAGCTGCTGTCACCAGCACCCTCACGTCCCTTTCTGATGAGCAGCTTTCCAGCCACTCTTCCCCAGCCTGTAGCACTGGATGGAGTTGTTGTGACCCAAGTGCAGCACTTTACCTTGTTGAACCTCATATGACTGCCCTTGGCTCTTCCAGCCTGTCCAGATCTCTCCATAAAGCCATTGACCTAATTTGAATGAAATACAAAGAAAAAATTGCACTTCTCCTTCTGGAGAAAAAACATAATTTAAGAGTCAACTCAAGAATTCTTCAAAGCCCTCACAGAAAATGTTAACATTAGCTTAGGAGACCTGCAAGATACTGCTATGTTTGGTGTCACAGATGATGGAATGCTAAATGATCCAATGTCTAAACAAATGCACTAAACCAATGTACTGATGGGAAGGACACACAGCTGATTAAACATGACACATAAATAACAGTATGGAGGTAGAAATTTAGCTAAGCAGATAAAACACAAAATGTTTACTGTAATGTGTTACTGAAAGATAACAAGGCACTAAATAAATAACGAAGTGCAAAACCTTAAATATAAATCTAAGTTCCATAATGTGTTCATTCTGGGGATTTCAGGAAGAAAAACAATAGCATAAGCTTTCAAATTCAGGCTCAATGGATTTTGGAATCCTGTACAGGATACCTAGGGAGGTATCCTGTACAGAAACCCACTCCATCAGAAACAAGTAAAAGCAGCTCAAGTGTATCATGAGACTGGTGAGATTATCCTAACCATCACAGAAAGGATTTCTCTTCGAAGGGCGGACATCTCTCTTCCTCCTAAAAATATGACCTAGAAAAGGGTAAGATCTGTGCACCTTGAGGTTCCAAGGGGTCCTGTTTATAAGAAAGGAGACTTGTGATCTTTCTACCTAAGTTACGTAGGCACACTTTCACAATCTGGGTAGACAAGAATTAAAAAATCTCCAAGTATGTAGGATAGAATGATTTAGGTGTGAATCAATCAATATTGTGATGTCAAATAGATGTGCACTGCAAAATCAGAACCCAGATGTGCTGTATGATTACTGCACATCTTGGGATTGTCCAGTAATACTTGTAGGTATAGCTAAGTTTCTCATATATACCACAACTGGCTGTGAGGTTTAGATGAGGCTTGGTTCAAATCCATATTTTTCCTCCAGTTTCTAGATTTTTGGGGTTGTTAGACAAATTCATGGCTTGAAGGGCTAACAGACTTATATCCATAAAGAGGTCTATGCTAACTGATATATAATATTGAATTCTGTAAATTATGGTCTGTTTTCTCTAATCTTTTCTCTACGAAACGTTGCTTTAGCTTGAGAAAGGTTTTTATCATTATAAAACTTTTTATAATGTCTTTGTATGGTTTATTACTAGTATATCTAGCATGAAGAAACACTACACATTTTTGTAGTCTTATTCTATAAGTAGAACATCAACATTTTACAAATATATGTATAACAAATCTGACTATATGTTAAGTTTCCACAGAATTGCTTTCATGCTTTGAAAAGACAGAAAAAAGCACTGAGTTTTGTTCCCTGGTGTGCAGGTGATGTTACTTACTTATTTGTTTGTTTTGAAGCATTTGTATGGCTACTGGGAATTCACGAAGAAATGGAGAATCAAAACATTTCATCAAATTTAGCTAGAAAAGTCATCCCACTGGTGCATTATTTGGTTTTGGTTTTCATCATTCTCCTATTTAAAAATATTCTGTTAGTCAGTCATATACCACCTCACTGAGGTTAACAAACTGTAGAAATTACCAAAAGGAATATAGAACAGTCATGCAACAGTCAGAATAAATAATTTAATTATAAACCATAACCTGGAAATTATTTATGCAGCTCTTCAGCTAATACTAACAAATAACAAAAGAAAAAAACATGCAAAAAACAGGCAAAACAACAGATATATTGCTTGTCATGAATTTTTCAGTTATAAAAATAATTATAAATAATCCAGGTTGAAAATAATGGTTGCAAAACAATAATGTTTACAGAGAAAAGCTTTGGAAGTTCAACACTCAAAGTGGAAATTAACTGGAGAAGGGACAGCAGAAATGGTGTTTATTGTTAATCATCTCTTTCCTTTAAGACAATTCTATTTTGCAGTGATTTCCATGATACAGAGTTTATGATCTCTTCTACAAAAGAAAGAGATCTTTTTTTTTGATGTCTTTAGAATATTCTTGATAGTAATGTGCATACATGTAGCACCTGGTGATAAACCATGTGTCAGAGATGGGAAAGATTGATGTCTCAAGACATTTTGGGATGTGGCAGAGGGGACAGGTTGGGCCTTGTCCTGTCTGGACAGTGAACTGCCCCACACCCCCCATCCCAGAGCCCGGCAGAGCTGCCAGTCATGGCACACCAGAGGCGGTGCTCCACTCTGGCCCAACCCAGCTCCAGAGTGGCCAAATGACGGGAAGTCCCACCAAGGAGAAGTGCCCATGAGGGCCAAGGGGAATTTAAGGCCGAGCACGAGGACAGCACAAGTCTTGACCCTACCTTCCTCTTGGAGTTTCTATCTGAACACTGCTGGAACCCAGGAGTTGGTAGCTAGCTATATGTGTGCATTTCTGTATCTTTTCTCTCTTTCTGTATCTTTTCTCTCTTTCTGTGTTTCTCTCTTCTTCTAACTTCTCTCTTCTTGGAACATTTTGAGTAACTTAACATCAAACAGGTTTAAAGCTTGCTAAGTTGAATGGGCCAAATTAGTGCTAAGCGTTTTGTGTTGACTGGATATTGTACTAAATCTTTTGCCAAAATTCCCTGATTTTTCTAAAGTTTGACAGTAAGCTTTTGTCTTGTTTTGACCTCCTGAGAATATTTGGTTGGTATTTCTCCTCTGTATTTTTACCCAGAGTATAAGAACCATTGTAACCCCTTTCAAAACTCGTTCAGTGAATTGATGGGGGCCTTACACCATGTGCGTGAGCTAAGTCTTTTCTCTTTGGTTCAGTGTAGCTTTGCTTCAGAGAGTTTTGTCAAAAAAATTCAACTAGGCCCCCCAGTGGACTAACAAAACAACTAAAATCTTTTACCTTGCCTTTTGCCTTCCAATTCTTCTTGCAATACTTATAAAATCACATCAGGAAGAGAACTCAGGTGATATCAGTACATTTTTGTTAAAAAATTGTAACTCCTATCTGAAACAATGCATGACTTCTACAAACACAATTGCAGTTAATGAGAAAGTCTTGCCATTGTGAAAGGTGCTGTCTTCAGCTAGGCTCGCTTTCCCCTCAGGAGATACCCACTAGAGTTTCTTTCTTAGGAGTGCTGTTTGGATTAATTCTATGAAGAGTTTGGAATGAATGGTATTATTCACAAACCCATGTGGTTCAGGACCTCACCATAAATTTGTCTTGTTTTCTGGGGACTCTGAGAGAAGTTCAGCTTCTGCACAGAGGACAGATGACGACTGCTCATGCAGCTGAGTTCTAATGATGCATGTTATTGCCATCTCTTTTTTAAAAGCTTAATCTCTAAATCTAGTGCTTGCCACTTTGGGTTTTATAACTTTGGTATTCCTTCTTTGCCAGCTGTTTATTTTAGTTGCTAATATTTTGATGCTCAGTATAATGAAACTGTGTTAGTACATTCTTTAATCTTTGACTCTATAACAGGCTGTTTGAAAAGATATGTTCTGCCTTACTGTAATAACCAGCACAGCATCCTATAAAGATTAGTGCCCTAGGAAGAACATTCTTGCCTTTTACCTTTTCCATGAATATATATTGCTTGCTCCGAAGTAAGAATTAGGGATATCACTTAAAAGTTCCTTAATCTTTTAAAAAATGAGCACATGCTTATGCATTGAGTGGATCAGCTGGTTTGTGGACTGTTCCCTTGCATCAGTTCACATGGGTTATGACTTCCAGACATTGTATATCACACAGTCTATTTGCATCTTCCTCTAACTGGGCCACAGTTTCAATTCTGAAAACACATATCTATATGTGTATATTTAAGGGCTCTCATTGTCCTGTTAGAGATAACTGTTCTATTCATATGGGCAGTTAAACTTATGTGTGTTCTCAAGCCGCTGGCAGAACTGCTTAAAGTTTGTAAGATGATTTTTCCAGGCTCTGTTGAATTTGAGGACATATATTGTGCAATGAAAGAGAAAAAACTAACCCCAAATATAAAAAATGAGATCAAATTATTTTAGTAGTTGTAACCCTTATCTATGATGTGCACTGAAACTGAAAATATTTGTAACACAATTTGAAAGAAAAAATGTATACAAAGTTAAATTTACTCTCATGTCTGATATTCCTTTCTGCAAGTTTCCAATCCCAAAATCTTCAGAAGAGTGTACAATAAAACATTTTAGAGACAACTGCATTTGGAGAAACTATTATTAATGTCATTATCATCTTCATCACTATTATTACATTTAGTGTTTTACCCCAAGAAGTAGCATTGCCTAACCTCATGAAGTGAATATTGGATATTGGAAAGCAAAGAGAACTTTAAGAAAAATGTTATCTTTTCTATACACTGGTATTTCCTGCAATATACATGCTGATCCTTGGAGCAGTAAACTCACCATTTCATGTTGGAGAGGTCTGATGTGGAATACTCTATTTAATTTAGAAACTAAATAGCAGCAAAGACATAACACTAAATATATCCCGTCACAGTGCAATAAAAGAATAAATAAATAAGCTATTTACAAATTTAAATATAACTGTTACATATTACCCATACGTCACTGCACAAAATGTTTGAAATATAAAACTTTACAGCCATTGTCTCTTACTTCAGCAGAGGAGCTTAGCCAGGATTAATGAGAGACAGTCACTATGTTAATTTTTATTTTAAAATATACTGGAAAAAATAAAAACAGCCACGAATTAGTCTGATTTAATTTTATGAAAAAGCTATATTTATTAAGTAAACATTTTGAAAATAAAAAGATATTTTTGGTACTCCCAAATATTATCAGCAGTGAAATATTTAGACCAAGATTAACTTCTCTGTAACAGGAATAATTTACACATCAGGAGGATTTAAAATAGTTTTCTGTCTCTGTTCAGAAAGGCCCATTTTCACTGTTTTGAGACTTACTATAGAATGCCATTGACACTGTGTTTGCTTTATAATTTGAATAATACGACGTAGGGATCTTGTGATGGTTAAGCCAGAAATAATTGTATGAATTGCTGTGGGATTTCCCAAGAGGTGATGCGCCTAATCAAGGTGATCTAGTGTCTTGGATCTGAGAAAAACACTCAGCACTCAAGGTTAAAATAAAGACACACACACTGACATCCTTTCTTAGTTGCCACCTCTTGTTCTTGCAAATGAGAAGCTTGACATCACAAAATGGAGAAATGTCTGTGATTTCAGATGCAAAGAGCTTTGTGGGCTGCTGCTTCTCATGTTGAGGAAGTGTTAATGCCTGATGTTCAGTGAAGATAGCCATCAGATTGACATTTAAATAATTTAACTTTTCAGAATAAGTGGTTGTTCTTTTTTTTAATGTGCTTCAATAAAAATTTAAAATACATCAAGGATCCATTTCATTAGCATTTCCATGCAATATTCCAGTGACAATAATGCTTAATTCTTATTTCTCTAGAATATAATTAGAAAAAAAATAAGAATGATTACTTTCACAAAGTGATGATGGCTGTCAATTTGGCTTACACAGGTCCTTTTTTTGTCCATTATGCCAGCAATCATTGATGCAGTCCTGATTATGAATACATTTGAGGCAAATTATCAGTCAAATGGATAACTTTGAAGCAATGTTTGGGTTTAACTGTAGTATCAATGACTTTTTGTAAATACGTATTTATGGATATCTGCAGATATACTGAATGTCAGGGCATGTTTCTGAAGGAATACCAACTCTACCAAACCTTCAGTTCTGTTCCTTCAGAATCAGTCAGGCTCAGTGCTAGGGGAATTCTAATGAAAAATTTGTGAGAAACTTGTCAGTATTTGCATGAGAATGATGAAAAAATAGTAATAAGGGCACAGTATTTAATTTTTCCCTTCAAGTCTTCAAACATTAAATTCTAAAGTGAAAAGGATTGCAGTGAAATATAATATAATAGAATTATATCTTTGTCCTTATCAAATTTAATGGATACAAATGAACTAACTTACTTGAGCATTCAAGAAATTAACCATTTTATAAATGCTTTTGCTTTATCATAAAAATGGAGCAAATATTAAGTGGCAGAGTACACAGTAATCTTTTTCCCCCTAAAGTTATGCCAGGATTGATTTGAAGTTGTTTAAAGAGAAAAAATTTGCTTATCCAGCCCTTGTGTTACCAGTTCAGATCTTTAGTGAATACATCCTTTCTGAAAACATAAAACTGGAAGTCTTCTTTGCAGATTCTTATGTGAAATTCATGGTGATCAGGCTTTGCTATGGAACATTAGCATTCCCTGGGTTTTTTTGTATCAAATATTATGCAAAATTCAGTGTTTCAAATGCACAAGAGCATTTTCTGTTGATTCAGTTCACAGATTTTTTTATGCAAAGGCTTCTGTCCAAGGGCAAACCTTACAGGAAATTTTCTGCCATACATTTCTTCTTCAAACAAATCTGAGCAGAAAAATCATACAGTGATGGAACACAGACAAGGAACCATGAATAAGAGAATTTACTATTCATATTTCAAAATAGAAGTTTTTAACTCATGTTAGTTGCCACATCTTTTTCATTGCAAAAGTAAAAGTACAGTAAAAGTATCTGTAAAAAGTAGTTAAATTTAGCCTGTGCTGAGTTATTCTTAGCCAGCTCCTCATTTATTTTCATTACTTTTAGGCAAAAATGTGGTCTTATTAATCTCCATTTGTGATTTTTAAATCATCCTTGGGTGTACCAAAATGCAGCCGATGCTCTGCCACTAATTCTTTGGTCTCTGAAAAGTTTGGTTTCAGTATGAGACATAATTAAAATTATCTACCTTTTTCCATTAATTGTAGGGGTCTGTAAAAGCAGTCATTCTATATACTAAGTGGCAAGGTTCTCTTTCTAATTAGCAAACAGAGGCAAGTGGTTTTCAAGTCCCAGAGGAAAGCCTACTTCTATGGAAATAATGGCTACAGCTACTAAGGTTCCCTAAGAATGGCGTCTTAGTTTAGCATTCCAAGTGGGCAGATTGCTAGCCAAGAGACCTGTATTCCTCATATCTGCCTCCTGCTGAAATGATCAATGCCTCTTTTGGAGCTGGAATGAAACTTCACATGGGGCTTCTAAAGAATTATAGAACTGTGGATGTTATGCACAGCCCTATCAGTTGCCAAATAAATGATGACTAGAAAGCGCAGTTTGCAAGCATACAAAAAGCTATATTCTTTACCAAGTGAATACTGCTATCTTCCTTCTCCAAAAGTGTGCTTCTGTTCCTGTTAGATTGACAAATACCTTTTGTTCTCAATCAGATTAGCAAATAAATACATCAATCCATATCCTGTGCATTGGTTAAATATTAACCACCTGTCTATATCAACACCTCCCACATAAAATGCCTAATTAATTTCTATGTAAGGATATAAGATTATCAATTCACAGGACAAACCAGATGGTAGGTTTCTTTCAGTTTTAAATAGATACAAAAGTAATAGTTTGGTTCCCACCAATTCACTAGGCAGAACCACACACATAGGATGCATCCACTGATGAATAAATGATTGGAGACAGAGTGGAATATTACATGGAAAGACATAAGGCATCTCAAGAAATCCATATGGAAATGGAAGTTCCACATGTTTAAAAACTATTGTATGTAAGGGATTTTCTTTCATGTTTACTTACTTGAAGATGGTATATTTTATTTCTAAATTTTGTGTACATAGACACTGCTTGAAATGCCAGTACCAGTGTTAATGTACTGTGGTTTAGTACTACATGGGGAGCAATTATTTGTACCAATGTATATCTGATTAAGAGGACTTTGTTTTAGTATAACTGGGTTTTTGCCTGAACTTCATAATTCACAGAGACTGAAATGTCCAAAATCTTATTGAAGAGGAATATACTGCATACATTTATAATGGCCACACAGATCTTTTTATTGCAGTCTGAATTGATTCCTGCCAGCAGTGTGAGTATGGGATTTTTTCTGATCTGCTAGGTGGTATCAGATGATTTATCCACATCAGAAGAAATAAGTGACTGATTCAAACTTTTCTGTTCTGTTTCTACAGACACACAGTCCAGCTGGTGCTGCTTATTTCTTTTGAAGTGACTTTCAAGGGGAACCCTAAAAGTTTAATGACTGTACTGTCCCAACTTGGTTAGGATTTTGTCTGACAGTGAGACCCCATCTGGATTACTGCTCCCAGCTCTGGGGTCCCCAGCTCATGGACTTGTTGAAGCAAGTCCAGAGGAGGCCACCAAGATGATCAGAGGGAAGGAGCGCCTCTCCTACGAATAAAGACTGAGACAATAGTGTTTGTTCAGCCTGGGGAAGAGAAAGTTTTGGGGTGACCTAATTGCAGCCTTCCAATACCTCAATACAGTTTACAAGGAAGATGGAGAGAGACTCTTTATGGGAGTATGTAGTGACAGGACAAAGGCGAAGGGCTTCAACTGAAAGAGAGTAGGATTAGATTAGGTATTAGGAAAAAATTCTTAACAAGCATGATGAGGCAGTGGAACTGGCTGCCCAGAGATGCTGATGACCTATCCCTGGAAGTGTTCAAGATCAGGCTGGATGGAACTCCGAGCAACCTGGTCTAGTGAAAGGTGTCCCTCTCCCCAGGCCACTCTATGGTTCTGTTGTGGGTAATTATGTTATATCAGCAAAGATATGTGATGGCCCTTCCTGCAGTAAAAGGGGTCTGGATTCAGTGATACTTGCCTTCCTCTATTCAGTCAATATTTATTCCAATAAACTACATAATTTCTTATAGCTAAAAGTGAAAACAGCCTGAGAAGAAGAGGCCAGCTTCAGATCTCTCTATTTCTATTACATGATTGTCCTGGTTCTGGCCAGGACAGGGTTTTTGCAGGAGCCGTGAGAGGCTATGGCCAGGACCCAATGGTTTTTCTGTATCACCTCATGGTCATTACCGGGGATGGGGGAAAGGGTCTCTCCCTTCCAAGGAGCAGGGGCTCCTTCCAGTCAAGAAAACGTGTGTGTGGGGGAGACATCTGTTTATTGTTGTAGGCTGCACAGTGATCATTTTTGCATGTGAGTAATTCTCTCCTTTTGTACCCTTCTGTTTTTAATATTGCGGCTGTCACTGCTTGCTTTCTAATCTCATTGCTGCTTCCAGTAAATTGTTCTTGTCTCAACACGTGATCTTTGCCTCTTGTGCCCCCAGTTACTGCCGCAGCAGGAAGGGGAAGGGGAAGAGGGAGTGAGTGAGAGCAGCATGTGGTTTGGGAGAGTCTTAGTGGGGGCACTGAATTGGGGCAGCATTCCTAAACCACAACAGTGATCACATCAATAGGCTTGAGACACACATTCTCCCATGTCCTCGATCTGTTAATTTTTCTGTTATTCTAATCAGAAGGAAACAGCTTCAATAGAAGTAGTGCAGAGAAACCTGTCTCTACTTTTCCCCTAAGTCTGTAAACTGGGATTTAGGGCACTTTTGGAAGGTGTGAGGAGCAGATTACAAAGTCTCAGACAGAGTGGGAAATAAACCTTAGTCACCTTAGTCTTCCAGCTCCTGGTTCCAACCTGTATTTAATGGTGCAGCAACTGCTATTTCAGTCACTGGTGCCACAGGGGTTTAGGTAAATCTTGCTTTGACAGGCAGAGCTCAGAGTGCTGTCACTTGTGAGAACCATTGAAAACCTGCGATTTGTGGATCCAGAAAAGTCCTTAATGTGAGGTATCTGTTGAGCAGCCAACCCTCACAGGACTGAAATGCTTCTCGGTATTTGAAAAAACAGAATTTAAGTACTACGGAAACTCAAATGAAACTTTGTTAAATTCTTGGATTGTGCATCATCTTGCAAAATCTCAGATGTCAACATAGCCCAAGTGGTTTGGTCATCACGTCAAAAGTTTTATTTAATGAAGCTGATTAACTAACTAAAAGGCTTTTTATGTTTCTTTATGACCATACTTTATGACTGCTTAAAGTAGTAAATTTCTCCTTTTCAGTCAGTACACACATTTAACCATCCCACCATGAGGATGTAATAGCATTTGCTATCAACTTCTCATCAAAAGTAGTGATTTCCAGTCAAGTTTGAAAGGGGAAAATTATATTTTTATTATAATTAAAAATATTTACACTTAACATAGAAAAAGCCATTGTTTATATCTCTGAATCTGATTATACAAGCACACGCAAATATATAAAAAGGAAACAATAATAAATTCTTGGACGTTTAAAGCTGTGAGTGAGAGAAGAATGCAAAAACCTCTTCCATGCTCAGGGGTTTTGCTGCTTTTAGCAGTTCAGTTATTAGATTGGAGACAGTGCTCGCAGCAGCAGAAGAGAGGAAATGCATGGTATTTACAACACATACACAATATTATACTGTTTAAAGGGATGCTTTTTAAAAAAAAAAAGAAAAAAAAAGACTTTTTATCTTCTTGCTTTCTTGTGCTGGAGACAAACAACCAATTTACTTACACTGAAACATAAATCACCCTCAGCAGCAAATAATTGGTTTTGCTTTCCAATCAAATCCATATAAACGTCAAACCTATTTTTTTAACAGAGTAACTTTGTGGAGGCATTATTTTCTTTGTAATGCTTACTCAGCCTATGGAAAGAAGACTTATTTTGTTTTACCAAGAGATTTTGATGCTTATATTATTCTTCCTAGAAGACTGATATTTCACTGACGATGTAATATTATTTCTTAGAATGGCATCTCTGCTATCCTTTCCATGAAATTACTGTAAGAGTGCATGTTTCTTCATTTTAACTAGAGATATGCTGGGAGAATTTGCTGAAAGTTCCACAAAATTAAATGTGCTTATTCTGCTCATTTATAAGTGTCTAAAGAGATGTTAGTATATAAACAGTGTACTAATGTATAACATTTTTTCAACGTAGTTTTCAAATTTGTTAATTGTTGCATAAAGGGGCAAAGATTTTATAGTAGTTTAAATTCATCTTAGTGGCTAATGTGTTCCTGATGGTCCAGTTGATGTTCAGTGTCCCTCATACTTTCCATAGACATTCATTTTTTGCCTTCATGTAAGGCCATTTTACAAGGTTATCAGTATTTCCACCCATGCTAGAAGAGGACTAAAACAGACACTGGTTGCAAAGGGTGCTAGGGAGTTTCTGTATAATGTATGCATCATCCAGCAAATTTTGCCCTGGGATATACCTGTACTACACCATTTGTCTAAAGGGCAATTTCCATTCTAGTGTTTGTATTTTTAACTTACAAAAACTTGGTTCAATATAAGCATTTCATGAAGTAATGCCTGGAGGTTCCTGTCAGTCTTTATTGTGTCACCTTTTAAGCCTGAAATAATTTTCTGAGTTAAGACTTAGTGTTCTTTTTGATAAGCTTCACCTTCTGTTTTGAAACAGCCAGACTGAGAATAAATAGTTGCAGTTGATGAATTTTCAGATCTTTCACAATTTTATCATGCAAAATAACAAAGAATATTCAAATCCATGCTTCTCTTATTTATTCATTACCTTTTCTACATTGATGAATGGTTTAATTATGAAGTTTGTTTTAAAATATTTTCTGACCTCTACTGAGAATGTAACTGATCAGTGATTGCATAAGCTCTTAACAGACTTTCAAATACTCTGCTTTTTCTACCTGAAATATTTTGTGATGAGATTTGTCAAGTGGTCTTTTAACTCTCATGTTTTATGGGTTTTGGGATAACAAATTCATATTTACTTTTAGTCTTACTTCTTAATTGCTTTCCATTGTGGTTTTTTGCATATTTTGCAACAATGTCTAACTTTTAAAAGATAATTAATATGCCACAGTTTACCCTGGGATTTACCGCTGAGACAAATGTTGTGTATAACTCTAATTACTTGATCATCTAGTAGAAAATAGAAGTACAAAGAAGTGTTCAAGGCTGACTCGGATGGTGCTTTGAGCATCCTGTTCTAGTGGAAGGTGTCCCTACCCATGGCAGGGGGTTTGGAACTAGATGATCTTTGAGGTCCCTTCCAATGCAAACTTGTATTTAAAACTGTGATTCAGTGATACACAGAACCTATCTAAGAAACAATTTTTTACAGTTTTTTCTGGGCAGCAAAGTCGAACTTGTGCCAAAGTCACATTCTTTGCCCCAGAAGAGATTTGTTCCTGAATGTCGTTTGCAATTAGGTAGCAAGTACAAATTTATAAAACATAAATCTCCTTCTGAGTCTCTTTCCCATAGACAGCTTTCTGTAATCATCTTCTCTGCATTGTTTCATCTTAAAATCCTCTAAAGGTTCCTCAGCTCTGCTGTCACAGAGATTACTATCTCTACAGATGCATTAAGCATGCAGTACTCGATTGACAGTGTAATCCACATTTTTATGTGATTGGGTGGCAGTGTTTGGGAGCACATCTTTTAGACAGAGATCAGTGATAAATCTCACGTTTTCAATCTTGATATTTAGCCTTGGAAATTGACTCTGCTTCTTCTGTACCCAAGGGTACATTTTTAAACTTGGTTCAAGTTTTGAGGAAATCTTAATCACTTTGGGCTCCTCTTGTGAGTATTGCCATATGAGGCTTTTGGATTTCAAGGTTTTGCTTGATTTGTTGTGTTAACTATGTATAAAAAGTGAATAGTAATTTGCATTATCATCACTATTTAAAAAAATTCTGCTTTATTCTGTTATTTCTTGCAATGGGACAAATCTAACCAGATTGTGAATATATCCTTGTCTGCAACGTGTACATCAGCAAGATGTATTAGTGTCAGGGATGACTACTGCATGTCTTACAGTTATGTTTGTTAAGAACTTCTTCCTCACACACCTTGGTGATAATGGGTAGTATAGATGGCTTAATACAGTAATTAAACTCTCCCATATTATGCTATAAAAATATTTGAAATAAAATAAAGTTTTTCCAACCAGAAAGGTTGAACATTTAAATTTTGTAGGAAGATATACAAGATATACAACCAAAAAAAACCCCGAATTCGGCATCTGGAAAACAGTAATGCTGGGAACAAATATAAACTGGAAGAGGAGTGGCTGAAGAGCAACCTTGTGGAAAGAGACATGGAGGTGCAGGCTCAGTATGAATGGAAAATGTGTCCTTGGCAGCTGAGAGGGCAAACCACATCCCAGGATGCACCACCAGCATCACCAGCACCACCAGACAATTAAAGACATTATCCTGCTGTATTCAGTGTTCACAAAGCTTCACCTTGAATCCTGTGTGCAGTTCTGGACCCCACAATTTAAGAAGGATGTTAAGGTACTCAGATGTGTCCAGAGGAGGGAAAGAAAGCTGGGGAGAGGATTAGAAAGGATGTAGTGTGAGAAGTGGATGGGGACTCTGTCTAGTCTGGAGAAAAGCAGGCTGAGAGGTGACGTTATTTCTCTCTGCAGTTTCCTGAGGAGGGGAAGTGGAGAGGGACGTGCTGAACATTTCTCCCTGGTATCCAGTGACAGAACACGTGGAAATGGTTCAAAGTTGCATCAAGGCAGGTTTAGATTAGACATTAGGAAGTATTTCTCTATGAAGAGGTTGGTCAAACACTGGAACAGGCTTCCTATAGAGGTGGTTGGTGCCCTAAGCCTGTCAATGTTTAAGAGGCACTAATACTATGCCCTTAATAAGATGCTTTAACTTTTGGTCAGCCCCAGAGTGGTTGGGCAATTGGGTTGGATGTTCCTTGTGAGTCCCTTTCAGCTGAAATATTCTACTCTGTTCTATTCTAGTTGTAGTGGGGCTTTTTTTTTTCCCTGAGGGCAGCCACTGGCTTGGATAGGGAATAAATCCAGGCTTTATAGCCTTGAAGTTTAAGTTGGGTGAACTAAGGCTAGGTATGAAAGAACCAGAGAACATGTATATGTACCCAAAGGTGTAGAACTTCCTTCTGTTGAAGAATAGTTGAAAAAAAAAAATCTAAAAATAAACGTAGACCTGGAAAAATAAGTATTTGTCTTAAGTAGGTCCAATCCATGCTTACATTTTCTAATATCTGTCTTCATTTGCTTTACATCAATGCAAATGTCCTTACATCGTGCTCAGTTTTGGCTGATTTAAGGCCAATTAAGTCTTTTGTAATGTTTCTTTTTGATCATATTTTACACAGGTATTCTCATCTAAAATCATGTAAATATGAAACCTCGTGTAGACAGTGGTAGAAAATGGGAATGATTTTTGTGCTGCTGACCTTACTGCTTCCATTACACATTCAAGAGTGCCCAGAAGTCTTATGAGTCTTCTAAGTGCAAATGTCACAATTGCTACAGGCATCTCAAGTGAGTTAATCCTACCGTAACTTTCATAATGATTCCTGAAGCTAGGAGAAGAAAGGAGAAAGATACCAGAGCTGTGTAAATTATAGCAAAGCAGAGAAAGAACAGAGTAATGTGTTTCTTTCAAGCTTGGCAGGCGATACTACTGATCAGGCAATCATTTTGCAATGCCTTTACCAATTTTCTGAAGCTGTAACTTATCACAGTGGCATTGATTTTCAGGTGTGTTTTTTGGTGTCTTAAGTCAGGTATCCCATTTCCAACTGTGACTGGATCCTTATGGTTCAAAAGAAGGTGAACTACTACAATTTAAATGGCTTTGATATCTCTTGCCTCTCTGAGCAACAACACTGTGAATTGTCAAGAAAACTGAGCAGGAACAGCTGCACCAGGATCACCAGCAAAAAAAGGTTTTTAAAAGCAGTGCAAACTCTTAAATGAAAGGAAATGCTTTGACCTGGAGGTTTTGCTGCTTTCCTTAAGCAGTGACAATTCAATGAATGTAGAATAATATTGAGAAGACAAGTATTTAATTAAAAAGTTATGTTAAGCTTTAGTTAACATTAACATTAATTTTTATAGACAGATCTAGCAGCACATAAGCTTTATGAGTTTAAGTTTAATATAGCTCAGACTGAGTGAAATCTCTAGGCTTTCAGGTCTGCAAACACTATTACATACCCTGATAGACCTTCCTTCCTCATAGAAATTCTTGAGATTCATAACTTCAATGAGACAGTAATTTCTTTTATTTCTTTTCTTTTCTTTTTTTTTTTTTTTTTGATACTAAGATACCAAGAAGATCCCCAAAGAGGCCAAAGTTTGCTCTTCCTGAAGCAGAATAGCAATCTTGCTGTGCACAATCCTCACTGCCCTAAGGATCTCAATCTCTACCACTTCATGGTCACTGCAGCCTCGCTGCCCTTGAGTTTCACAGTCGCCACCAACCCCTCCTTGGTGGTGAAAACATGGTCCAGAATAGCACCTTTCTCATTGGATACTCTGTCAGAAGGGGGATGTCATTCCAGGATTCTCTTGGATTGCCTGTTCTCTGTTGTGCTGTCCCTCCAACAGATATCAGGGTGGTTGAAGTCCCCATGAGGACCAGGTCTTGTGACCATGGTGCTGCTCCATCTATAGAGGCCTCATCTTCTCAATGTTCCTGTCTGGGCAGCCTGTAACAGACCCCACTCTTAATATCACCATTCTCTGCCCTCCCTTTAATCCTGGCCCACAAGCTCTCTATCAGATTCTCATCCATGCCCAGGAGGAGCTCCATGCACTCCAGCTGCCCACTGACATAGAGCGCAGCACAGTCAATTCTTCTCTCCTGCCTGTCCTTCCCAAACAGCCTGTGTCTTTCCATTCTGACATTCCAGTCATAGTAGCCATCTTACCACATATGGGAGGCCAGTAAGATCACAGCCCTGGAGGTGAGCAGGTCTCTAACTCCTCCTGTTTATTCCCCATGCTGCACTGGAAGGAGTGGGATGGATTTAGTTTGCTCTCCCCTGACAAATTTAGTTTAAAGCCCTCTTGACAAGCTTGGCAAGCCTATGACTAGAGATGTCAGAGATAATAGTGGAAGATAATAATAGGAAGGTAACAGTGATGTGAAAGAAGAAGATAACACTCTCATAAATAAGTAAAGAGTTCATATTCCCAGACCGTTAATATGACTTTACATATAGGTTACAGTACCTTTGGTCCAGAGCGCTGGCTATAAGGCTTTTCAACCTTAAATTGCAAATCCTGTGCCTGGTGTGATTTTATCACAACACACTATGTTAACTAGGCCCACTGGATTCATGGAATTGGCTTGCTTTGAAGGCTGGGCATATCACAGTATTTTACAGCATAAGAGCTAGGAAATTACAGAACTCTCTTTTAAACTCAATTTTTTTGTATAGCAAATGAGCATTAGTAGCCTCTATATTCATTCTTTTTCTCAGCTATACAATTTGCTAAGGGCCTTGGGGAATTACCTGTAGTAACTCTCAAAGCTCTAGCCTGTATTCTGCAAACCAGTTACTCCCTATTTAAGCTCCTGTTTCATCATTTTTTGCTATACTACATGTTTTCTTGGACTCATTTGTTTTATTTAATTGCTGATTTCTGCAAATGCTCCACAAATAATTCCTGTCACCTCCTCCAGAGCTGTTAATTAGAGTTACCCCTTCCTAAAATTTCTAAATTAATTGCAGCACATTTGCTGATTGTCCCTATGTCAATGGTTACATGTTTTGTTTCAGCAACTGCTATGTCTTTCTCAAATATCTAACAATTGTTCAAAATACGTGCATCAAAGTGTGTGTTTTCCCCAGTGTGGCAGTATTATTAACTCAATTCTTCCATGCTGATGTAACTCTACCTCAAGGATGGCATGTTACCCTAGGGGAGCTGTTCTGCCTCTGAACTGTTCATCCATGGGAATATTTATGAATATGAGCCGAGCAGAACTGAAATTTTCTAAGGTCAAAATATTTTCACATCTCCCTTCTGTGGTAATCCACTGGGACACTTTCCCCTCAGTACTATTTCTTACCATTTTTGCATTGCCTCAACGTTGTTTAGTAACAATTCCTTTCTGTTTTCTACTTCTTTTCTGTGCCTCTGTTTTTGTGATATCATTAACAACTGTGCAATGGAAGTGTAAAAGGACACCACTGCCATATAGAGACCAGAAGGAGTGAACATCTGTTCTTGCCATCCCTACAAGTGCTGAATTTTCCTGGATGCTTGTTTTCAGTATTTATTTGCTATTGCATTTTCCTTTAAACTCAGATCTTTCACTGAGATTTTATGATTGGCCACATTTTGTCTCTGGTATTCTGCTTTATACAAAAGCCTATATTTTCTTTCAAAAAATGTACTCAGTGACAATAAATGCCTTTAGCTTTGTTCTCTTCTCCAGCTCTGTGAATTGCTTACATCTTTTAAGCCTGTCATCCTGATTACCACGTTTTTGCCACGTAACATCTGAGACAAAGCTGATCAATAGAATAGTGGTAACTGCACTGAAGCCTGTGAGGAGGATTTGCAGCTTGGCCTCCATAAGGCTGTCATCATCAATAGCAAGGGAATGGTTGCACAGCTGATTTGCAGCAGTTCTCAACGTGTGTTAATTAAATCTGTAATATAGCTGCTAGGCAGCCAGATTTTCAACCCTCCTGGACAGTGCTCATGTAGCAGTTCAAAATATTGTAATTAAATCGAGATGCAACGACTAACACATATATACAAATTTAATGTGATTCCACATTCTGTTTTCAGTTTATACAAGCCATCTGAATACCAAACCACTGTTCCAAAAATCCTTCCTTCTTCCCTTACTCTGTGTAGTTCTATTTGGCATTTGACAATCATGTTTCAAGAGGCAGATCCCAAAATCTATTCCCATATCAGTCATCCTCCCAAACAAATTACATTGGAGTCAAAATTTTCAGCATAGACCTTCAACAGCCATAACTTATAAAGAAAAAAAAAGCAACAAAATTGTTTAAAATAGTTTAGTGGAAAAACTACCCATGAAACACCCTGATTCAGAAGTGGTTATAAATATATTTTGGAATAGAATCAGATGAGAAGATTTATATAATTGCATATTAATATGAATCTTTAACTGCTTTGGCTACATTTAAACTGTTACCTATGAATTTGCTTATGATTGCTTCTCTCTTAGGGAGAATTTTTATTTTTTCAAATGTTGATGTTTTGTTAAGTCTATATCCAGACCTGTGTTTAATGACTGCTTTCCAAACCATAAACATAAATTACAAGGAACAGAAAACTTCAGAACCAACTGAACCCAGTAAGTAGCAGCACTAAGAAACAGTGGTTGGATGGGATGTTTGAGACAGAGTTCAGGTTAACAGTAGCCCATAATCTGAAAAGCCTTTGCATGTGCTTTGGTTAGTGAGTGATGTGCTTCTCTGGGTCGAGGAAAATCCAGCCCCAGGGATCAGCTCAGGAATGGCTGAATCATGCATTTATTGTCTTGTGGTTGGATAGATGTAAAAGAGAAAAGCGGTGACATTTGGTTTTCCCAGCAGAAGATAGCAATAGCAAAGTGGGGCACAATACCTTGAGAGGAAAACAATAGATCATTCCTTTACATGCAGATGCTGTTTGGCTGAAGCAAACCTGGTGAAAGGATTCAAGATACAGGGTTTGCAACAGCTGGTCAAGGATTAGCATGACCAGAAAAAAAAGTCGGTGTCCCCACTTTGTTACAGAGTTTTGGCCTAAAAGATGTGGCCATCATATCTTATGTGCCTGAGCAGAAACCTTGGATACTGAGCACCCTCAGATTCCTATTCATTGCATTCATAAAGCATTTCTGTTGCCTCTCTACAAGAGAACAGGTCAGGAAACAGATATTGCATGTATTTCACTGTATAAATAAGTTCACCAATCAGACCTCTTGACTGGCATTTTCTCTACTGAATAATTGAACTACTGCTGGCAATAATTTATGAGGAAGAAATGATTCTAAACTTGTTTATGAAAAGTATTTGTTGTTCAATTGGAATAATGTAAAAACTTCTAGATACCATAAAGAGGCTAAATTTGTGTATTATCTGATTGTCATTGATAATTTGATTTGCTCTAGTCATTTAGCTGTATGTATTAAACTATTAAACATTATGCACATTGTTATAATGTGCTTATATCTATGCTTATAAAGAAGAGGGCCATCATTTTTGAGCTAGCCATACAGACCAAGAGGCAATTAAGACAGGTATTACATGGTACTTTAACTTGTAGAATAATTGGAATAATAGTATTTATAGGACATTATTAACTCCACAATTGCTAGATTTTATGGCTCATATTCTACCTTATAGCAGTTACACTATTACACAGTAATTACATGAATTAATTTATTTGTGCACCACAAAACCAGACTTCTTTTACTTTGGGTTTACACAATGTACAAAATCTAGCTCAAGATTTTAACTGTTTCAAACTATGCTGTTTAATGGAGTGGCTGAGCTCTAACTCTTGTTTTTGACCACAGCAGAAGGATATAGATATAGATAATCTATAGTTATAGATTATAGAGGTTTGGATAAATATATATAAATTCCTAAAATATTTCTGTCTTCTCACCAGCCTATTTCATGTGAAGCCCTAACCTTTAGAACTCTGAGCTGAGGACTCACATAGTGACTGAAATAATTTGAAAGCAAAAGATAAGGTTTTATTCTCTATTAAACTACAATGACTCTAGTGATGAGTAAATTTGAAAGTGTTTTGCAAAAACTTTAAAAGGCAATCAAAAATTCACATACCAAAAATTAAGAGTGATTTGCCTTTTTTTTCTCCCCGGATGTTTTGTGTCTCCTTTGTCTGCATTGTGCTTGCACAGGTATCTGTTTCTCTGTGAAAGGTTGTGGAAATAAAAGTTAGAAGAATTCAATGAGTTATTTCTTCAGGTTAGTTCTCTTACTTCATTCTTCAGCACAGCTCAAAAAAACCCCACCTGTGCATGTATAACACGGGAACTGGATAGGGAAGATGGGGAAACAGATGAATGGGGCAGAATAGGAGGACTGGCCATTGCTTAACCTTCTAAGTTTTGAAGTAATGCATATGTAGTTCTGACTACTCTCAAGAAGCCACATATCTCTATCTTCTCATATTTCTGTAATTCTGTTTCATATGTAAATCTTCCCTTCTACAATTTGACTTTTGAGTTAGGAGGTCAGGCACGTGCTGAAGTACCACTGCACCACACAGCATCCTCGGCTCCATCCACACCACCCAGCTGCATGCACAGAGGGAATTGTGTGCCAGGGTGCAGCCCTTCAGTCCTGAGAATGTTCTGAATGGGTGAGGTGAAGTCTGTGACATTTGACAACTTAGGATTTGTACCACAGACATTTTCCCATCCCTTCATACTATTTAAATCCAAATTTCAGGAAAAAATTACTGTTACTGAAAAGAGTCAAATCAAGAAATTGGAAAACTTAAGGAAAGGAAATGTCAACAAAGTTTTTTCAGTTCTTGGTAATCGCTTGGATACTCCCCTGGAAAAGCAGTGACCAAAAGCTGTCTCTGTTTGTGAGTTCCTAGAGGGCCTTTGTGGAATGAGTTAGTGCTCAGGCCTGTTCCCAGTGGGCATCCTTAATCATTACTACTGCTGTCTGCTTGTGTGTTTTCAGCAAGAATGGGAAAATCCAAGTAAAAATTTAGAACAGAGTGAGATTTTGACCTAAAATTTCATGGTGAAGTCTCATACCGCTTTTTAACAGAATTTTTTTTACAGTAAACCACAAAGGCAGTGACTTCTCTCTTGACTCTTAGGTCATGAAGAGACAACTTTTGCCCATTTCTCTGAGGCAGAATGGTTTATCTCTTCAATACTGATCTGAGGGAGCATCTCAAGGGCTGAGAGTGTAATTGAGATTCCAAGCTCACTCAAGCTTCTGCCTTTGGGGACAGGTGTATAATTTTCTTTCCTTCTTTCCTCCCCACAGTCCAGTTGCTACAGAAACTTATATTCACCTTTTCTTCTACTAGTGCAGCTTCTAGTCCATTCTAAACAGCAGTTTTGTTTTCAAAATGCACTTGCCTCTTGATTTCTCTCAGTGCTCATGATTCTTTCAGCTTCTCAGTTTCCATATTTATTTTGAGGGAATTTTGCCTTTCCAGTAGCTGATGATACAAACTGTCATTCAAAATATTATACAGCTTAATCATTTTATCTTAGTTCTTTGTAATAAGAATAAATCTGAATTTTCTAGCCTCTTTTCAAGTAGTAGTTATGACCTCCAAAACAATTCATCAGCCTTTGCTCATGTACAGTTTCCAGGTATTTGCTTTCTTTAACAAAATGTCCAGATTTATGTAAGATACTGCAGGTAAGGTCTCAGTAGTTTTGTGTATATAGTGTTATTGTCTAAAATGATTTCTTCAGGTGTGTGCTTTTCTCCTCTGTTTTTGCTGCAGTCTTTTCAAATATTCTGTTTAGTTTTTTTTAATTGCTTCCAAATTTGGATCTGATAGCTTTACAAATTACATCATCAATCCTGCCAACACTGACAAATCCCAAAATGATACAACAAGCCAGACATTTCCCGTTACTGACAGACTTATTTATCAGTGCAGATCAGATCTGCTTTGCATTGACAAGAGACTTTGTGCATGCACTGTGACCAGTGCTGTGTTGTGTTTCCAAATGTCCAGCGTCCAGGGCTGGTGTCTGTGGAAACTCATTGCTGTAGCTCAAAATAATATCATAACAGTTTTGTGGTAAAAATTATATTCCAACAAGATGTGTTGGCTCTCCATCAAATTTTCTTTTTTTCTAGACAATATGTTAAATTTTTCAGTACATCTGATTGTTCTTAAGACAGTCAGAACAGAAAACTTTCTCAAACTTATATGGCCGTATAAGAAATGCTGAGAATCCGATCTCACCAAAGTTTTTCCTTCGTGTGTTGTTTGATTGTTTAAGAGAATTGCAGCTGCAGAGTATCACAGAGGATAATCACATCTCTAAATTAAAATTTAATATTTTGCTGTCAAGATTTTAGGAAGCAAGAAGCTTTTAACACACGATCAACCCCGAGGAGCCAGACTTGCCTACAAAGAAGGCCACCAAAAATCAAGAGGATGTTTTTAAACACAATAAGGTTCCTAAGTCACTTAACAGGACCTTGTGTTCTAAATCACAGAAGAGGATACTCAAAATTTATTTTCTTTTCCCAGAGAAATACTTTGGTCTCTGTTGTCTTATTTCGTGTGAACCATAATGGGTGTGACATTGTTCCATACTTTTGGAGGATCTCTCTGCTTTTTCTTACTGCACTTCAAAACAGAACCTTAATTATAAAAATATCCTTCTTTCTTTTTTTATTTTTAATTTTATCTTCAGATATGTACCACAGTCTGAGGCTAAGATATTGTATGTGAATTCATAAACGTGGTTATTTTACCTTATTAATATAACCAATTTACCAAAACTTCCTAGTTTAAAAGCTAACTTATTCAAATAATTCGTTATAACCTAAGTTCTCTGGTCTATTGCAGTTTTGTATCCACTGACGGTATCCCTGGTATCCATCTGCATTTTCTGTTCCCTGAATGTACCAGCTAATTCTCAAGGGACTTCTCAAAGTTAATTCGAATGACAGTGATAAAAAAAAATTAAATTCTTAGAGAGTATTGATTATTAACCACCTTATTTCAGACTCTCAGATGAGCTGTTATTTATGCCTACAGATGTGTCCTCTGTGAAACCACTTCAAATAAGTTAAATATAATATATGCAAATATCTGCATTCTTCCCAGCTTCAAATACCTCAAATATGATGGCAATATTGATGCACTGAATGAGTATGTTTCTCTGGACAAGA
The DNA here is from genome assembly GCA_013400235.1 of Oriolus oriolus. Taxonomy (NCBI): domain Eukaryota; kingdom Metazoa; phylum Chordata; class Aves; order Passeriformes; family Corvidae; genus Oriolus; species Oriolus oriolus. The sequence continues at coordinate 1,087,134 of VXBT01010674.1, forward strand.
TGCAATAAAGCTGCAACTCCTTTATTTCTATAAGTTGGAGATGAATTTTATTTTCTTTCCTTCGGTGACTATTGAATATTTTTGCTTTTATAATGGAATGCTATATTTTGCTTAGGGATTTTTTTCATTTGATGTATTTTTTTACATTTCATATGTAATATATGCATTCAATTTTGACTTGAGTGGGATTGATGCAATATTCTGGGCTACAAGTGTTCAAACACTTACTTAACAATGCTGTTATAAAACACCTTGGAAAAAATTTACTCATTGAAGAAAAGGCTAAGTGTTATGATAATATTTTATATGTCTAGGAATGTGGTTTGGCTTGACTGATTAACTCCATCAAACTCCAGCTGATCATTTGAAATTGTCTTATGTCAGGAAACAAAAACTTAGAGAGTTCTGTAGCTGAAAACTGATTATGAACCAACTTAAAAATAAAATAAAAATTTTGAAATTAAAAAGCACTAGATTAATATACATCAGAAATATAAAAGGGATTGACTGTTTTCTCCTGGTAAGGGAATAAATTAAATAAAGCAGAATTTGTCATTTAATCAAACTAAAGTGAGCTTAGAGACATACAAAGATAGCTGCAGAGCAGAATGACTGAGACCTAGGAACAAGAGTCATATATCTTTGGGTAATTCAAGATGCAATACCATCACATTATCTGTGAATAGTGGTTATTGCCAACTGTATGCATATTCCCACTGTTTCGTTAAATGTAAAGGCAATATAATGAATGTCTTGCATTTCACCTTAAGAAAGAGAAAAAAAACCTGTACAGCACCAACAATAGATTGCAAGAGTGCTGAGAGGGATTTTGTTTTCAGTAAATGTTTAGTCAATAGTAAACTGATCATTTGCGATATTTATTGTGAGACATAGGTAATCAATGCCAAAAGATGTCAGGTAGTGGGCAGAGATCTGCAAATTTCTTTTATTAGTTTATTCTGCTGGCAAATCTGGCAGATACCTCGGAGATGTATCATTTTACTCCTTCCTAATTGGTGTTTTTCATTCATCACATTGTACAGCTGTGCAGTTGTGTCCCTACTGACGCCAGGAAACTGATTAAACCAGCTGTTTTATGGTTTCTACTGGCTGTAGCTGAGTATATTCTGTTCTGTAACATATGGCACCTCAGGGCGGCGTGTTTGCATGGAACTTGGGAAGCAGGGCTGGGCCCATGGTGTGTTTGCTTGCTGAAGCATATATTTATCCTCACTTCTAAACTGACTGGCTGTGAAACTCTTGTTTAAGGCTCTTATTTACAGTGATTTTCTGTATTGTTTGCTAAAGTTATTTAGCATCCTGTTAATGGTTCTTTGCTGACATCCTTTGACCTACAGTCCTGCTAAATTAAGCCAGTGCTGGATGACTCCCCTACACGTTCTGTTCTTCTTGCATTTCATATTTTTGCCATTAGAAAGATTATTAGAACCCAGATGTATTTCTGGTCTGTGGTCCCTCCCATTTTCTTAATGAAATAGGTAAAAAAAGAATATTTTAGTGTTTCTTTTTCTTAGTGTGACAGCAAACTTATGCTCATATCTTGGACTTCCTCCCTCAATCCATTCTTCTGGCTTTCTGTTTTAAACAGGATTCTACAACACTGTCTTCTCTATAATGACATATTCATTAGAATTCTATGATTTTTGTCGTATTTGATTTCCTTTAGTCTATATATTAATAAGGACTTGATACCTTGCCACTGGATATCTTAGAAGTCTATTGCAATATTTAGTGCAGACAATACTCTTATTCATCCAGAATACATTTCTCATCTGCCTTTTAAAACCATCCAGGTTGTTTTAGTGGTTCTTTGCTTCAACATCTATACTCTCAAATTTGGAATAATCCATGGAATCTTTGGAAATTTTTCTCTTATATGTCAAAGAAATAGTACCTTCTTTTGTTACAAGTAGCAGTATATGACTCATGTATTTCATTGTCTATTGCATTATGACTAGCTGATTAAATACATTTTCTTTTCTTTTTCTTCAGTAGTATATATTTTATTATACAACCATGCTTGTCCTTTGGGTTCTTTTGTCCTACAGCTAATTCCTAGCGTGACAGATTCTACAACTTAAATATATATAGGTACAGTTGAGAATAATCATAATGGACCCTTCATTTGTGATTTCTCTAGGGGTTCCTGTCTTACTGATTTACCATCTCTAAACTATAAAGCTATTACCTTATTCCCTCTTCTTCTCAACAATCCCTTCTTCAGGACGATATATTCTTCAGCATTTGTCTGTATTGATTTTTATTTCCCCATTATATTGCAGTTAAATCTTTTTACACTCCATTTCTATTCACGAGTTTCGTTTTTAACAACTGCTTAGCACTGTCATGATCACTTTATCAGACTGGATGGAATTGCTTTTGTCTGGGAGTGCAAACTCAGGTCTGAGCTGCAGGCTTAAATATCTATCCGCTGGAAAATTTGTACAAGTAAAAAAACTCCACTAGGTCTTCCTCAGAGATTTCTCTTTTACTTGATTCAAAATTAAGTTTACATCATTGATTGAATTTGGAAAACTAATTTTTTGGCTCTTGAATATCTTCTGATAGCAGACACAACTCTGAGGAGGCCCAAAATACCTGTGCCACTTTCTATTCCAGTAACACTGCTGTCCTTCCTCACAGAGAACAGAAAATTTTTCTGTTGAACTGGCAAAAGCTGTTGAATTTTCCTCTTGGAAATCTTAACAGAAAAACAAAATCTTAGATCTCCTGTGACTTCTCATATTTACGCTCGTGAACAGTTTTGCAAAACCTTGTTAGTTTCAGGAACAGAGGAAAGGAATCTATCTACTGCTGTGTATTTTTGATATTTGACAAGTTCTCTTTCCCAAAGTATTTTCCTTTGTACCCAAACATGTGCTGGCATTTAGATGCTCGTTTTGTGTAATTAGGGTGATGTGTGAGTGTTCTTCCCTAAGAAGGACATATATGTTTTCAGAAATATCTTGCTTTGAACACTGGGCATTTCTCTGATCTGAGGAGGTCAGTGGAATGTTTGTTTAAAATACTTAGTTTTTGTAGAATGAATTGGTTCACTGATGTTACTGAATGACAAAGTCACTTCTATATAACAAGGCTGAAAAAATTTAATCTCAGTGATTCAATAGGAGTTAATAGTTGCCCTTTCTTCACACTTTATATCTTTGTACTGAAAATAGATGTTATGCTGTTCACCAGCAAAGAAGATGAAATGGCTTTCCTTAAAGCCAAAGAAGATATGAGATATTATCACATATCTGTTAGCTTTTCTACTAGCCTCATTTTGTTTTGTAGCAATAGGATGGGAGTATGTTCTGAGAGAGAACAATAATTGTTAATAATGGTTCACAGTTCTGCAGGCTGACTGTCCATTTCTTTGAACAAAATGGTTGAAATTCTTTTCACTAATAACTGAGTCACTCTTAGTACCTTGAAGGTAAAACTTTTATTTGATTCATGTAACTAAGAATAGCAAACAGAATTAGCCTTTAGGAGTTGTTCCAGTGCTATTGCTCATTCAGGTGGTCATGCTGACTTCAAAGGGGCTACAGCAGCCTCTGCATTATTCAGCAAGGTCTGCAAGACTGAGCCTTTAAACTTTTGCTGCAATACACTCAAGAGGTTTTTAAAAGATATTTTAATTATAAGGCTGAACAGAAGTGTCTGTATTAGACATTTGATTCCAAAATAACTTTATGAGGTAGGCAAGAATGAAACACAGTGTCTCTTATCTCTCATTTTTACTGGCAGAAAAATAAAGAGGCTTGCCCAGAGCAGGATGGGTGACCAGCTTTGGAGGAATAATTAAAGGAAAGGAATTGCTGCTTCACGTTTTTACATTTTATGCAAAACCATACTTGCCTGTTTATAATTCTGTTTGGTCTTAGATTTAAACGTATATGTATTATACGAAGACTGATTCAAGCTTTCTGCAATGAAGACAATTAATAGTATCACTCACTATCTCTATCTTCTGTTTCATTGTTCTTTTTAGTCACAAGCTTTCATTATGAGAGGAAATTAATTTCTATTGGGGCTATAAACGAATCATTTAAACAGTGAATTCCTTAGAACTTTTTTTTGTGATGAATTTTCCTGAAATTGTGCAGACGAAAATATGCACTCCAATCTGAACTATTTCTCTTCAGAGAATCTGATATAAAATAGATTTTTGCACTACTGTATTTGGAAAAATCTTTCTCATTCTTTTTCTATGTAAAATAATTTTTCATTGAATTCTATTTACTGAATGTTGATGATCATTAATTATTAGAATAATAGCTTTTTATTGCTATTGTAAATTTTCATTGGTAGCAGTTTATCAATATGTTGAAGGCATTCTGGATTTTATTATATTCATCTAAGTAAATGAGCTTGCTAGGTAGTTGTTGGTTGGTCTGGGGGATACAGACAGAGGTGTAAATACTGCTTTGTCACACAGCCTTTGATAAAATACCTGTGTGTTTGAAGTGTAATACTCACGTGTGTACAACAGCATCTGACTTTTACCCTGATCCATTGAGAGTTTTGTTTCCATCAACTTTGGACAGGGCAAAAGATGAATTTCTGCCAAGTAGAGTCATGGCACCATCCTCTGTGATCAAAGCAGCTGTGCTCTGTTTCCAGCCAAACACCAGATAACTTTCAGTGAGTCCTCATTCTTTCCAACTTCTAATTGACTGGATAAATTCACACTGTGAAAGCATCACTAGTGATATTGGAAACCAAAGACTTTATGCGGCCACATATATTTATCATCATGTTATATCTCTAACATGAGACAGAAGAAATATTTTCTAACATTTTCTTTCCTCTGTACCTTGACCTAGCAGCAGTCCAAAATCCTTTCTTTCTTTATGGATGTACTTAAAAGAATTTTATGTAATTTAAAGAATTTTTTATTATTATATTCTGTAAATAACATGCAATTTTATTGCATAGAGGGTAAGAACAAGAGTGTTCTATTTTCAACCTCTTTTGTGGAGCCTGAGTCAAGTTCTACCTGATGTAAGAGTGTAGCACAGCTCTAACAAATATGCTCTTATGCTTATACCATCGAGTGGCTCTTTTCATAGTATGTCACAGTCTCATTTTACACTGCTAGTAGTGGCATTTGGTACCAAATTGATCAAATATCAGTTCCCCACATGAAAGCTTCAGACAGCACATCTGCAGCATTAGAGAAAAAGCTTTCTTCTAAATCCCATCTGTATCTGTTGAAGTGTTCAGAAAGAGAGATAACTAAATGACAGCCCTTTTCAGCTGAAATGGACTCACAAAGTAGTGCAAATTGAATGTTTGCTCCTAGCAGATAGCCTCTCATTGCTCTATGTTCTCTGATTTTTTGTGCAGGGGAATCCAAAAGCAGAATTGCTACTATATCTCATCCACATCTGCATTCTAGGTTCACATGGATTTAAATTGGTAGAATAAATTTTGATTTTGAAAAAAGTATTTGTATTATATCTTAGACCCATTCGAAGTTTAGCTTAATCTGTTCAAAGATTTAGTGTTCAGTAAATGGTGAGTTATCTCTACAATGACATAGTTCATAGTCCATTCTGAAGCAGTTTCTATGTTATGTGTGCTCTTTTTTACCCCAGTGAATAAATGTATGATTACACCAAGAATACCTGGAAAAAGGAAATTCTGTTTCACCTTATCAAGAATGTAAGGAACTGTATGTTGTCCTGTGACCTAGAAACTAAGGAGAGTTAGAATAGCAAAAGTCATCACGCTATAGATATTGGCAAAGTTTTTAAACATGTGAAGATAATTCATATCAAATACTTTTTTTTTGCTGCTTACAGAAATTTCCAACACATTTGAACTGCACTAAATACAGTATAAGCTACATCTCAGTGAGAAAAATTATAAGAAAAATTACTACTGATAATCAAATCATTTATTATCAATAAACAAATTAGTCTTGAGGAGATAAAAAGAGCTTTTAAAATAAATGAGGAGGTTATAAGAATGTATTTGAAGAGAAAATAAAATTTTCAAATAAACGGCTTTCCATCTGTCAAATAAGTGTCAATTCCTCAAATTAGTAAGCTGATGCTCATATCTATTATTCAGTCTGAAACCACAGCACACTTCACTGTATTTCCTAATAGTGCAATCTGTTCAGTCAGTTTTTCTTCTGTTCTGTTATGGACAACCTAGTCAATGTCAATACAGATATTCTGATTTGAATTTTCTTGATAAGAGCAATGTTATCAGACTTTTATGAGCGTTTATTGAGAAGATATGGAAATAGATTATTTATTAAGAAACATTTGTAATGGTCACTCAATTTTCAAACAGTTAATTTCCATGTTCATCTTAGAGTGATTTTCTACATAAGTGTTTCATTTGCACAGGAGTTTCAGATGGTTTATGTTTATTGACCCTGTGGAATGGAATAATCATCAGCAAGGTTTGGATTCATCTTCTGCAATATGAGCTTTCCGCAATGTGTGTCCATGCAATCAAACCCTGTCATCCTAGATTCCCTCTCTAGTCAATGAATAGACTCAGACCCTTTTATGGAATGCTGTGTCTGACCTATTTTCAGCATCTTTAGTAAGATGAGACTCATTTCACATCCCAAGTTCCTCTGTCAACATTTACTTAAGACTCTTTATGGAGCAGACTGAAAAAGATGTAATCATCTGCTGTGTGAATATCCACACTTGATGAGAAGAATTCCACCAAAGAAATGAGTAACTTTGTCACTGTCTGTCTCAGTCAGGGGCCACTCCCTTTTCTGAGGGGTGCTCAGTGATTTTCTTTTAGAGAACTGCATGTAGCCTACTGAGCCTGACAAGCCAACAGGCTGTGAAATGTCACCCAGTAAGTGATGGGGAGGTTTTGGGTTGTAAAATAGTTAAGACACCTGAAAAATTGTCTGGTCACAGCATTCTGTGTTGCCATATTAAATTTGTCACAGACATTAACTGCTACATACAGAGGTGACAAACTTAAAAGGAACTTAATCTTCATCCTCCACACCTGCATTATATTCTTCTAGATAGGCAAAGAAAGGGTATATGTTCTACTTCTGTCACATTCACTAGTCATTCAACTGAGTCATGAGGGGAAAAGAACAGTTCAATATCTTCCAAAAACTATGATTAGGAGCTGATCCAGTCTAATAACTCTAGCTACCTGAAAGTAAAAAGTCTGTTCTAAGATACCTAACTAAGTTCTGTCCATGATCCTATTAATCTTAGAAAGCTACCTAAAAGAGAGGTAAATCTTTATGTAAACATCCTTCTCTCTTTCTACTGATGAGAAAATATGAACTGCATGTTTAACTTTTATGGTGTGAAAAGCAGGAAGGTATATTCCAGCCAAAGAGTATTGTTCTGGGATTTATCAGATATGAGATGTAAACTGCACCAGAATGGTCCATCCTGAAACTCAGGAAAACAAGTGAACTCTGCAAAAACTGTCTAGCTAAATGGGTAAACAGTAGAGTTCCAATACAAAGAAAAATCCATGGAAACAGGAAAAGGCTACAAAGGAAGAATTTTAAAACCCTGTCTGAGTGTGAGAAAGTGTTGCTGGGAAAGTCAGAAGTCATGCAGAGTTGTCATTTGCAGCTGGAGTTGCATCAAGGACATGATCTTCTATTGCTATGTTAATAGGCACATGCTCAACAAGTAAAACATGAGCCTAGTGCTAAATGGGACAGGTGATATAGTGAAGATGGACACTGCCTAATACCAGACTGAATACACGGCAAATTTTCCCCTGTGAGGACACTTAAGCAATGGCAGGTGTTGAATAGAAAGATTATGCAAGCCACCTACTTGGAGACTTTTATGACCAACTAAAAAGCCCTGAGCAACTTGTTCTGACTTTAGATTGACCAGGCTTTGAGCAGGAGTTGAAATCCCTTTCAACCTGGATGTCCCTGTGATCTTATAATTATCTTTTTCATAGGAAGGAACTTCTCATAATCTCTCCTTGGTGACTAGCTCTCTAAGCTGTTCAATAAAATGCAAAAGATACTACAAAGAAAAGGGTAAATATGAGTGAAGACTGTACTCTGCTATTACTCCCAGTAGCAAACATTCATGTCTGAGGAATAGACAGGATTCTGTCTTTGGCTGTCTCTCATTTTAAATGTCTGTCAAAAAAGCTCAATTTTGACCTTAGTGTCAAGATTTTGTTCAATTCCCAAGTGAGTTCTTCCTAACTTGTTAGCTTTCCAATACAGTTCAGAAATTGTTTCTGTTCGCTCAGCTGTCTTTTGCCCCAAGCACAGAGACCTTTCGTAACTGATCTGCTCCTCTCAGGCAAACCTTCACAGATGTCTAAATAGATGAAGGGTTACAGGGGAATGGATGTAGCGCTGGAGAGAAATTTAGTGATGAGCTGATGCCCTAGTGAAATTTGAAGCAGGTGAGAAAGGCAGAAGTCACCTCTGCTATGCTTAGTCATGAGATAACTTCAGAAAACTACTGGCAACAACTAGGAATAAGGCAAAGTGCCTTATCTGACACACGCTATACCAACAGAACAAAGATAAACATGTACCAATGTTTATCTCTGAAGCAAGCACCAAGACATAACGTCCTCATTTTAATAATGTATCCTATCTACCTGCTTTATTGTTTTTAAGAGTAGGGTAAATCTATTTCATTCTAATTTCCCAAACTGTCAATAAAATGTAATCAGTGAGATTATGAGTCTGAAAATTTACATATTTATAGCAAAAGTGATGGTGATTAACATGGAGAGCCTTCTTTTATTGACCACATTCTGCTGTCTTTTAGCAATGAAAGTAAATAATATAGACAGCATTTTAAAGTGAAAGCTTGGCAAAAGTAGGCAAGGGCTGACAGCGATTTGTGTTAAAAGCACATCTAACCAGAAGTCAGACAGCACTTAATAGGATAGCCTGATTTTCAGAAGTACAGACCTTCAGCAACTCTGTCTGAAGCCAGTGAAAACTACCTGCATTTTCCACCCTTCAGAATCAGACAGTATGCATTTAACAGCTTGGAAAATCTCTAAGAAGTTTAGTCCACCTTCTTAACATCTATATAGGGGACTGACATGATCTTAATATCATATCATCTAAGGACTTCACAGTCATTAATTGCATTAATTAATCTCTATAGTACTCCTGAGAAATATGAATTTACTACTATCCCTCCATTAAAGAGAGTGAACTGAGGTACACACAGATTGAATTTCTCCATTACAGTAAAACTCAGTGCAAGGAACTCAGAACCAAGGAACTGAACCTACGCTATACAAACTCAAGACTAACATTTTCTCCAGTGTTATTTCCCAAAGTGATCAGTTATTTCCTTTAAATTCTTCTGATTATTTGAAACTGCAAATGTGTTTAGAAATGAAAACACATCAGACTATCACTGCAACATTTCTTAACTTTCAGATTTTCAGGACAGATCTCAGCTACTTGATCTTTCACTATGGGTCTTGTTTCTTCTATTATAATAAGCTTGCTTTATGTTCTGATAAACATATTTTTCTTGAGGTAGTTCATCTTAGTTATTTTGCTTTCTTGGTTTATATACCACTCTTACTTGATAAACTTGCATGTGGCTTAAACTTACTCCACTGATTTTTCTCTGTTCAAAGGTAGGCAGAGATTGGCAAAGTTAAGATGTAAGACAAGTTTGGAGTCTGCAATTGTCTGTTAGTCTGGATTGTGGACTAACAGTGCCTTACTAAATGAAAAAGAATCAAACTCTCAAGAAGCACATATCTTTGTACTTACAGCTTTATTCTTTCTCTCTCTTTCTTGTTTGGTTGTATTTGTTGACAGCAATTACAGTGGGTGTAGTACAACATTATAACTAATTTAGATCTGTTTCATATTTCCTATGCTTTTGATTTTTCTGTGTTATCTCATACATCACTGGTGCTTGTGGGTCACTGGAAATAGAGTGCAGAAGATTTCCTGAAAATTTGGGTGTTTAATTGAGGAGCAGAATGTAAGGGAGAGCAGTACCCCAAAATTAGTTCAGCATCCTTCTATATTTGTGCAGTTCCCCATTTTTAAGCACCAGTTTTGACATTCACCTAATTACACCAACACTGGAATGAAAGTTTCTGGCCTTGTTTTCCATTCTGCCCACTTTGTTCTGTTCTTTCATTACAATCTACCGTCCCTTTCCTTTATATTCTTTGAAGCTCCATTCCATTTTTTTATGAATGCTGCTGCCTCTTCCCCTGAGCCATGTGCTTTATTTATATTATGGGACTCAGTAGGAGCAGTGTAGCAATTGATTGGTAGTCAGTCAATAGTTCAGCAATTGGTAGGGAACTGCTGAGCACCAAATCATTGATTTCCTCCCCACTGCTGCCTTCACAGCTGGTTACCCTTTAGTGTGTCATTACAGCTAAAGGGAGATAGAAACTGGAAACTAAATATATCTATATGTATATTACTTATAGATAAAATATCATATATCTATATGTTTACGAACTTTCTATTCCAAGGGAAAAGCAGATAAAAATTTGTTTTGGCAGCACAATCACAGTCAACAAGACAGAACACAAATCACAGGGAGGGAGTACATCAGATAATGAAATCTATTAACTTTAATATTGAAAACTGTTGTGAATTTTTTGCACAGCTGTTGTTCACCAAATGCCAAGGAACTTAAATAAGGAATCTGAATCAATTTTATTGATTCTTCTATAGTTTAATTATTTTTTTAGGTTAAGAATCGGAAGAATTCAAACAAGTTTTCACTTCCATGATTCTTGTTGATACGGTCTGCATGATACAACCTGCCTTGATCCTAGGTTCAAAATTTTATGAAAATCATGTCTTTCAGAAGTTTAAATCTTTCAGTTTAGCCTCAGATTTCAAAAAGAAAAAAAAATCAGATCAGCAACTAGTGTCCTGAACAACTGAACAATCAGTCCTAGTCTGGCTGCATAAGTGAACGAGGTAGATACGAAGTGCAGAATCCAGCACTTTTTTCATTGAACTTCATATGGTTTGTGGCTGCCCAGTCCTCTGATTTGCTGGGGTCTCTCTGCAGGGCCTCTCTGCCTTGGAGGGAGTCAACAGCTCCTCCCAGTTTTGTATCATCTCTGAATTCGCTCAGTATCCCTTCCAGCCCTGCATCCAGGTCATTTATGAAGCTGTGGAAGAGCACAAGGCCAAGGATGGAGCCCTGTGAACCCCACCAGTGACAGGTCACCAGTCTGATGTCACTGAAACCCTTTGGGCCTGACCCATGAGCCAGTTGCTCACCCATTGCAACCTGACCTAGGGGAAGGTGTCCCTGCACATGGCAGGGGACTTGGAGTTTGATGAGCTTTAAGGTCTCTTCCAATCCAAACATATGATTCTATGTTTCTATATTGAAAAGCTGTGAAAAATTAAACCGTGATTTTTAAGTACTCAAAGATGCACTGTCTTATACATACAGAGCTTTTTTTTTTCTTTTAAATTTTTTTTCCTAATTCTGCTCTCCTGCATGCATTTTTGGCTTGAGTAACCATTTATGCCTATGAAACATTATAGTTATTGCCAGTAACATCGTGCAGACTTTTCACCATGTATGCACCGTATATGCAGATATGCCTCAAAACAGGCTTGCTAAATTTGTCTTGTCTGAACTAGACCTCCTTGCACCTCTGCTTTATTTGGTTTAGCTGTGACAGCTGTTTCTCAAAAAGACTAGTTGGCAATGGCTTCTTGGTTTCAGTTTTATTTATCTCTGGTGTTACTGTTACTGTGGTGTTACTGTAATGGCACCATAATCATAGACTCATAGAATGGTAGAATGAGGTGGGTTGGAAGGGACCTTAAAAATATCAACCTCCATAATTATTTGGTATAAAGAAAGCAGGCCTGGTATGATAAGGGAGGCACTGAAGAGTGGAGATCCAGGAGGCTAGTTAGAAGAGTACAGAAATGTAGGAATGGTGGGAAAGGAGGCACAGGCTTAACACTGGCAACCCCATGGCCATAATCTGTGCACTAATGGTCAGTTAAAGAAATAGGGACCTGGAGCTAGACAAAGATAGCTGTAGGGGTAAAAAAGAAAACAAAGAAATAATATCCAACATCCTAAAAAGACAATAAATGTGTTAAATTCTGTTGTTACATGGGAGTGCAGATGAATGAGAGGTGAAGAAAGATATAAAAGCATGCTAGCAAAATGACCATAAGAGGATCTAGATGGGAAGTGAGGAAATACTCAACTCCATCATCAGACTGGTGCCAGCACAGGACCACAGATTTTGACACCCTGTTGTGATACATCCCATCAACATTGCCAGAAGAAAATTATTTCAGTAGCCAGAGGAGCAGTGGATGTGTGAGCAGGACATCAGAAAGAGAGGCAGAAAACTTGTGTGTGTGTAGCAATTTAAATTGTGTTATTACTGCTATTGAACTTGATCTGTATAGAGGCAGCCTTTCTTTTTTTTGTGATAATTGAATTGCAACTAATAAAGATGCTTGGATCAGACTGATAAGATTTCAATTATGCTAACAATAGATTATTGTCTTAATGTATAAGATATGTTTCCTCTTTGCCCATAAAAAAAGATTTTGAGAATAAAGTTTTAATTTCAAGGTGATTAACGCTGTCAAACAAAGCTCCTTTTTAAAGTTCACTGAGGCAAAACTAAAATGACTACGGCTAGAGTTCACTCCAAATTTTTCTTGCTGTCCAAGAAATCCATTAAATCATTGTCGTGGTAAAAATATCTCACAGTGATTACAAACATTTCTAAGAATCTGCAGACAAGTTTCTTTTATTGCCATAGTCTACCCTACTTATGTGTACACATACACAGACCTGCCTACCTATATATGGTTGTACATGTATCTTTAATTTCTCTTGGTATCACTCTAAATTTATCATTAGAAGGAAAATAAAACAAAAACAATCAATTGAACAAAACAAACAAAAACAACCAAAAAACCTAAATCAACCAAACAAACAAAAAAAGAGAAAATAAATTAATTTAATTTGCATACTACGGTTAAATCTACTGAACTTATTTTCAGTGAAAAAAAAAAGAATGCACTCTTTGACCTTGAGATATTTGATCTGTTCATTAAATGATTCTTGAGGACATCTGATTATGTCTTTTTATTACTGTTAGAACTAGTGGTTGACCTCAGCAAAACTTTGTGTGAATCTGAATATATTCTTAGCTACTGATGTACTCATCATTTAAAACTGACTTTCCTATAGAAGGGGTTCAAGTAGTGTTTACTTTTATGATTACTACCTGGGGGCAGGAAATAATATTCAGGTGGTCAATGAACAGGCATCTGAATGCTGCTGCAAAAGCCCAAGATACTAAATATGATGCTGGGGGTGGTTGAAATATCACAGTGTGCAATTTGAAAAGCTGCCATATTCCACTAAGACTCACCTTGAGTGCACCAAGAAGATGTCATTGGTGAAGTACTGTCCCAACAGGCTATAGAGGTCAAGTTTGAAAATAAAATTTCCTGGCAGGTACAGTCCTGTGTGTTTAATAATGTTGAAGATATGCCTTTTCCCATAAATCTGACTCTTCAGTTACCATGTATTCTGTAAAATGTGTGATCTGTCTTTTACACAGACAGTCGATTTGCATTTGAAAAAAGTGTATTTTTATTGCTTTATTCGGTACACTCTATTGATTTATCTATCTACACTTATGTTCCACTGTTCTTCTCTTTTTCTGATGTATTACCAAAGAAAAATAGTGATGATTCTGAATTTTTTTTTATATGTAACATACCCTTGGGAGCCCATTATTAAATTTTTCTGTCAGTTTAAACTGTGGTGACAAATTATTGAAGAAATAGTTTCAAGGGTTATTTTGTTCCCAGTGCAATAATTGTTCATAAGTCTTTGTTCTGTAATGTTGCAAAAATAAAACTGTTTGACTTTTGCTTCCTCATCCTAAATGGAAAAACACATTTTGAAATCTTTCCTTTAAAATGTTTATATTTCTTTTTTCCTTTCTCTTTTCCACTTTCTTGAAAGGCAAATATCATTCTTCTTAATGTAGATGCTTCAATTTTAGCTCTTTGTAGTGAACGGTAAGCAAGACTTAATGTTGTATTGACGCTAAGGAAATCCACTGATATAAGACTGGTAATTATGTATCAAAGTATTTCTTTAGTAGAATGATGAAAATTTATTTAGCAATGGTGGCTCTAAGTTGAAGCTTAGATAGAAGTTATAAAATTTATTGTCATTTTTACTTTTATTTTTATTTTATTCTTCATTTTCACAGCTTTCCTCATCATCTGCTACTTACTGCTTCCAGGAATATTATAGTAGACTCCATAAACTTTAGTCTTACTTACATTTGCCATTCTTATGTTTTCAAAATATGTACTTTCATATTATTTGCATACATATTTTCACATATGAAAATCTCACTCAAGCCTCTGTTGAGAGTCTTTGCCTTTTTTTTTTTATTGAAGCAATCTACTTTTATGCCTCGTTGATGTTGTTTTAATGGTCAAGATATGGGCTGTTTCCCATATTCCCCTTCATTGCTGCCAGTCACGGGTGTTTCAAGGAATGTGCAGAGTAAAGGAGACATCTCAAGACATCTGAATGAACAGAGTATTTCAGATATTTCTCTTCACTAAAGAGATATCATTGGCGAGATCCTTGCTGATGTTACAATTTACAGTTTGGGTCACACATACTCAGGAAAAACTGAATCAATTAGTGGAATTTCTAAATACAGTAAAGAGCTTTGAGGATACTTATACAGAAAACTTGTCTTTAAAAAGGTGCTTCAGATACATCTGATCTGCCTTAGACAACTGACTTACAACCAGGCTTTGGATAGCTGATGAAGTGTAAAGTTCCCCAAGAGAGTGAGTACATGTATGTGAAGAATAGTTTTGTTCTTCAAACTATGCCAGGAGAACATTTTGGCTTCGGTAATTACATTAAATTTTGGAGAAATATTGGTCAGAAGCCTGTCAAAATTCTGCAAATACAGCATAAAAATACCTCTGGATGCAAAATTATTGATCCTAGAAATTTTTCAATAGACATCATGCTCGTGAACCAAAAGACCTTGAACCAAAGCCTGATACACTTTATGACACATCTTCATCTAGTCTGTTATCAGAAGATTGTGAATAAATAGTACAAGGGGTCTTTTCCAGTCCATAAGTATTCTTCCCATTAGAATATTTTTCATACTGAAGTTTTCTTGCCCCAAATTAATTCTTTTGTCCTGTCATGTCAGTAATTAACGTTGACAGTAGATTTTTTTGCTGCTTTTTCTGAATTTAAGGAGTTATTCTTTAAATGCAGTCTTTACTTGTTTAGACTAAAATATTAGGCTGAAGTTCAACACTTTGAAACGTTTTTTTTTGAAGGGCATGTTTTCCAAACTTTTCATAATTTCCATCGTTTTAAGTAATTGATTTGATTAATTTAATTGATTAACCTAATTGATCTGGCTTAACTCTCTTCAAAATGACCGTATTTTTTTACTGTGTCTATCCAAATTCAGATTCAGGCAGCTGATGCCTTATTAATACTGAATAATTCATTATTTATGACTTTAGATTTATAGGCTGCATTCTTGTTTAAATATGTAGAGTATCATATTTTCTGGGATAACAGTGCTGACTAGTACTAAGTTTCATGTGACCTTGAGGAACACAATTTTTCATAAATAAATTTTTTCCCACTCTGTTCTTATAAATCTTAACAAGCTTTCCAGTAATAATAAATATTGTTTTTTTCTCTTTCTAGAGTGTTTCTTACATGTTGTTTTCTGGCCTTTTAAAATATTTTAGTTTTGCCTCTTTATAATGAATTCTCTTTTTCTATTTTTCCAATGTAGAGTTAGAAGGAACCTCCACAGGTGTATAAGACACTAAATCACCGACCAATTGAGATGTTCAATCAGAGCTGCATTGCTAATAGTTTAATAATAGTTCTCTTTTTGAGTGTGCTAATAGATTTTTTTCTGGCAGACATTAAGTTCCAAAAAGTATCAAAAAAGTCAAGTTGCTAATTTACGGGATAGGAGACTGGCTTTTAGACTTTCACTGTCTTTCAGGTTCACTACCCAATTATTAATTAAAGCTCAAAGATTTTGGCTGGGTTTTCGTGGTAACTGCTGTCAGAAAAGTAGTCCTTGGTGAAGAGTAATAAAGACATATTGCCTCGGACTTCATTACTGTATAATGAGATTTCTGTCAGTTTTGATAATGGATTAACACTTTGTTTATCAATGTCCACTTACTATCCTTGAACAGCTTTGATGATGTTATAAAGAAATAAAACATCCTCACACTTTTAAGACATTATCAAATATATCAAAGAATGTTGCATAGAGGTGACACCAGTGGCCAAGTAGGGAGAACGTGCACACAAGAAGTCAGTGAACACTGGACAGCAGTGGGGTCCTGCTCTTACAGCATTTGTCCATGAGTAATCCAGCCAGAAATAAAATGAAACACAGACAGCTGAATTTAAAGAAGCTTTAAACCACACATTTCAGTGTGGGAAAGGAAAGAAAAAAATCACTGAACCTTCTGATGACATGTGTTCTTATAAATATCCTAGACTGCAATGTTTTCTTGAGGGACACTTGTGATTATTAATGAAAAATATTTTTAAAGAAATGAGATAATTAAAAATAGCATGAAAGGAAGTATGAGTTGGTTCACCAATTGATATCAAATTTAATTGGTATGAAATTATATACATATACATAAATAAATAACAAAAATTACAAAGTTTGTTGAAACAAATGTAATAAAGGGCGTATTTAGATTAGAACTTGAGGCTGTCTTGGAAACACCTTTGCAGGTTTGAAGAGATGAAAAATACTTCAGTGACAAATTAGTGAGATGCAAATCTGTTTAGTAGGTAAGGATGTAATAAAAATGTGAAAAAAGTGATTAATTTTTACAAATGGGAACATAATGCTTTGGTGTTTGGTTGGTGGGTTTTTGGGGGAAGAGCTATCTTTTCTTTTCTTTTCTTTTCTTTTCTTTTCTTTTCTTTTCTTTTCTTTTCTTTTCTTTTCTTTTCTTTTCTTTTCTTTTCTTTTCTTTTCTTTTCTTTTCTTTCTTTTTTTTTCTTTTCTTTTTTCTTTTTTTCTTTTCTTTTCTTTTTCTTTTTCTTTTTCTTTTTCTTTTTCTTTTCTTTTCTTTTCTTTTCTTTTCTTTTCTTTTCTTTTCTTTCTACTGACAAGCACTACCATCTTCTGACTCCCTCTCTCTCTCTTGTATTGATTATTAGAACTAAATGAGAAACTTTTAGAAGAAAAAGGACATTCAGTTCTTGAGAAATACTAGTTTTAAAATCAGTCTTGTATTATCAATGGTTTCAGAGATTTGGGGTTTTTTCAGTTGGCAAGTTCTGACTAGAGAAACAGACAAATCCATCCTAATTTGATTATCCATTCAGTGTTTAACTCACTGAAAAACACTATTTTCCTGAAATTTTTCATATCTGATTAAATTATTATGGTATTAATTAATTATTATGGTCTGATTAATTAATGATGGTAAAGGATTAAAACAAGGTCTTCACATGTCATAGTTTAAAACCCAGGATAATGAATAATGAAGTTCCAGAACAGCCAAAGGAATGTCACTATTAGGAAGTGGCAGAGATGAAACAGAAATATCTGGAGCGTAGAGACCACTGACAGGAGCTTTTCAAGGCCAGAGGCAAAACACCATGCAAAACTGAACCTTGATTCTGATTTTTTTTTTCTGTACCTAAGATGAATGCTCAAGGGAATGCTGTGGACCATTCTGAGAATCTGTCAATTTGTTTAGGGCATATTTTCTTATTTCTAAAGGTATAGTTTTACATTTACAAAGAAATAAATTTCAACACTAGGACTGATATCTCAAAATGGTGTTCTCCCCTATTTCAGCCTGTTGCAAACTGCAGCATTCAGACTGTATATGCCAAAATATAATTCTACAACAGCTGAAAGTCATTCATAATCATCTTGCTGAAGATGGTATAGATTTTATAGATTAATTCACTGACTGCTCTTTTTGCTAAAAGCCATCCTGGGTATCAAGATGAAAACAATTACCAGAAGACATAGAGCACTTTTAGCCTCACTAAGTGATAAGTAGACTTTTCCTTAGAGTATGCCTTATAAAAGGGTTTCTTTTCTCTGCTCTAAGCCAAAATGTTCTCACAGATAGAGGTTTTTTTTTTCCATGTAGAAAATTAAACTTATATTTCTTAAAATACATTAGAGAGTGACAGAATACAAGCATTTTATTCATGTTATCTAGGAAAGTCATTCCCCTTTAATTTTTAGTGCCCAAAGTTCAGTTTCCATTATCTCTACACATACAGAAGGACATCAGGGTTGTTCTCGTAATAGCTGTACATTTAAATACATACACTGAGTAATACAAAGTCTAGATGGAAACTGGTAGTTCTATTCATTGTCAAGGCCAAGAACTCCAGCTGCAGGAAAGCTGAACTTTTACATTTATTCTCAAAGTTATACAACCATCTGTGTTTTAACTGAACCATAAGAAAAGAATTCGGGAAATACTGATTTCTATATAATAAATTTGGAGTTTACAAGAAGCAAAATCTTCCAAAGAACTCATTTTCTCTGTCCACACTACACTGTAGTTGTTGATGGTACAGAGGTATAATATACCTTCCATCTCCAGATAAAAGGTTTGTGTGTTGCCTTTTTGAAGGTGCCTTGTCCCTGCCTACCGTCACTTATCTGAGGTAGATACTCTACACAAAGTTATGTTTACCAAGGAACAACAAAAAATATTCAGGGAGATTTATTTCCTGAGGTATTTGTCTTTCTCTTTCAGGTTTAGGTTGAAGACAGATGACCTCAGAAGTTTTGAATAATTTACTCCTATCTTACCAGTGCATTTTGAGATAAAAAGCCAAGTATAAAATGCTATTATTAAAAGCATTTATGCAAGAAATGAATTCAGGCACACAAGACTGAAATAATATTTACAACAACTTGCATTAACTTGACAAATAAACCAGTAATAATAGTTATTATAGATGACAACAAAATCATTGGTTTTGAAGGTTGCTATTGTTCCCAAAAGTCTCCTGGAAGTAAACACTATTTTTTGTAATTCAATATTAAACTTTAGCTATATCATGGATCTGCACAAAACAAGTATACTTGTGCAAGGGGATCATTAATCACAAGCCAAGATTTTCTCAGAAAACACTGTCAGTTTGTTTTCATGTCTCAGAGTGGCTGCCTAATCTCTAAGGGTCTCTCTTATTTAATAGAAGTGAAAATTAGTTGTGATGTCCATCTCTTAAAGTATAGTGAAACTTAGGAAAACAATTTTTTAAGAAAAACTGGCATGTCATAACTTACATTAGCATTTAAAACCTAGCCATAAGAGAGTAAACTTTTTACAGAACTCCAACTGGATATGACAACCAGAGGAAATGATTGTTATAAACAATGTAAAAAACCCTGATAATCAATTATATACATTTATATGTGTGTATACACACACACACATACAGAGGCACACAGAAATCTTTTTAAAAGCACATTAATCAGAAATCCTTTACTTGTTATGTTTTTGATAGGAACCTCTTTGGAAACTTATAAAGTCAGTGCAAAATTGTTGAGATCATCAAAACCAGTATTTAATTTTTTTTTCTATACACAGTGATTAGATACACTTCAGGAAGAATTTTTAAAATAAAAATTATTATATTTTTTGAAAAAGATAAATATAAAATTATTGACTGTGAGAATGCCTTACTGGTGCCAGAAGGCCTTGTGACAGCTGTAGCATGTTGTTTGTGTTTTCATTATTCTAGGTCTACTCTTCGTACATGTATATGCATCTGAAGTGAGACATATGATAGAAAGGGAAAAGCAGGTTTGGAGTTTTTTAAGCTGAAAGCCAGTACTGGTTCAGCAACAAGTAGGAAACACTAATTCAGGAAAACTGATCATTGATATACTTAACTTGGAATTTGGAAAGAGGGGAAGCTTCTTTCCAGGTATATGTTTTATGAGCCATGGCTGATTTGCCCTTCCACTAAGACACCTTGTTTTCCCATCCCTCTCAAACCTTTCTGTAAGTGGAGGTGATGTATGGAACAGATTTTGGCTGTAATTTTAAATGGAAGTTCAACAGAAATGAACTATAATTCATATGAGGTTTTTGTTTCTTAAAATTTGTGGAGGGAAAGATATTTATGTCCTTTCCTATTTTCTAGAAATTTCTTACATTTTTCATGGCTAGGGAATCTGTAATTTAAGTTTGTGTAATAAAAGCCTGACTTTTTTTTCTGCCTTCACCCTTCTAATAATAAGGTCTGATCAGCACATAAACCATCTCAGCAGCTCAGCACAAACTTTAAAAGGAATTAAACACAAACTTTTTCAGTGTCATGAAGAAAGTCTTCATAAGAATTAGGTTATGAACAAAGCTTTCCCAAATAATCTTTTGCTGCTTTCAACATAGGTATAAAAAAACCTCAAACCCTCACCCAAACATTTTTATTTTTCAATAGTTAGAAAATATTCCAAACAAGGTTCATAGGATTTAAATTTTTTCTTCGAAACTCTTATTCTTCAAGAGCCCACGCTTAGCACAAAATTTAAGATCAAATTTGTGCCAACTTATTTGTTTATAAAGTGAAATATGAAATTGCTGAAATAAGAAACTCTCACAAAATTAACATATGAACAAAACTGTAAACGTTTTCAGTATTTTTAAATTACATCCTGTGCCCAATGACAAGGAAAACAACAAACGATAAGATAATAAAAATTAAGTCTGAAACTGTGTATTTCTTATGACAGATGAGTTCAAGAAACAGCAGCTATAAGCACAGAACTTCCAGGTCCTGGGGATCCTCTGTGTCTTGTGCTAATATTTGCTTGCAAGTGATTTTTGTCACAGCAGGAAATGATGGATTATGAATTTTGTGTCTTAAACAGAATGTCAGTGTGATGCACTAATTTTGTTATATATACGGGTTCTTTTTATTTCTAACAGCTTATTTAGCTTGATAGCACTTAAAGATGGTAGTGAAATTACAACCTGACTTCCTGAGGTGGTAGAAGTGTGCTAGAAACATAAAAAATATATATCTAAAAAGAAACAAAGACAACTGCAAATAGCCTTAAAGCTGTAGACTGAATAATGACGTAATACCCTGCAGACAAATGCAAAAAAAATCTACTCATAATGCTCAATGAGAAGCTGTGAATGGAAATATTTTAAGAGATTAGATCAATCTTTTCAGACTTGCAATCCATATAAGAGGAAGGTTACTGTTGGAAATGGTCTTGAAGTAAAATAGATCACAAATTCATTCCATTTACTAAAGGGAGACTTCTGTGTTTAACCTTGAAAATGCAGTTTCTTATTGTAGTGGAGAAAAAAAATAATACTTGAGATTATTATCTTAATTTCAGGAGTCTCCCTGAAGAAAATGACACTTAGATGTTGTGTGTTCTTTCCTCAAACTCTAACCTATTTGTGAAGCTGCTTAATTCCATCATTATTTTAATTTTGTTTTCTAAAGCTCCCCAGTCACCTGAACTGCAGCATTAACCATTAAATTACAGTGTACAGTACATACAAGTCAACTGCTGGTGCCCATAATTGGATTTAGGTGCTTAATGGCCTAAATCCATGCTGTTAAAGTCTCTTAGACTCTGAAAGAGGATAACTTAAAAAAAAAATTATTATCAGAAGTAGGAATCAGCCCAAGTCACAGCTTTATTAGGGATGACACTAAAAACTGAACACTTCAGATGATTGAATCACGGTGCTGGGAATGGTCCCTGACACTTTGCAATTTACTAGAATAGATGTAGCCTAAATTTATGCTTCTAGGTAGAATCCTAATAGCAGCAATGTGCTCAGCATCAGAAAGTTGATACCACCTGTGGAGCAGCAGTTCTCAGAGCACAGATATAATTTAAACCTCATTAAAACACAGAAATAGCTCATTGGTGAGGGATTTAACAAGTTTGGGGAAACAGAGCTTCCAACACCTATTTTAATTTGCCTGGGCTGAGATTATAGTTTATATTTAAGTTTGGAAACTGTAAGCATCTTTTTTTTTCAATATTAATATGTTTTCAATATAACATATTCTGTATTTGTTAGGATTCTTGTTCATTCCAGTTTCTATGGGGCATTTTTTTTGAGTTCATCAGAAACTGGGTTACTCTATACTGCTGGAATACATTGAAACAAAAACAACTGGAAAAGCTTAATAAATTTTATCTCACTGGTCAAGGGTGAAGTAGAGGATGAATGATGGTCAGTGATAGGAGTGGGAGCAGGAAACAAAATGCAGGACACCGAACTCTACAGGGAGAGGTGCGACTCGTAATGCTGGAAGCCCCTTAAAGTCCTCTCATGTTTTGACTAACCCAATTCAAGTATTCTAAACAAAACCTATTTAAAGATAGAATCCTCAAGTGAAAGAGAACATCTAGTTTTCCCCCAGGAAGTGTGATTTACGTTTGTTCTTTCAGTGGCAGCTTCTACTTTCCATTTTTGGTGTCTTCTCACTTTGTGAGATACTGAATTTTCCTTATAAATCATATAAAGTGTGTGTAGTGATTAAGATTTGCAATGATGATCCATCTCTTTTGGACCTAAACAATCTTTTCCAAGCCAAATGACCCAGAAAAGACAACAACTTTTATTAGTAGGGTTATAAAGCAAAAAGTAGGTGAATCATCCATTAAGGTTGTTTATTTCTCTGCAAGAAAGAAAAATCTTTTTAAACTTATGATCCTAATAATGGCAAAAATTAGAAAGTGTCAGTATGAAAAATATTGTTCAGATACTCTATAAATTCCAGAACCAAACACATTTTGTAAGCTTATTAAAGTCAAACTTTAATTTATATATATACTCTTTGTGTTTGCACAAAGCTGGTAAAAATGGGCTCTGCTTCATTACTCTGACTTCTCGGTGTTATGGCCATACAAACTAAAGAAAAAAATTTGTAATTTCTATTTTTAAATGTCTTACTGTTGCTTTAATAAATATAGAAACATATGACCACCATCCTCAAGAGCTACTAAGACTTTTATTTTCCCTGAGAAATTAACTTCAAAGGCAGAATTGTAATTATTTACCTAATGAGGTAAGTTTCTTCAGTAAAACAGGTCACACACAAGGCTGGAATACCTAGATTGTAAATAAGATAACTTCTTTTTGCTTTTAATTCAGGGTGGTCCAACTTATATCAGCTGGAACTGTACAAAAACTGTACCAGGACTGTGGAGAGAGCTTACAACTTTGAACAGACTAGCTCATACTGTTAGAAAGTTGAAAATATTTTAGAAATACAGACACTCCTGAAAAAATTAATTATTAAAATGAGAAGAATTCACTCTTAAAGCCTACAAATATGCAAATGCAATTTGCAGATGAATATTCTGTATTATTTTAAATACCCTTTATTTGACCTCCATGTGAATTGTCCATCGTACTAAATATGTTTGAGCTCTCCAGGTCTACAGATGGTTGTGCTTTTGCTGGTCATGTATACCTGTGGTCTGAAAAAAACCTAAGTCAGATTGACTGATGGACTACATGAACCCAAAACAGTTTATAGAGCCTGAGAACAGTGAAAGAATGGGTGCTATGCAGTGCAAATAAAGACAACATCTACTTCATTATATGAAACTGAATGTAATAGTTGGTTTTGCTTTGATTTTCTTTTTTCAATTTTCTGTCAGAGATCATGTTTTAAATGCTGATGACTTTCATTTTCTACAAATTAATTTTGGACATAAAAATATACTCTGGATCACTGATGTATTTATGCGTGGTTAGAATTTGCTGATCAAATTACAAATATAAGTGATCTGGAGTGTTTTACTTGTCACATTTCATAGTATTCTGATTTTTTTACATGCTTTACTGCACAATTGTTAAACTTCATTTTACACCTTGGGTGTTTAATTAGCTTTGTCTTCCTGTGTGCACCAGTCAAGGATTGAAGACCATCTTTTCATGGTTTTGCTATGAACTAAACTCCTTTTAGGTAAATTTCTGTAGTCAAGATAATTTAAGTATATTTAAAGTTATTAATGTTTTCTAAGAGTTTCTAAAATGCCATCCAGAACTTAATAAAATACAGACAGAAAACAGAAACATTTTGTGCAGCTACTCAACCAATAAAAAGCAAACTAAAAAATGTGGTTAGTCTGGGGTGAAGACAAAAGATATTCTGAAGCAATCCACAGATTAGTGCAGTTCCTACAACATAAATAACTGAAGGTGTGACTGAGTAAATATTTATTAGGTCAACAGTTAAGTAAAATATTGTTTTGCTTTTCATAACTTATATTTCATTGATTCCAGCAGAAATTTTAATCCGAGAACATTGTAAAAAGTTATGTAGTTCTGTGAACATGTAAGTGTGAAAATTCCTATATTCTAGTGTAAGAACTTGAGGCATAAATCCTGCTGTTCTGAACCACCCGTGAGTCAGAAGCCTATGGCTGCATAAAATGGATGATGTGAGTATCCCTTCCCCTGTATTGTATAAATCTTTTAGCTTTGCAATCAAATACCAATATAGGTACTAAGTTTAAATAAGCTTGTTAAATATCACACTAAATTTTCAGACTTTATGACAATAATTTGTGTTTTCAGACTATTGTGTAGCATGTAAGAAAAACATTGATCTTAGAATGGGCCTTATTTTCATATAACGTGACATATTCAACCTCTGCAATTAAAGATCCTCTACAGGATTATCAAAACAAGAACCCAGATAGTTAAACTTTTAAATAATTAATACTTTTTAAAAAGAAAACTGGAGTATGTTTAATTCCTTGGAACTCATATCAAATATGTTGGAAACCACCCTAAAAAGAATGAAGTAAATGCAACATGGCATTGACTGTAATACTGCTAATATTTAGTTCTTCTAAATGTAATTTTATATTGCAAATTATGGTACTGTATTTCAAGATAATTCACATTTAAATCACATTGAGAGAGTAGTTTTGTGCAGAACTTCTTTTTGGAAGAATCTCCAGATGTGTTTTAATATAGAACATGATAATGGCAAACAGATGTGGAGCCAGTAGCTATGAAAAACAATGTGAACAAAAAGTTAGGAATACAAATACACCAATTAAATAATATGAAATTACACTGGATTAGCTATTATATGTTTTCTTGCTGTGCCTAAAAACACACAAAGAGGTATGAAGAACACATTTTTAAATATATATATATATACATTTCCATGCACCCATAGCCTATATATGCATAACCTGTTATATGAAGTGCTTACCCCTAAGAAGTAGTGTGTTTTCAGGAGATAAAAATTAGCTAGATTCCTCTTGCTTTATCTGAATGCTTGCAGGTATTCCCAGTAGAAAGAAGAGGGAGGCTTAGATAACAGCACAAGCTGATAAACTTATCCATTAGAAGTATCTTTTAAGTCTGACTGCTTAGTGTATCCAGTTCCTTTCCAAAGCTATTTTTTAACTGTCATATTTATTATATTTGCTACATTTAAGATTGCAATATTACCCCTAAAATCTCTTGGCTTTGTCATAATCTATAGAAAAGCTTGCTTTGTTGATTTCTGGTGGTGTGTTTTTTGTTGTTTCTTTGTTTGTTTGCTCGTTTTTTCTTATTTGAAGCATCAAATTTGGGGTAAATGAACTGAAATGCATTTCCTTTCATTGTAGCCAAGGACATATAGTAGCTCCCTTCAGACTAAGTCATGAGGATCTTTACAGTGAATCACTCTTTTTCCCCTCCCCAGGCATCTAAGCAAAAGGAAAAGGATAGTTTATTCAACCTGGTCTAAACGTGACATCTATTTACATGGCCAGACTGAGAGGCATCCCAGAGAAGGAGGTAACAGAGGTTGTAACAACCCCTGAAGTGCATTTCGGTTCAATATGTGCACTGCAAGCCAACTGGAATGTGAGATGTTTCTCATGTGTGCTGTGGCAATCCCTGAGACAGAAGTGTTGGTGGAAGCTGAGGGATTTAGTAGCACTTTGGCCCTTTTGACGTGTGGTGTCATGCAGAGATGCTGTGTGTTGCTGAGAGAAATATTCCTGGTGTGGGCATTCACTTCCACCTTCATGTGTTTTCTTTGTCCTCTCACACACAGCTGTTTGTTCTAGTGAGCATCCTGATAATCCCTTTTTCTTCCTCTTTCAGTGCAGATACATTGGTTTTGATAATAAATTATGAAGAATGTACAGCAATTCAGATGAGTTCTTATCACCACCTTCCACAGCTACATTGCTACATTCAAACTGGAGATATCTTTTATAAGGCATATGTCACGTGACATGACTCATCTTGCCTTTTTTACTGTGCTATCATCCTGGAAATGATGTCATACTATGCCTTATAGTCAATTAGAGGTCTTCCTCCTGTTCAAATAAAAATAGGAAGGCATGTACGAGAAACAGGTCAGCATAGGATTTGCTACCAGCTTTTGATGTAATTTCTGCCATTTTAAATTTAAAATGTATTTGGCTACTTCTCCTAAAGCTATGAGGGTGGGTTTTATTTATTTCAGCTGAATTTAGACATCTGGGTGTAAGTTTTGGGTCAATTTATCTCACCTATTGTTGATCCTGTCTGCCTTATTTTCAAAAGTGTATCTCATTGCTTCCAGAGGTAATGTGTGACGATATTAGACACAGTAGATATTATATGCAGTCAGATGACTCCACTATAAACCAACTTTTTCAAAGGAAGCTGAAATACTTGAAAACCTAAATCTTTATTATTTTCAGTGACATCTGTGGCAAGCCAACCCTATACCTTTAAATAAAACATTTTATGGACTTCTGTAAGATTCAGAAGCACTGGGAGCCGTGAAGCGAAGTTCCCTAACATATGGTCCAGCTGCCAAGTATTCACATCGCAGAGCAATGATGAATTATACAAATGTATTACCATACATCAAGAAGTAATATTATTCTCTTTGAATGAATAATTTTCACAGGTTGTATATTTTGTGCCCTGAAGCATTTTGTTTCCATGGAAGAACACTACATTATATGATCTATCCACCTCAGGAAGGCATACCATCTTAAAACATGTTGTATTTTATGATATAGACATGTATTTTATGGTATACACAAGGCACAATTTCAGTGACAAATTCCAAAGCTAGAATTAAGAACATAAATAGGAGTTAGAACCAGTGAAGAGTTAAGCATTTCCAGAAGGTTTTTCATCCTGTCCAAATGTATATGTCTAAGATAGGTGTGATGAATTGCCATCTGTCTCTTTCTATTCAGAGCAGATGACTAGTTCAAAGTATGTGCCAGACTGTTACATAAACAAAGACACATTAGAACAGTTTCAGGACAAGTTTAAGCTTTTTGGTATCCAAAATTCTCCATACGTCTAAGCTTCAGCTTCTAGACATGTTGAGAAGAGATTCAGTTTCACTGCACCTAACATTATCCAAATCTGCAGGCTAGCAACCCTTTCCTCATTTCGACTGATGGGCTTGTGATGGTGGTGGAGGGGGAGGAAAATGTTATGTGAAAGGCACGAAAAGGCTCATTTGGGATGCTGTACATTACTGCTATTGAAGCTCTGGAACACTTACTTACTTGTTATCCTCCCTAAATAGTCGACTCATTTCAACAGGCTGTTCTCTGGAAATCAAACTAAGCTTTCTTTCTGTTTCAAGTAGTTATATGGCCTGGTAAAACGGATATGAAATAGCAGAATTGCACCATTTTGCTGTCCAAAAATATCCCCAGACCAGAAAGAAAATGTCTGGGGAAATCTCTACCACTTTTTAACTCTCATCATCAGCTGAAGAAAGCTCCATGCATCGTGGATTAGGAAACCCAGGAGCACCAGTGAGTAACAAAAATCCTCAGTGGAACTTGTCTAGTACCTCTTAGCTATAAAGGAGTGGGCAAAATTCAAAAAATGAAGGTTTTTTCACTAGCTCAGCTCTTAAGAGGGCAGGATTCTGAAGCCCTTCATAAGTTTATTGCATGCACCATGCTATTTTTGTCTGCCTTGTAATGCTTCAAAGACTTCTACTTCATCTTGCATCTGTGCATACAGAGACACCCACAGTATGAACAAATGTATCTAAGCTACTTGCCTTAGTGACCCTTTATGGAAAATGAAAATAATGGATACAATTCCTTTCTCTCTTTTTAAATATTAACTTTAGGGTGAGTAAATGAGACCCTCACAGTGCTTATGTCTCTCTATTGTCTGTAAAGGGAGCTTGTTTCATTATACACATCTGCATGTTGCCTGATGAAGCCCATAAGCAGTGGAGGAAGATGACTTATTAAAAAAAAAGAAATTATTTAATTTTAATACCTGAAGACTCTTAATTGGCATTTTGTCCTTGCATTAAACTGCTTTGAACTGCCATGGACTTCCTTTGCATAAACACATTTGTTAGAAGTCCTATGAAAAGCATCATTTCAATACAAAGTATTAAGTTGATCGTTTGTTACGAGGCATGGGTAGCCCACTGTATAGGCTGTTCCCTTTGATGACAGTATCCTAAGGAAAACTCAACATTGCTGATTCAGATATATCAGCTGTGAGGTAGTATTATGCCATTTTTTAGTGCTGTGAAAGGGGTTGTCTTCAAGCTGAAACAGAAAATGCAGCACTGATCAGAGAGAAGTACTAAAACTCCACTCACACTCGTACAGTTACCTAGCTAAATCACGACAGGCTGTGTCCATCCTGCTAACAAACTGCTGGATCATGACCTGCCCAAACAGTGTCATTCAAAACAGCTGTCACAGGGGCCACAGAATCACAGAACTGCTGGTTGTAAGAGATTGCTGCAGGTCATACAGTTCAGCTCCCACCTGAAGCAGGCCCATTGACAATAATAGATCAGGGCACCTGCAAATTTATCCTACTGAGCTTTAAATACCACTCAAAAGATGAAAGTTTTCTTCAATTGCTCTGGCAGTCCTGCTGCAGTGCTGCATTGCTTTTCTAATGCTGAATATGAATGCTAAATGTCTGAGCTGAACCATCCCATCCACAGTTTTTTCTCATTCCCTTTATTCTTGTCATCATTTATTTCCTGACAAGAGTGACACTCTGGTCTGTAACTGCCTTTCAGGTAACTGCAGCCCACCTTTTAAGTCTCCTTCAGGACACAATCACCCTTTAGTCTCCTTGTTTTCAGACAGAACGAGTCCAGCTCTGTCAATGGCTGTTTTTATTTCCAAGACTGTGAATAAATGGTCCAAATGATGGAGATTAATGAGATCATAAGGCTGGAAGTGACCTCATTTACCTTGTCCAGTCTGCCCCAAGTAAGATCAATTGCATCTATACCATTCTTGACAGATTATTTCTCTAATCTAAACATCTCCAATGATGAAGGCTCTCTAGCCTATCTGGCTCGGAGACTGAGATTTCTAGTAGAATATTTTGAGACAGATAAATTTGAGCCCAAGCTCTCTTCTCTTCTCACAGCCCCATAGTTTCAGGGATGCTGCACTTTCATGCTCTCAGCTCCAGCCAGCAGTGAGGATGAGCATGTCCCCTCCACAGGCACACACACTCCAAGTAGCACACAGAGCCATGCCTGTGCTGCCACACACACAGAAATAGTGAACAACACTAGTGGCTTGATCCTGTTCCTTTCCTCCTTCAGAGAGGGGTTCAAGCTTGCTAGTGGAATACACTAACATGTACACATACACACACACCCCCTTCTCCCCCCCAATATCCATATACATGTATATGTATATGCATACATGCACACATGGACTTTTTCCCATAGTGAGGTTTATATGGTCGAGTCAGTTGCTGGCTCCCAGACCCTGGTCTCCCCTAGCTGTTGTCACCCAGAGCTGGGCCCCTCATGAATCAACTTTCCAGTCCAGGAGCTTGTTAAATAGAACTCTTCTCCTAGGACTCAGCCTATTTGGCTGTGAGTTCTCCAGCATGTACACAGAGCCACAGACAGGAAATGCAGCCAACCCCAAGACAGAAAAAGGACTTAATAAAAATATGAAATAGACTGCAGTGAACAGGTGCAGAGCTTTCCAGATGAGTATACTGACCAGTCTCTTTCCCCGTTTGGTCCTTCTCCTAAACATTTCACATGTTCCACCAGTTCCCTTAAAAAAGCTCATAAATTTTACATAATCTTCATATTCTCTTCCCACTGCGCTCCAAGATAAGTCCTAAAACCCTTTAGGCAATAGTCCCTTTATATTTGATGGCTTTCCAGAGACAGTCTCTTTTTGATGCATCTTAGTGCCTTTCACAGCAGGGGCAGTGATCTGATTATTCTCTTCCAATGTTTGTTTTTGGAGGAGCTTATCCAGTGTGCTCCTTATTAGGTCACTATTGTCTTTTCACCTGTCATTGTCTCCTGCTACTTGCCAAGTCTTTGTGATTAGCCTTTACTCACACAGCCTAGGAGAAACCATTGAGAAGCGTTCAAACAAAATCACAAGACAAATCGCAGAAAACTGCTGTCAATACAAAAAAATGATGATGAATGATGCAATGAAGAGTTTTGCAGTCTTGTTTTAGATGGCATGCCTAGAAAGGATTTTATTCCAAAGGTATTGTTCATTAATTTCTGGGCGACTGTGTGATACCTGAAAAAAATCAAACATTTTTAGAGAATTTTTTCCAAAATCAGTGCTAAAAATAATTCCAAAATTTATCCTAAAAATTTAAAACTTTATACAGAAAAATAGTGTGGAATACACTCAACTGAATTTAGTGCCAGATGAATAATAAGCTGAAGATCATAAAAGCAGTGCTTTATCTTCACACTAGATTCCTTTCATTCCTGTGCAAACCTTAACTAGCTAACCAAATGGTTTAACTGCTCTAATCCTTGCCTTCATTCTACTTTTCTTAATGTGCTTTCTTGTTTTTGTGATGATCATTTAGGCTGCTTGCATTCCATGCAAAATGATTATATTGGAATATCTCCAGGGCACTGAAACTTGCATTTATACATTTTTGCACAGTATTCACCACATGAGTGCATTTTGGCATTGTTTTAAGTAAAACTAAATGTAAATGTCCAGGCATAAATTTACTTGGTTCTCTTCTAAACTAATATTAGAAATAATGTGGTGTTTGTTTTGGGTTTTTTAATTGACATCCTGTTCCTACTGTTCAAAATTATTTTTCAATCAACCACAGAGAGTGCAGAGGAAAATGAATCAGGGGAGAATATTCTGAAATGGAGCTCCATTTAGCGGATTCAGCAATAAACTCAAGGGTTTTTTATTTAGATATGGCAGACTCAATTAGCATCTCATTAGCAATAAGCTGTATAAATAGGCATGTTCAGCAAAGAGGGAAAAAAGTCAATAGTCTGCTGGCAGCCACTCAGTATCCCAGCACCAAGCTTTCAACACATAGAGAAGCTCTAATTAGAAGCTTGTCCATGTGCATGCATCACTCATTAACTGCCTCTTTACTGAAAGGGAATAATGAATTGAGCCCTTTAATCTGACATTAATAAATTGCCACCATTTTGGGAGTATTTGAATGTAAAATGGTGATGTTCATTATCAAAATTATGTTTGATGAGTTGGGTTTGTTCTGGCTCATTGAGAAGGATAATTTTCATACTGTTAGGTCTCCTTCCAAAAAACAAGTCTGGATGCTTTTGGCTTACTCCATAGAGCTTTAAGTGAGAGTCTGGATGTCTGGAAACCAACACTATAAACTACAGATATGATAGATGATGTAGTGCAATGACATGTTTCCTGTGTCTTGTAGCCACATGTGCAAGGGTAATTGAACATGGCTTGAAGGTGTGTCTTAGGGAGAAAATCACGCATCCCCTGTTTATATCATTTCTTCTGTGCTACCTGAGTGCATCAGAAGGAATTCAGCTCTCTCTATATATGGAAAATATCTGACAAATACCTTGGGCCTAGACAAATCACTGTCTCTTGTTCTGAGTCAATTTCATCTCTTGCTAAATTTCCTTTCAGTTGTATTTCACCTTTTGTATGAAATAAATAGACAAAACGGACTATTACGCTTGTTTATGAATGCTTGTTTATGGAAGACACCAGTCTATGGATTCTGGGCCCCATGTTGCTCACCAAACAAAAAAAGGGTCAAAATTGGGTTTTTCAGAGCTGCATTCTGCCACTAATGAGGTTGTGCAAAGACTAATAGGTGACCTGGCCCCCTCTCTGGTACAAAGCAGCCTAATCCCATAGTGCAGTGGAAGAAGCAGAAGTTGTTACAATTTGCCCTTTGTGAAATGCTCTCAAAAACTCTTGCCTTTGGCTCTAGTTATGTGATGGGTGTGCTTTGTGTCCTTAATTATCCATACAGCTACCTTCATGTGTGGGTTCACATGGCTGATTAGAGACAATTGCACTAGAGGATACATCTGATAAAGTGCAAATTAATAAAGAAGAACTGTTGTGGTATGCATAAAAGGACTGATAACTCTTCAAGACAAGACATATAAAGATTAATTCTATGTTGCTCAAATTAAAAGCAAGCAAACTGTATTCACCTCTGACTGTAACATGGCTGTCAAAATGTACTTACAAAACTGTTCAATAGCAAATATGAATTTTTTCCAAAGTTGTTCTACTCAACAGGCAAGGTTAACTGTATGATGGAGAAACACCATACCATTATCTTTCAATATTCAAAAGTCATATAAAAAAGTCCATACTGACCTGTCTCAACTATCTATCAAATGTTTAAAAGCCTTGGAGATATACTGTTAAAATAAAATAAAATAATAAAAATTTCTTATCTACATTTACTCACATTTCCTCAGTGAATGACAAATTAATCAGAATTAGAAACCATGCACACTCAAGTGTGGTTATTGGAAATCATGTTTCTGATACCATGAACACAACAGGCTATTACCAATTCAACTTACACAATTCTTTCTGGGTTTCAACCATCTTTAACATAGTATTTATTAACAGAAATAACATAGTCCTTGACCATATTTTTCTCAATAAAATTTCCAGGCTCTATGACAAACTGAGTAACAGCAGGTAATATTGTATTCTATACAAAGACTTTCTCCTTTTTCTTCATGTGACAGTGTTTATTAGGGTATCAAAGGGTAAAAGGTATCAAAGATCTGTTTCTTTAAATTGGTTTATGTTGTACATAGGTGCATTCATAATTCCATAACACCAAATCAGCTATTTTTCCTATGCCAAAAGTTCCTGACATAAATGCATTTTGTATACAATTGCTGCAGAAGAGTTTTTACAGAAATTATGCTTCTCTAGAAATAAGGATAGGGTTATTTTAGGAATTAAGTATATCTGGGCTGGATAGAGAAGAAATGGCATATAGTCTACATTATTTTCCTCAGTTGTTATACATTTACTGGATAGTCAATGGATATTTAATTATATAATATTGAATTTATTCAATCTGTAAGGCAGGCTCTGTAAAGCAGGCTTTGGAGAACGGACTTGGAAAGAAGTGAGTTTGATACATTTTTCTTGCCAGCTGACATCACTTTTTGGTTTTTTCTCAGCCTGACTTTGATACATAGATAAAAATCCTCTTGTAGTAGAACTCTTTATGGAACAATGAATCTGACATTCTGTGGAGCTTCAGTTTCACTAATTATAATACAAACATTAAATATGTTTAGCTTATAGGAATGGTTTCTCAACTTAGAAAAGCTTTTCAGGGAAGTTACCTAAGATCTTGTAATTCATGTAGTAATTTAGTGCCATTTAAGATGAGGTGCTGCGTTGAAACCAGTAGTAACTTTATGTGGAAGTTAAATAACAGTAGTACTTGCTTTTTGTTTTGCCTAAGTCAGCTAACATTCCTCCTGAGAAATGTTTTGTCCTTGGACTTTCAAGGTGGAATAGGAGAAAAAGCTATAGGCCTAAATTCACAATAAGTCAATATTCTTAATTAAGATCTATTTCACTAATACCCTGTCTAATCCTTGGCAGTGCTTTATCTCACTAAAGACACCAGCAGACGCATGACAGAGGATTAAAATCAGACAGCTGAAGCAGCTACAGCCACCAGACAGTCTCCCACACTGTCCTTCTGATAGATGCTGCCACTGAGCAGAATGCCTGATGCTTTGGAAGAAAGTCTCTAAACCAGCATGGCAAAAATATATAAGTTTATCTTAACATACTAAATTGAAATAACCCTACTTTATATCTGAGAGACTGAAAATGTTAGCAATGCAAGACCTGTTGCACAAATAAATCGGACAGCTGTATGTTTGAGCAGTAACATCAGTGAGTGAATGAAAAAGATGGCTAGGGTGATAACAAATTTAGCCATCTGATTTCCACCTGCTGTCATAAGTTTTTAGAGCTCTGAATGAAACACAAAGCTGATGAAACATTCTTCTTGTAGAGGCCTACTCAGAAAAGTATCCTTTTTCTTGTACGTATTCTGGTGTTAGATCTCTTCTCGTTGACAAATTCCATATTCCTCATTGTGACTAGGTAATCCTGGCTACATATATTTAAGAAATGTATTTGCTAATTTCAGACATAAGATCCCGTGAAAATGTAGACAGACACTACGCAAATACTGGTATGATTTCAGCTGTAATAAACAATGGCTTCTAAAAACTTTATCTTGACATGAGCTGAGATCTGTCTTTTCTCTTGCCAGATCCAAATCCTAGAGAATTTTCCTTTTGTATCAGAAAGAAGTTGGATTGGATAAATTTGGATATGTCCTCTGTGGGTGACTAGGTTTTTTTTAATGAATCGTAGTGATATTTCTGTCTGATGAATATCAAATTTACAACATACCCCATCAAAATGAAATTGCTTTTGCTGGAGAACCTTTAGAGGAAGCGAACAGTAAAAGTTTAGCCTTCAAAAGTGTGAATGCCTATATTTAACTTGCCATTTCTCTTCTTTTATTGACAAGGAAGATGAAGCATTTCTGAGAGTGCCTACTATTTACTGCATAGACAACTGCTTATTTTTTTAAATCTAAGGTAAATTACTAAAATAGGTTAGATGAAAGAACTACTGAAGTGTTTCTCTATCTTCATGAGTAATAAAGCTCTAGGATGACTAGTTGAGATTTGGGCATTTATATTGTTAAGTTTAGTAGAAGAATCCTACCCTATTGATACAAATTATATCAGTTATAATGTCACCTAGTAGATGAGACTTCCTGTACAGTCAGTAGAGTGAAGTCAGCACCTCCTTAAGGTGCTTCATCTCAAAGCTAATTGACAGATTTTTTAGGGCAAGATGCATTTTTAAACTGTCATTTGAAAGCCACCATTTATTGCCACTATCTTGAGGGAATCTAGACAAAGAGCTGAATGCACAATTTCAATTTCAGGTGGCTGTTAAGGAGGATGAATCTTATCCATTCAAATTTTAGTGATTACTTCTCCATTTTTCTTAATCACTGACTGAAATCCATTTCCATGATTCTTTAATAATGCTTCAAGACATCATACAAACCAGCATAAACAGACTTAATGCACAGTTTGTTTCTGGCTTTTCTGCACTTTTGTCAGTTTGTGTCCAAACATGCTGCTTTCAAGTGTTGTTTCTATAAAATCATTCAGGATTTCTTGTGTCATTTTCTTATATTTGATGAATAATGAATGCTAACACCTTCCAGTATTTCCAAAGCTAAAATCAATTTTACTGAGTTTTTCAACTATAAGTGGCAATTACAGAGTATAAACTATCCACTTGTGCATATATGAATTTATAGTATTTTTCGCATTTTAAAAGTATCAAAGAATCAGGCAAAAAACCATGTCCAATTAGAATAAAATATTCAAAATGAAGAAGAATTTAATTGAAGAGCTGAGTTTAACCTCTAGAAAATATTTCCTAATTATAAATGTAATTATGCTGGGCTTAGGGCATAGTTGTTTTCTCTTTGTTGTGGGGTGTTTTGTTGTTGGGATTTTTTGTTGTTAGGTTTTGTTGTTTGGGTTTGTTTTTTGTTAATATATCCATAGCTTTACATCATAAGTCTAGAAAGCAGCTGGTTTTGTAATAACATTTTACTTCAGAAGAGAAAATCATATATTTCCTCTACCTTAGGTGATGTTGGCCATCTTGCAATCAATAAATCTCTTCACTTTATGCAAAGATCACTTTGTGATCTTTATGATGAAATATTTTTCTCAAAGAAAAATATTATATTCTAGTAATTTGTACAGTATAAAATTATAAACTTCTCTCCAGGTCTGTAATAAGGTTTATACACATTTGCTATATGATACAGAGCTATTCCAGCAACATTAAAATAATCATTCCAATGAAAAATTATTCTTTCAGCTCCTCCATAAGTTTCAAAGGCAAGACTTTAGTCTTCTCCAAAATCTGGTCAAACAAACATTAGCTACATTTTGATTGGTCAGACAATAATTCTGGGTTGCTTTTGGACAGAAGTAGAGAATCAGCCACAGAGCTTTCACAGATGTGTTTGAAACCATGCGGTTTTAAGGAATATCCATGAAAATAATCAAATCTAGTTGTGTTCGCAGAATTAGAAGGAGTTTGAAAAGCCTTTTAGGCAATATAGAGCTATAGTATAAAGAACAAGCAAACGTCCATTACAGGTAATGTCAGATAGCCTCGTAACACAACATCCATCTCCATACGTTAAGACTTTGCATTGTAATAGTTAAAGCTTACGGTAACAGATTTAGGAAAACAATTGCAAAATACATGTCTGACAGGAACATCATTCAGATGTCTTCTGAATCAGTTAACATTTTGTCCAAACTAAGCTTCATTCAGCACATTGGTGCTTACTTGATTCTCTGTAAGATATCGGCCAAGCTACTGAACTCTGCAATCAAACTAGGAATAAATGGAATATACCTGCAACAGTGAATTGCACAAAATGAGAAATTGGCATGCCTATACTGTTAATATGTTAGAGAGATCCCTGGCATTGGGTGATGTGAATTAGAACTATACAAACACTTCTCAGGTCTAATTTGGGAATTAGTAAGGATGATTAGCAGGGGTCATTTCACAAAAGTGATTTGGATAAACCACTTTGTTTTGGCTAGTAAAAGTGTTCAATAATGTGGAAGTTGACAAATCATGACAGCTTGGCTGCACAAAGCCTAGCTTGCTTCAGTTTACTAATGTATATTTCCTCTATGTGGTTTGAGGAACTGATGGATTTAATAATCTGAGACAACCCTAAGAATACCCAGCAAAGTGCTCCTGGGAGCAACAAGAGAGAGGGAAGAATAAAAAAGGAGGAAGACAGAAGTGCAATGGGAAGGAGAAAAGAGAGTGTAACATACCTTTGGCAATCATGGATTCTTAAAATGGTTCAGCTAGTTATGAAACCAGCTCGGCACAGATTTTTACAATGCAAGTTGGGGTTACTAAATTTGGTAATTTTATATTTAACTTTTACAATGTATACTTATTTAACAAGATGCATCCAGGAAAAGAAAATGGAAATGAAGATTTCCATTCTAATTATAGTCTATAAGAAGTATTTAAGGAACAGGGAGCTTTGCTTACTCAGTGGCTCTTGGTCTATCTTTTTAAAATAAGGTAAAGCAATGGGGCTGAAAAATTTTTTGTAACAAAAAAGTGTCCCAGCAACCTTACTAAAATGTCTGCTCTGTGCTTCTGCTCTTCAATCACCTGATGCATGTATATCCTAGTCTTAAGAATGTTTAGGATCCCTGTGTCTTCCTGGGAAACTGAATTTACACATGGCATGGACACGTAAGACAGTCAGGCCGAGGAGAAGGTAAGCCAGCAGATATCAGATTCGTCTGGAAGAGAGGAGGACAAAGCTTGCTTGGGAAAGTAAATGTGCTGTTTTCTGACTCCAGGAGCAGTTTTGCTGTTCTAGTTCAATCTAGACTTGCTGTAATTGTCTACGGAAAAATGGAAGGGCCAACAAATTTCTGGTGCAGGAGGGAGACAGCAGTGTATGGACAACCATCTTGCTCCCATGCAGGAGTGTTGCAATTCAGGACCACAATAAGGGAAGGGTAGAGGAAGGCAAGGCAGTCTGAGGCCTAGAAAATATCAATGCTCTGAAGATTTAGGATCCACATTGCCAAAATCAAATGTGGATATGCTGACAGTGGGTCTCGCATACAAAGAATGCTCAGCTTGGTGGGCCAAAGACTTTCTCTGGCTGTGCTGTCCCTGTACCACACAAATGGTAAATTCCTGAACCTGGCTAATCAGACACAGCTCTTGCAGTAGTGCAATACTGATATTGTAATTTTTTTGCTATTTTTAAAAGAATAATGAGGGTGCCAGTGTTTAGTCAGTTCCTCTGACACCTGGTATTTTTTTATTCTCATAGTTTACCTTTCAGACTAGTTTAACCAAATGGGGAGAATAGACAGTCCTGTTTTATTTTGTGCCTTTGTAACCAGGCCTTTCAAGCTGACAATGTGAAAACATGAAAAAAAGACCTTCTATCATCCTAGACAACTTACACCCTATACTCAAAAAATTTGAAAGTTAGCAATTGAATTAAAAATAAATTTAGAAAAATAGATTTCAGTTAGAGGAAATGATGTTGTAATACAAGTCCAGAGATAGCTAAACTCACTGGGTAACCACTAAACTAGTCAATTTTATTGCAGCTGTGACAGTTGCACACATTAAAAAGAAAGGACTATATAGTTTGAGCATTTCCAAACTGTGCAGAAAACACATTTTGGAAAAGGGCAATCAGGCAAAGTTCAAACAATTTTCACTATCATAGAAAAGATGTCTTTAATGCATTATTTAAGTACTAGCTAGGCAACAATCCTTTTATAAGCTGTCAGTTGAAATATATTAAATGATAGGAATGACAATGCTTTAGAAAGACTCTGTACAAAGTGAAGGAATGACTTCAGTGAGGAACTTGCCACAGTCACATAATATACTCCTCAATCTCATTTCTAAAGAGACTCATCTTTCTTTGAAGTTTTCTATTGTCCTTCAGGTCCAGAACTCAAATTTACTTTTAAGTCAGGACAAATGAGGGAGTGTTTTTATGAAAAAGAGCAAAAAGAATGTCTGCTACAGAGTGCAAGGACTAACACTTTGGAATGCTTTTTAAACTTTATTTCTCAAACTTCTGAAAAAGAATCTTATATTTTCTACCTGGAGGCTGAGATTCATTACACTAACTTTAGCAAACTGCAAGTCAGAAAATTGGTCTATGCTAGTGATTTCTTCAAATCTAATAAAGACGTAAAGTTGGGGAAGTATTTATCTTACTTATCTTAAACAGCTGATTATAATGGAATTAATTTCCTTTTCAGAGTGTCAGTGTTTATCTGTTGGATGCTTCCTTCTCCTAAACATTTACAGGTCCTGTGATTCTAATGCAGTCTTTTTTAACGTAATGGTATTAAAGAGTTTAGAATAATGGAAAGTATAATTATAAACCATTTATACTATTAATAAATCTGCAAAGTAAAATTTTCCATTGTACATATTAAAAAGGTATATTTCACATATATGTGTGTACCATTTAATTGGAAAATAAATTTTCTGCTGTCGTTGGGATTCACTTAGCTGGCCCTGTACACACAAATTGGTTTGGGGATTGCTGATATAAATATTTATTCAGAAGAAGGGTTTACAGCATCTTTGCGCATTTCTCACAATTTAATTGATAGCTAATCTTGTTTTAGTAAGAACAACAATAAAACAATAACATATTTTCCCTTTACCTGAGTATAACCAGCAGCCCCCGAGTTAAACTGGGAGGGAGGGAAAGTTATAGAGTATAAAAACATGGTAAATGTCTTCACAAATCTATTAAACCAAATTAATTCATAGGTAATATAATATTAACCTTAAAATTGTCTTGCTTAATGTAAAGAACCGCAAGTAATCCCATAAAATAGAAAGTTTATGTGATTTATAGAAAGAAAATGGAATGCAGACTCAATGCTTTTATCTCTTCAGCAAGTAATTACTAGGACCATATTTTATATTGCTCAGGTTATTTCAATGAAACTTCTAAACCATACAGTTCAGAAAACAATCCCTCCATGGTAAAAAGAAAAAAAAAAAAGTTTTGTGGCTTATTTAACTTCCTCAGTAGAAATCTTTGAAAACATTTTTGACATGTTTGAGGATGTCTTGGAATGGACAACTGTTTTCC
The DNA here is from genome assembly GCA_013400235.1 of Oriolus oriolus. Classification (NCBI taxonomy): domain Eukaryota; kingdom Metazoa; phylum Chordata; class Aves; order Passeriformes; family Corvidae; genus Oriolus; species Oriolus oriolus. The sequence goes on from VXBT01010674.1 coordinate 1,127,218, forward strand.
CCAAACTGTGATGCTCTCTAAAATATTCTTATATTTGCATAGTTAAAATGCACTTATTTTCCTTGGATACTTTCTTCATTAAAAAGAAGGGAAAAAAAAAGTAATGCAACCATAGGGGTAGCCTTTTATTTCAGATGTTATTAAGTCCACATGTTACCATATCTTCCCACACGTTTATACTGAAGTTTTTGGGTTCCCTCAATTTTTGACAGTTATCTCAGGAAGTCATGATCAAGTACTGAAATAAATTTTTTTTTTTTTTACTAGGATGTAAAGAAAAAGTTACTCTTTAAGGCTATATGGGAAGCTTTTAATAGAAAATTACTTAAATACAAAGTCTTTGCCGAGGTCCTATCAACAGTGCCATAATGTGTTTCAAATTTTTCTTCTCTTTATCTTGTAAGAGTTCATTTCTTCTGAGACTGTTCCTGAATGCATACTTTTTTCCCATCATCCTTAAAAGATTAAGGATTCATATCTTATTGGAACTGTCTCATGTGGGATTCAACTGCAGATTAAGAAGCTCAGATTTGTGTGTCTGCACGTAGGTGTACTATGTGCCTCCCACTCTCAGTAGTGGAGGTGTCATTAGTACAGCTAATGGGCCTTGGAAAATAATTCATGTTATTATAAAGCAGAATATTACAGAGTAATTAGTTTGTGCTAAAAGAATTATTTAGCGCTTCCTATGATGTCATGAGTTTTCCAGGATATTCACATGGCACTCACAGATGTAACAGAGATCACAGGAGACCAAAAGCCTCTAGGAATATCAAGTAGAAATTACACTGGTTGTCCAAGACCAACTAAAATTGCACCGATGTTGTGGTTTCACCCAAGCCAACAAACAAGTACCACACAGCCACCCTCTCACTCCCCCGCCAGCAGGATCAGGGAGAGACGTGGAAGGGTAAAGACCAGAAAACTTCTGTGCTGAGATAAGGACAGTTTATGGGGAAAGCAAAAGCTACGCACACAAACAAAGGAAAACAAGTAATTAATTCACTGCTTCCCATGGTCAGGCATGTGTTCATCCATCTCCAGGAGGGCTAGGCCCATCATGAAAACAGTGACTTAAGAAGACAAACACCATCACTCCAAACATCCTCCCCTTCTTCCTTCTTCCCCCAGCTTTCTATTCTGAGCATGACATCAGAGGGTCTGGAATTTTCCTCCTGTCATTTTGGGTCACCTGTCCTGGCTGTGTGTCCCAACTGCCCTGCATTCCCAGCTTCGTCACCAGTGTGGCAGTACAAAAAGCAGAAAAGTCCTCGGCTCTGTGCAAGTCCTGCTCATCAGCAACAAAAACATCTCTATATTACCAACCCTGTGTTCAGCACAAATCCACAACACAGTCCCATACCAAGCACTTGAAGAAAATTAGCTCTACCCCAGCCAAACCCAGCACAACTAAATGCTTATTTTAGGAAACGGAATCATATCTTTGATGGAGAACAGCTGAATATACATTCTAGGACATGAGCAACTTTTGATTCAAAGTGCAATTCAGTTGTCAATTCAAAAGCATAAATTTCCATTTGAAATGTCCTCCAACAAAACACCTACATTCCATGGGTGTTGAGCTCTATCTGCCAGTCCTGTGTAGACTTACACGTGCTTTGGACAGATAATAGGTGATTACATATAAACATTTCTATTTGGTTGCCTTTATATTGAACCGAATCCTACCACAGACACTTAAAGTGTGTTGAGAAATCTATACTCTCCTGTATCTGTCCTTCTTTCTCTGTTCCCCTCAGTCCTGAAGTATCAAATTGTCTGAACAAATCCAGATGAAACATCTGAGGTATCAGAATGTAATTAACTCTGAAGTCTACAGGGATCAATGTCTTGCTTTCTAATGAGAGTACATAAGAACACTGAATAAAAGGAAGTTTTTCAACTTTGTTAAAATAGGTTTAATTTAAGCAATCTATCATTTGCCTTTCCTCTAACTCCTCTTTTGAATGGTTTTGTCAAGATAAATCTGCTTATTTATTTTTTTCCTAGAAAAATTGTCAAGACTCACTATGGTTTATAGCCTATAAAACTGACCTATGCTTACCTTTTTTTTTATTTATTTCTGACCTGTAACATATTTTAAAGATATATCTTAAATATTTAGGGGTACATTTTAAGACCTTTGTTTGATTTTAATGCAAATTTAGGGTCCATTTGAAGGCAGATTAATTCAAATTAAGCTCATGAAATTCAGAAAATATGTCTAATTTGAGTCACGTCTTTAAATCTCATTATTTATAAGTAACATTTATGCATATTGTGTTCTTCTGGATGTAATTTCAAAGTGTAATTTCTACTGAACACAGAAAAATAACCTCTTAATATCTACCTGCTTCCAAGTTTCTATTCTTTTGTGTGAGTCTTTTCACTGAAAAAAAAAATGTATGCGGATGACTAATTTTATTGGTTTCGTATGAATAATTTCAGGCTTGAGGTCTTAGACTAAATTGCAGGTGCAGGTTCAAAGAAGTAAGTGATTGGAATGGATCTGAAGCCTCAACTGGAAACTGTTGAATAAATATGAATTCTAAATCGTACCAAGAATTCAGGGTGGGAGAACATGCAGAGCACGGGTGAGGTGCATCCTTGCTCTGCTCATGCTCCCTGTATTGCTGTGGGAAGGCATCTGATGCTCACTGCTGCATTCATTCAAATGAAGAAAGAGAATTTAAGGATCCATGTGCTTTAAATTTTGTATGAAAAATTATGGTGTCTCAAATATGGTGCATGTATTTATTGTTGTTAGAGTTCATGTTCTACTTAAGAATGGTTTCATTATTTATTCAAAGCATCTCTAACGTCATAATTTTTTACCTAAAAAATAGTGGATATCTGTTCCACATCTAACCACATACTTTATTATATGTTTATGTATATATATATATATGTAATATTTATATATCTATGTATGTATCTCAGTATAATAGTCTTCCTAAGTTCACCCTCAGAAGAATTTGTAAATGTAATTCAGATTCTAAATGCCTTGTACACTTCTCTCCTTTTACCTGTCAGTCTGACAATTTTTGTTCATTGTTTATTAATATTTTAGGTTGCCTTTGTGATCTATTCAGAATTGAATTTACTTCATTTCTCCAGAGTAGTTATCACAACAGACATTAAAGATATTGTGCATATTTTTAAAAAGTTTGGTACAGCATGTCTACATTCTCTGAAATAAATGTGAAAATTTGTCTCTCTAGTTGTTGGATGTTTAAATTTTAGTCATCCCAGTTGTATTGGGTCTGACTGAGGCAAAGCTCACAGCCCGTACAGTGCTGTGCTTTGCATTGGTAGCTGGATGGGGGTTGATAACAGAGCAGTGTTTTGGCTATTGCTGAGCAGTGCTGTCCCTCTGACATTCCTTCCCCCACCAAAGGGGATGGGAGTGGGCGAGATCCTGGGAGGGGACACAAGCAGGCCAGCTGTCCCAAATCAGCCAGAGGGACATTCCATACCATATGTCGTCAGCTCAGATATACAATCCAAGGAAAGGAGGAGGACCCGTTACTTGTGCTGCAGCCCTGCTTCCCAGGCAGTGTCCGAACATCGCTGCTGATGGGAAGTAGAGACTGATTTCTTTTTCTCTTTAGCTCTTGCGTGCGCAGATCTCCGCTCGTTTCATTCTCTTTTTTTGCTGTAATAAAACTGCCTATATCACCCTCCTGGTTTTTTTCCTCCATCCTGTTCTCTCCCCTGTCCCAGTAGGAAGGAGAGTGATAGAGTGACTGAGTGGGCACCTGGCACCCAGCCAGGGTCAACCCACAACACCAGTACACACATAATCACCTTAGGCTCCCTTTAAAAGCAATGAGGGAATAAAATCAGCTCAAAAGGTGGTTCATTTGACCTTGTTCAAATCCTTATTTCAGGAAGATATCAATCTTCTTTTGGAAGTGCCAATTTCTCTCAATTAACCATAAGAAGAGTTAGTGTGATTAGCTTACAGGCATATGTCTACTTCCACTCATCCCAACCCCAGTTTAGCTGTCTAGTACAATTTAGTTTTTTACTCACTCATTTCCCTTTAGTATTCAAAGGTTCACACTCTTTTTGCTGTGAATTACAATTCAATAAAAAAGTCCTTTAAGAAGTATTCCACAGGCACATTGAATATATCTAAGAATTGCAAAGAACCCTACCTGTCTTATCAGACAGATAATTTAACTCATTTGCCCATTGTGCTGTAGTTCGTGAAAAGAAATTACACAGTTGCATGGTAAATTGACATTCTTATTGTTTTAGTATGTTTGTGCTAAAACAGCCAATTTAAAAAGAATAATGTATGTTCATTTGTTTTACTAAGCAAGAAGAAGTATGCAGCTCTTTCAGGACTATTCTATTGGTCTTTAGGCTGCCAGTTGTATTAGTGTATGCTCCTTCTTATAGATCTGGTATATTCCAGTTTTCTCCTTTTTTTTTCTTGTTGTTGATGAAGAAATTATGTTCCATGTACATATTCTATGTGTGTATTCCGTGTATTCCACATTCCCTTTGCACACTTACACATTCTGTATAGTTTTGAAATGCTGGCAGTACATTAACTTGTACATCAGCAGGAGCTACTGCAGAGACAAGCAGCAAAGAAAAGGCAGCTTCTGTCTCTCATTGCTTCTTCTCTGAGCCATTCTTCCCTAAAGTAATTTAATAAGCGTTCCATTAAGAAGTGGATGCCCGTGATTCCCTGCTGTAAGATATAGCACACAAAGCTTCAAACAAGGCTCATAATGATTTTGGGTCTCTATGCAATACTCTAATTTCTCATACATACTTTTTTTTTTTACATACAAGAAAAGCCAAGGACAGAAAAAGTGCTTTTTATAACAGCGGTGCAGCACAAATTTCTTATAAAGTTGCATTTTGTCTGGCATGGATTGCATCTTTGAAACACAAGTGCCACAGTCACCAATCACGCCAAAACTTTATTAGAAATCTCATGGTTTGTTCTCAGTTGTGCCTCTGAGGTTTCATTTGAGCTTTGAAACTTTATCTGTTCAGTGATACCTTTTTCAGAACATTCTGATTGTCAAAGGAGTACAGAGATTTGATTTAATTTGATTTATCATTTCTTTTTGTATGTGGTTTTCCTTTGTAGAATTTTATTAGTAAATCACTTCCAAGAGTGATACATAGACATACTGAAATTGAAACTCCAAGATTTTATCCAGTTAAAAGCAAAACATTTATTTTTACACTAGGTTGTCTAAGAATACTTATTAGCTCTGCTGGTGAAACAGTGCAAAATATATCCTATTGACAAAAGGAGCCTTGTACATTTAAACACAAGTCGACTCATTTCCTCCTTCTCTCATTAATTAATATATGTTTTATTTCTATATCAAAAATTAGAGGAATCTATATTGACAAAAGAATGTTGTTTCTTAACATCCCACCCTTAAAAACACAAGAGCTATAGAAGGATAAAACATTCCCTTTGGAAACTCCATGTAAGAATTTTTCTAAGATAAATTCGTGAGTGCATGAATGATAGTTTTGGCAGATTATCTTGCACAATACATGCAATATTATAGCTTTATTAATTAATTCTTCATTTATTCCTTGAGCTGAGCAATCTCATCATTATAAATATACCTTAGTATTCTCTTTAAATAGATCAGAAGCTACAGATAAGAAAAGAATTATTGGGGGGAAGAAAGAAAAAAAAAGCTTTAACTTGGTTTTCAAGTAACAAAATAGGAGACATAAGGGTTTTCTCTGCATTAGAAAGACTTTGTGTAGTCCAGTAAAGACCAAGAACCTGAAAAGTGTCTTGTCTTTTTAAAGGGGACAGCCGCTTCCAGACTAATGTTAAACCATTGAATCAAGGAAAGCTGCTTGAACTGTCCAAGTGCCTGCCACGGACCAGTCTCACAATTTAATTGTCCAGTTGATGCAGTTCCAGTGCTTGGACGCCTGCCCCAGCACTCTGTAGTTTCCTAATATATGAGCTGCTGAAACACCTCTCTGTGCTTCTACAAGAGGAGCAATGCTTTGTACCTGTCAGAGAAATTCCTTCTCAAAATCCAAACTCCTAATCTCTTGTGGTGACTGTTTTCACGTTGACAGGAGAAATTATCTGTGAATATGGAAAGCAATCTCAGAATATGTGATTCAGAGATGTTACCATATCCTATTTGATTCAGTGTAATTTGATCACAATTATGCCTCCCCCAACCATATTTTTCTGCTTTCCCAAGTGACCAGACAGACTTACTCATAGCTCAGGGTTGGATGTGTGTGTGGGGGTTGTGTCTGGTTTTGGTTTTATTTTTCCTTTGTATCTTTGTTTTACTAATCTGAGCCTCTGGTCTGCTCCTGGACACCTGAAACAAACTCTTAATAAAAGGGGTTTTTTGCATTTCCCACTGATCTTGGATTTATAAATTGAACAGTTCTGATGAATATGCTCACTCCTGGATATGTACAGACCCTTTCAACCCAGACACAGCTGTCTGTACCTCTGCTGCAAGGACATTTCTGTTGTGCTATTAGTAGCTGTTAAACAGCCACACACAACAAGCCTGGTACAATATATTAAGGGAAACTGGTGCCACTTGTGTTCTTACTCTGGGTTTGGAATTGCAGCAATTCGGGTGCCACCTGGTGAGCAATGGGGTTCTTCCTGCAGTGGTGCAATCAGACAGGACAGACATGGGCAAGATTAGTCAATCCTTCCCTATATCTAAGCTGAGTTACATCATCTTAAGGTAACTCTTAGTTTCAAGGAGAAAATGAAGAATAAATCACTTCTAAGTAGCAATGCTTAAGTGCGGTATATCTCAGAATGTGAAAATGCCAACTTGAAACCCCAGAGATGGATAATGACATGATGTTTGTAGTATGGGCCATTAAACTCATCATAGAAATTCAGCTAGAGGTGACTCAGAGCAATTACTGTGCTGTATTTATTTCATTGCTATGATGGACAGACAAAACACTTCATAACTGTGGTTTTATAGCTCTGTAGTAAAAGAACTTTTTCTTGTTGAATATAAACCAGTAAAAAAATAATTTAACAAAAAAATCAAACTTTAAAATGAACTTTAAAAATAAAGTTTAAAAAATTTATAAAATTTATTTATAAAATAAACAAAAACATTAAAGAATCTTATTTTGAGATATTTTCCATGTTCTGTTTCCTATAGTTCCCATATCAACTATGATAATGTTCCTGAAGGTTTTCTGTGGCATTAATTGGGAAAAACTTTCAAAAGCTGTTTGCATTGCTTTGAGATGACATATCTCTACTGAATTATGTAGTACAGCATACTATTCAAGTATCATACTGTCCTAGGTTACAATGCAAGATGTAACCAAAAGCATGTACTCTATTATTACTGTCACAAGCTGTTAAAGCAGGTGGGGCACTGTTCGTTATCTCCTGCCATGACTCATCCCTGATAACTCCCTCTGGGAGCTATCTCTGTTTAATGGGCAATCAAGGACTCACCGCGTGACTCAGAATTACATCAGCCCATTGTGAGATGCTCTGCCCAGTGGGGAGGAGCCAAGCATTCCCACCTGGATATAATCTGGGGTTTGGAACAGCACAAGCAGCCCTTACCTTTGGGATTCCTGAAGGACAAGAGCTACCATTTGGACCTTCAGGTGAAGACCAGACCCTTATTTTCTACTGGATCACCACTTCAACAGGACCATTTCATCTGGGCTGCTGCCATCAGCCTGACTAACAGGGTGTTAGGTTGTATTCTGACTCTGTCAGTGCTCTTGTACTATTGCATTTATTTTATTTTTAAATTTTCCTATTAAATTATAATTCTGACTTGGTGTCTCCCACTGGTTTGTTTTCAAACTAGTACACATACATAAGCTTTTAACACTGTACTGCACAGATGTCCAGAAAGAAATTAAGGTGCTGGACTGTGTTCAGAGAAGGGCAGCAAAGCTGGTGGATGGTCTAGTGAGAAAGTCCTTTGAGGAGCTGCTGAGGGAGCTGGGCTTGTTTGGCCTGGAGCAAAGTAGTTTCGGGGGTGACTTTATCACTCTCTGTCACTAGCCAAATGGGTATTAGCCTTGAACTTGATGATCTTGGAGGTCTTTTCCAACCTAAATGATTCTGTGACAGGAAAATTATGGAGAACACACTTCTTTCCCTTGAAATGGCTTGTCTATTCTTTAGTTTCTTTAACTCAGGCTGTGTGCCTCAAACACATGGATTCCTGACTAAGGTTTACAAAATATGAACTAATGGATGAGTTTTCATTTCTCTTAGAGGACATGGAAAACTATGAATATCTTCTTACAGCTGCTTCTGTAACAAATCTTTTTGAATAAAACTTCAAAATGGCAGAAAATATGGATGTAAACATACTATGTATACTGTCTATAAAAAACTAGTAGCTTAATGAGAATTTCAAGATGATAACTTTTACACAGTTAATTCATTTTCTAGGATGAAATTTTTAAATTAAAGTTTCCCTGAATTGCTTAGTTAAGCTCAAAACATTTTGTAATGGCAGATCTGTTGTCTAGGAAAGGAGGAGTTAGATAAAATTTTATGTAATTTTTTTACTGAGGGAGCACTAGGCTATATTGACAGCTCTTTAAACCTGACATATTTAAAGAGCATTCTACTTGCATTCTCATAAACAACAGTGTCAGCCAAAGCTTGAATATATCCACTCACTTTAAACTGGTAAGAAGAAGACAGAGTTGAGGGAAAAGTCAAAAAAATGTTCAGATATTTCATTTTTAGTCAGCAATGACTTGTCAACCTCCAGGTTTATTTGGGGATTTTTTGAAAGACAATACTCTGTAAATGAAAAACTTTTGATCTGGAATGTTGGCTTCACTCTGATAAAGCTTATTTTCATTTTAAGACTTTCTCAATTTTGAAGTGGATTCAGAGGCTTCTAACAAAGAGGTAGTTCTTGTACAGAGACAACAAGTCCAAATAAAATGGTGTTTACCTGAAAACTCTTTGGAAGTGAGAAAATTTTGGAAATGACAGAAGCTGGGCTATATTCTCTAACTACAAGAATCAGTTTGAGGGAGTAGTATTATCAAATATTGGAAAAAGTTTTGCTAATCTTATAAGTGTGTTAATGGAAACTGTCCAGGTGATGGAAGAAAAGTCAACAATTTAAAGGAATGGCATATTATTATCATTTACTAAGTACTCATTAAAAATTTGATGTGGGGAAAGATATGGAGCACAAATCTGATGAGGGGCAGCCAAGGTGGTGGAGATCTTCAGCCTCGAAAAAAGGAGGCTC
>VXBT01010674.1:1136523-1167877 GCA_013400235.1 Oriolus oriolus
GTCTTCTGTCTTCTGACTCTCTACAACTGCCTGAAAGAAGGTTGTAGCCAGGTGGGAATTGGTCTCTTCTCCCAAGTAACAAGTGATAGGATGAGAGGAAACGGCCTCAAGCTGAGCCAGGGGAGGTTTAGATTGGATGCTAGGAATAACTTCTTCATGCAAAGGGTTGTCAGGCACTGGAACAGGCTGCCCAGGGAACAGGGTGATTCACCAACCCGGGAGGTATCTTAAAGATGTATAGGTGGCACTTAGGGACAGGAGCTGTCTTGTGGACCTTGGCTGGGGTCCCAAGGTTTTACTAATTAACTTCATGTTGTGTATTCCCCAGAAACAGGTATGCAGTCTGACTTCCATGATGGGATGTCATTTCCCATGTGAAAATAAATGTTCTGTGGATCAAGTGATATATTATAACTGTAAGTTTATAGTGACATGATGCGAAAGGCACTGCCTGGAGCATGGTACAGCTGTGCAGAGCAAAGTCCTCTGAAAACTGGAGAAACAGAGGCATCCTGTGACAAGCAGTACTCGTGAGCCAACCTCTCCCTCTGATCTCTTTAGTTTCATTCATTTTGAATTTGACCATTATGAATGCATCTGTACGGTTGTGTCCTGGCCTAGCAGCCCATACCACTGACTTACACCACCAGTTTGCTGCTGACCTCACTGTTTGTATTCATAGAGAAACTTGGATGAGAAGGAGAATAGGGGAGGGGACAGTATTGACAGCACACTGAGTTTTGTCCCTGTTTGTAGTAGGGATAAGAACAAACACAAGCAATTTGGGATGTCTTTCTCACTCACAGTCTTATTAAGATACCTCAGCAAATCTTGCAACTACCAGGCAGGCACTGACCTAATCAATAGAAAATGGATTTTCAAGACACACACTTAGGCAGGGTCACCAAGTCATCATGTCCATGAAACAGACAGTGTGATAACCACTCTCCTGTACTAATCTTGTTTTATTTCCTTCTTCTAAACTGGAAGCTTCTGAATAGCTAGCTTTATTTTCAGGGTTCTGTTCAGTTCTGTTATATTCTTTATCATAGCATCCACAAGGAAAAAAAAAAAAGATTTAGTAACTCCCCAGCTTTCTAGGAAATGGACTAACCAAATTGATTGTTCTCAAAAAATGTGCTGTAAACATACAGGGGAGACTACTAAATGATGAAAACAACTTCTGTGAAACAAGAGGTGAATAAGGAGGGCATGTGGCAAAGGGAGATAAAAATTTAGTTACCTAGAAAAATTATTTGGCTACTGCTTTTCTGCTACTTAACCTAAAACACTACAATGGGCATCAGAAAAAAAACTCAAGCAGTTTTACCAAAATATCCCAAAGTTTTTTTTATCCAATATATAATTAAATTGTAGAAATCAATGCTGCAGGATGTTGTGGATTCCACAAGTTTTAAGAGCTTGTGTTTAAAAAATAATAAGGAAAGAGAAAGCCCATAAAAGTCTGTTCAAATCTCAGATCAAGCTCTGATTGAGGAGGTCCTTTTAAGATGCAGATTTTACAAAAAGGAGAGATGTTATATATTTGGAGTGTGAAGGGAAATTATCCCTTGCCATATGCATTTTACCAAAATACTTCCTTCTATTAATGGGTGTGCTGGTCTCATCTCTTGCTGTATCTCAGCACTTACTTTCCTATACTCTCTCAGTAGCCAGGAAGTGTCCCCCTCCCACAGGTGGGTGAAGCTCAGTGTTCTGTGGCCTCAGCTCATTCAAAAATTATTCCCACATCCCATTGAAATCCATTTGAATATTTGAGATAACTAGATATTTCAAGATGTTGCATGAACACTAAAGTGGACAATGTTTTAGGAGGAGCAAACTCTTGATGTTATTGTTTTCCAGTGAATAAACTGGAGTAGTTCTTACTTTGACACATTTCTCATTGGAACTTAGTCAGCCCTCAAACACTTTTTATTAAATAATCCCTGCCCAAGCTCTCATTAAATGTGAGGTGTAAGCTAAGCTGTCTTCCATTATGACAGTCCAAACCACCTGAGGAAGGTGAAAAGTTCACTAGTAAGTGAACATAGTGAAAAGGGCAAGGAAGATGGAAAACCTGAAAAATCTGAAATGACAAGGTTGCTCCAGTACTTTGTTCTGCTCTGCAGTCCTTTTTAATATCTCTGTACTGATATTACTCTGCTGCAAGCAGACATCACTGTGGAGTAATACTGATTCCAGGTGTTCAACAAGAAGCTGATACATCTTCCCATTTGACTTCTTTTGACACATTTTAAGTGTATACTTTACTCTTAATCTTTCTCTGACTCAAAACTGGATTCTCTAATTTGGAAGGAAAAAGAAGAGAATACTCTTCTGGAACCACTCAGAAGGTCTGGATATACTCTAAGTAAGTTTGCTGTAGAAAGAACTTGTCATTAAATGAGTCTTGGGATCTACAATTCCACTGTAAGGAGTGCTGCATTTTGTTGGATACAGTTTTGAATGTTAAATTCAAACCTGGGTAAAATAGTTATTGGACTGGAATAAGTAAGAGAAGTTCAAAGCATAGGAAAGATAGGACTTCATACAATACTCACTAGGTCTAATTCAGTTTCCAGGCAAGATCGTGTGTCTGTCAATAGCTGTAAATGCATGTAGATTGTAGATTATGTCTGCCTGTTGGGAAATATAAGGAGCAATTTTTCCTTTATCTATTCAGTTGGAAAATACATGCAATACTGCAAAGGCAGATTTTCAGCATGATGTAGGAACCACATATCTCAGTCCCTTCCTTTCCTATAATAATAACAATAATAATAATAATTGAAATGTTAGTACCTTATGCTGAGATATATAAATCTTAAATAAGAAACTATATTGTATTTCCTACTAAAGCAGTTTTGGTTGGTTTGCTTTTTCCATCTTTAAGGGATATTGAAAATTTTGTATTACGATATAAATATCATCTCTGTAAATATGTGGTTGAAATGCTAAAACCTACATGCTTTTTTATAAATTATATCTGAATATACTTCAGATTCACCACATGAATAATGTTTGAAAAGAACTCATAGTATTAAAATTATTTTTATGGATATGAAGGTGCTGCCATAGAATTTACATTTCTATTCAACTGAAATCAGTAAATTAGAGTTGTGATGAAACTTCCAGTCCTGTATACTGGAAAGTCAGAACTATGTAGTTTCCAAATTAGCAAGAAAAGCCCTGCATTTGTAAGTGATTTGCATTTGTAAGTGATTTGCTGTGCAAATCCTCTGCTTTTCTTTTCTCAGCTATCAGGATAATATTCTCTCTTGTACACTTTTTATACTTAACCAGCAAATTTTTCCATTGGAAAGTGTCCTAAATACATATATGATCCCTAAGTAAGCATGTTCTACTCTCTTGTCCCTATTTATATGCCTGGACCAGCTTGAATTGATTCAATTAGAGATGTAATTAATAAAGCTAATTGATTCATATCACTGTTGAACGGACAGGATGGAGGCCAGAAGAACATTAAAAGAAACTAGTTCAGACTTGTTACACACAAATCACTAGCTTTGGATATGTCTCCCCCCTTAGAAATCTATCAAGGCTGGAACTTTTGACTTTTAATGACAATTTTTGCAAACAACTCTCATTTTAGGGTGAAATACAGCCAAGTTATTCCAGTCTTGTCAGTAAAACTTACGTGAAATTTCTGAAACACATGCTGGGATATTGTAGCCCAGATTTTGGTATGTTACCACATTGAAATAGAACTTCAATAAGAAAATATAAAAGCACAGTTAGGAAATCAGTATGTTGTGTAACTAATATCAGAAGAGTGATGATAATTATGTCTGATTTTTGCTGTCATTGGCATGGTACATACTTTGACTAGCAAAGTGAAGATAAACTGCTTTGCTATTTACCTGCTAAGGTAAGTCAAACCTTTTCAGTTAGCTCTTTGCAATGCCAAACACAGAAATGCAAGCCATTGAGTAATTCAGCTAATTCAATGGATTTAAGAGAAACAAGATTTTAGAGCTAAGGTGGTAGGATATCTCTAAAAATGTCATTGTGTTATAGTATGGTATCCATAAAAACGTAAATACACATGAATGAGACTGGTCTTGAAGGTAATAATTTCACAGCATAATCAGGAGAAACAAGTTTATAATTAAAAGGATTAATAGTGACTACGGACAATCCCAGACCAGTAACTTTATCAAAAGATTTAACACATTTCAGGAAATCAATACACCATTGTCTTGCCATATAGCCATGAATTATCTTGAAGTTTTACAGAAAGATGTAAAATTTAGAAGAACAGACTTTTGAACTGTAAACTGGAAAATATCTTTTTCTTTCATATAGCTGCTCCAAAGCAGGTATATAGACCTGACTGGTGGTTGGATTTGGTACTGGAGTTACTGAATTTCTCATAGGAAAAGCATGGCTTAAAGCAATTTACTGCGATTATTTTCTAGACAAATTGTGAGCAGAAGGTTTTAAATTGAAGCATTCAGAAATGGCTAGTGAAAAACTACTGAAGATGTATTGTTAAAAAATGTGGTGTCTGTGATAGAGGGACTTGAGTAAAAGGGAACATGACAGAGGCTCATGAAGTAACATATGCTCTAGAATCTATAAACTAGCTCTCTTGTGTTACTTTTCATACTGCAAGAACAAGGACTTGAGCAGTAAAATTGATACACAAGAGAAAGAATGCTAAAAGACAATATATTACCTAATATTCACAACAATCCTGTAGTAAGCAATGCCACAATTACTGTTCAGGCCAAGACTTTTACCATGTTTAAAAAAAGACTAGAAGTTTATAGGTGTAATGAAAACTTCTAGTACCTACAACAGAATTAAAAGATGCTACAACACTCTTTCTTCATGACAGAAATGAACCTTTGCCAAAACCCAGTTGCTCTTCAGACACAGAAATCCTACTGATTCTAAAGAGGCAAAGATTTTACATGCATATATTCAATAAATGGGATTGTGAAATCTCCTACTGAAATTTGTTATTGAGTAATTTTAAAAATGATACAACAGAGATCAATTTGAAAGAAACATCAATATGGTCTTTTCACATTCTCCTCTCATTTAAGATATTAATTCGTTAGACAGTATTCAACTTTGCTTTCTGAGGGGTTCTAATTGGCAATGTTTGATAAGTATTCTTGGCAATGTAAACACATGCTCCTGTGAACAAAGTTGTTCCTTTAAAGTAAATCTAAATATGAGATAAAAGAATTAGTGCGATGAAGCTGAACAAACAGACATACCAATGTCAAGGCCTAGGAGAACACTGACTGTATCATTTTAATGAACAGCTAGTTAGCCTAGAGACAGTGCTTTCCTATCAGCAAAACCTTGTCACTTGAGCATTCATCATCAATGAGGCAAGATGGAAAACAGGAACATCATTTTCTGACAACTTTGATAGTTGTCCTCTCCTCTCATCCCTGCTGATACGATAACAGTGAGACAACTCCAAATAGAATGTCCTTTGCAGAACAAAGATCTGAAAAGCAAAAGCTCTCTGCTTGCCCCAAATGACTACTCAGGTGTTAAAAACACAGTTAAGTGCTTGAATATGAATCCTGCGTGTCCTGTTATTTGTTCTTTTCCCTTAGAGAGAAATACTATTTTGGACGTAAGGAACCTTCCTGATGAAATTTCACTGAATCCAGTCCACTTTCACAAAGTATGTTGGTAAAAGTTAACTGATAATTTTATGAGGAAAAGCTGTATAGTCATCTTTTTCTCTTATTTCTTTTTTAATCATCTCCAATCCTAGTGATCCTTTGCCACAAATGAAGCTTGAAATAAATATGAACATAAAATATCCAGTTCATGATCTTTGCAAATTGCCACATTGTTGCAAGGATACATCTTAAATGTAATCACTGAAGCATAACTTTTGCATGGATTATGAAGTTTATACGTTTCACAGGAGACACTGCTCTTACTCATCCCAGTTTTATATGAGGGTTTTATAAAAGTTCAAGTCCATTGACTTTACTGGCATTTCTCCAAGTTTGTACCAGTACAAATGAGAGGAAGCAAGACTGATAAACAATAATAGCTATTCTTTTTGCAGTTAGACAAAATATTTTTTGCCAATAATATGTTTCAAATAAGACTTTTTTCTGGTAATTTCTCCACCTTAAGGGAATTTCACAGTAGCAAGTAACTTTGTTACGGTACTTTTGCCCTGAAATTCTATTCAAATAGTTTAGCATTTTTCAAAATAAGTTATTTAAAGCATTTAATGTTTTGAAGGATTCTATATTATACCACAGTAAATTATTTAAAATCAAACTGTGGGGGTTTTTTTCCTAATCTAAAAACTGTAACTTAGAAATAATTAAAATGCAAGACATTTATATCCAAGGTGCTTTGCACCATATCTCTGTGTAATATTTTAAATGTATTCCTATTTGGTGGTACATAAGAGAGAGAAAAAGGAGGTGGAGATCTTCAAATAAGCAGTCACAACAGCTGGAGTTTATATGTACTGACTATTCCTTTTACAGTGTTTGGACATATATGTGACAGAGTGATTTTCATGAGTATTAGATTTATAAGTATCAAGGACAAAACTTTAATTGCAAAAAAGTGTGATGATTAGCTCAAAATCTTGATTAAATATAGTCAAAAAATGATTAATATTTTTGATATTTCCTGTGACATATATTAATGCTTTCTGAATCATTCCAGCAACTCTTAAGATAGGCTTTCTTCTGCTACTGGTTCTCTCCTGATCTTGCAGGATTCCGAAGCACAAATCTGTTTTATGTTTCTTTTGAGTAGAGCTACTATAGATCATGTAACTTATAACTGGAAATCAATAATCATAATATCATCGATTTATGAAATATCATGAGCTCAAAGTGACCCACAGGGATCACCGAGTCCAACTCCTGGCCCTCCACAGCACTATCCCCAAGAGTCACAACATGTGCTTGAGTGTTTGCCAAATGCTTCTTGAACTGTGTCAGGTTTGGTGCCGTGACCGCTTTCCTGCGCAGCCTGTTCCAGTGCCCAACCACACGAGGTGAAGAACCTTTTCCTAATATCCAGCCTAATTACCCAGCTCTAGGTGACTTTGCCTGGGCGAGAGAGTTGGACTAGATTATCTCCAGAGGTCTCTTCCAACCTTAACAATTCTGTGGTTCAGTGGCAGTAAGAAACCCAGGACAGCTAGCTAGGTTTTTTCAATGAGTGCAAACTCGGTAGGACTCTCATTTCCAGTTACCTCTCAACCCTCCCTGCCAAAAAGAACAAATTCAAACAAACCCCCCCAGAAACCGCAAGCTCCCCCCAGAAACCTTAATATTAATAGCATATAATATCTAATTTCATGTAATATCTAATATCAGAATAATATTTAATATCTGAATAAGAATATTCCAATTTCAGAGTTCTCTCATTTCTTTTGAAAGGGGAAGCTGAATGCTGAGTAGATTTTTCATGCCTTTCTTTGCTCTAATCTCTTAGGCTGTGCTAGCAGTAGTAAATTATTCTAAGTCAATGACTGAGGCTATGAATTATATTCTTTGTCCTGTGACATTGTTAAAATGGTGCTTGGTTCAGTTTTTCTTGAGACATACAAAATTAATTTGCAAAATTCCCACGCACGGCCCTGGCCAGGTGGCATGCCCCATAAGCAGCGTGGATACCGTTTCCCTACACGGAAGGATTAGGTGATGTTCTCAGCCATAGATTTGAACAGACCATGTAGTTGACCGCAGGAGCAGAGAACAAAATCTTTTGCTAGTTTACAAGCAGATACTTAGCTTCAAGGCTCACACCCTTCTGGAGAGGATTATAACCCAGATTCCCACTTTGGTAGAGCCTCAGGCTTCCCTGAGGAAATGTGCTCTTCCGCACACTATTTTGATTCCTCCTGCCAGGAAAGCTGATCAAAATGTCTGTGTTTTAGGAGTGTAATGGAAAAGTCATGTAAATAAGAGCAAAACTGCAAAGCACAGACACACGATTCAAAGTCAGTACAATTACTGTATGACCATTATCAATCTCCAGACATCCTTCTGTTTGACTTTCAAAGACAATTCATTTTTAATAACATCATAGTCATTATTTTGATAAATGAATTATATTGACATGTAAAGGTGCTCTTATCCAAACAGTCATATGTGTTTTTTTCAGATTCCCTCAGAGCTGTCTTTGTTGGCACCTTTGCTGATTTTCTCAAAGAGGTTGTAGCCTACATGACTCTGAAGATTGAACTGCCTGCTTTATACCCCGCAGGACAAATTTAGGTAGGCGGAATTCAATTATGCTAATCTGAATTTGGCTCAGACAGCAGAGGCAATATTAGTTTTCCTGCTGGGATTTTTGCCTCTGTAACGGTGCAGTAATCTTTCATTAGATAGTCTGGAAATATCTATATCTTCAGCTTGGACTATGGGCATGTTTGAAGCATAGTACAAGTGTTTCAAAACGAAAAATAAGTAAATTGGAAACACCCTTAATTTTCTCAGTGAAACAGATTCCCAGAAGAGCTTCATTAAAATTGCCCCATTTAAAAATATGTGTTTAAAAATGCAACCACTCAAAATGATCAGATATATTATTAAAAACTATCACACAAATGAATAATTTACAATTAATAATCAAATCATATAGTTAAAGAACTTTAATAGTTCATTTTTCTTTATCCATCTCTTCCTTTCTCAATCCTTTAAAAAGGATTGACTAATGACTTTTCCCTTCTGTAAAATTTTTCTGTCTGCTGCTAAGGGATTATTCTTTTCCTGTAAAAATTTTCTGATGATCTTTAAGGTACCTTTCAACCCAAACCATTCTATGATTCTAGGTTCAAATATGAGTTAGCTTCAGAATTTTGGATGTGGTACAGTGCTGTTTTTAGAGTAAACTGGTTTTAAATGCGTTTCAATTAGAGCATGATGTCTACTCGTAAAATTAAACTACTTAGAAAATAAAATCGATTTATTGGATTGGTTCCTCCATGCATAGTTTTGGAGTTTTTTTCTTGTGTTCCACAGTTTGATAACATGAAGTGTCAATATATAAACTGCTATGTCAAATAACTTGTCTCCTTAATTTCCTCCAGGGTCTTGCTTTCTTGATCTTCCTGGATGCAGCATATTAACACCCAGGCATTATTTTTAAGTAAACTATCAATTTTCCATGGAACATGTGCTATTTTGGTGATAGTTCACTCCCGACACTGCCTCTATGGAAGTTCACACCCAGAGTGACACCATGCATCCATATATTTTATCACACAGTTCCAGCAGGTCTTTTGCAGTGCTCCCACTCACATACCCTCATGATATTTCCTAACACATCTAACTTGTGTCACTTTTACTGTACTATAAAAATGTCATCCTAGGAGATTAAAAGTTCACACATGATTTCAAGCCTTGGGCCTGAAAAATCCTAGAAAACCCAGTCATTATTTCTTTTGGTCTTAAGACTGTCATGCATTATATATAAAAATATGGAAAAATATTGGGAAAAATACTATTACACCATCTCCATTGTACCATTCGGGGTAACTGCCTAAGTGATGCAGAATGATGATGCCCATAATGCTAAAAAAAAGCACACTTCAAACCAGACATCCTGAGTTTGCATGTCTGTACATTTAACCTGAAACTAAGCTGTACTATAACTGTACCTGTATATGTAGAATTTCTTTCGCTTTTTTGTCCTTTAGGTTGGTTCTTTGTTTTCTGTTCTTTGTTTTAATATGGTGATTGTCTTGTTTATCAATAGTCATTCTTCTACCTACTAACATTTAGTAGGAGAGTTTGGCAAAGGTAAACTATGTGGTGTCTGTTGGCTTTTTCCTTGAAGGAATGTCCATAATGGAGAGAAATGAAAGAAAAGGTCCTGAACATTCCTTAGCTCTGCACTGTCTGAACTTCAATAGTTAGCTGAAGTCACCCATAAAATCTACTTTTGGTGCACCTTTGAGTGTCATTTGTATCTTTAAAAGCACAGTTTTATGTATTAATTGAATAAAAGGAAACTAATAGGAGGACATTTTTTGACTGATCATAAATAATATTCAGTTCAAGATCCGCAGACAATAATGTTTGTTTATAATGTTTACTATAGAAGTAAACTACTAATAGTAGGAGAAACCAGATCAATATCTGACTACTGCAGCATTTTCTTTAGAAGAAATTGTTATAGTACTAACAATAAAATAACTGTAGGTTCTTGGCCTTATAGTGCAAAGTCAAAATGTTGCCTGCAGGATATTGTCTGTTCCTACATATATATATGTAAACTAAATGGCTTTTCCATTCACATAAATATATTTTTGACTATGTTTTCCTGCTTTCAGCTTGTGGAGAAAATTTGTTATTATGATGATAACCAGAAAATTAAACCTCTGTTGGAATATAATTACATCAAATGATTTTTAAACTCTATGAAAAAACCTTTTGTAAACATTGTAATGCAGCTGTCAGTAAATTAAATACATCTGACATAGTAATTACCCTTGCTAATCAATAACTGCTAATTAATCCATTCAAACTGACATGAATACTTTAAACATCTCTAGGAAGTTAGAGCATGTTTAAGGGTCTGACTGGGAACCTCTTTTGGTTTAGAGGTTTTGCTGCGCTTGCAAAATATTTATGCTGCAATAACTCTGTTGGGATTGGAGTGTACAAAGAAAGTGTCTGCATAATAATAACAACAATTAAAAAAACCCTCTTGACTGCAGCTCCAGTAAGTAAAAGAACTCCTAAGAGAAGGAATGGCTGCATGGTTTTCTTTTTATAAAGCTCTGAAACTACTTTGAAGAATGTTTGGTCCACACACAGCCTTTAACAGCTTCCTCACCCCATTTCCTCTCTTCTCCGTTCATCAATGGTTTCTGTATATTCCTTTATTCTTTGTTGGGATTATCTCCTGATACATCTCAGCCTGCTCAAAATGTACCCACCTCCTAAACTGGCAGAATTTTTCAAATTTTAAGTATCTACATCAAGATTTTTTCAATTGAAACTTTGAAAATCTTTTTGTTATATTAGCAAATTATTGTATGTATGTACTTATGACGGTTGATGAAGGCATTTCACCACCTCCAGAACAGTTTAGAGTGGCCAGAATAGTTTAGGTACACATTTCAGAAACAGGGAGCTTGAAAGGAAGGCTTTTTTTTTTTCTAAATTTGCATGTACCTAAATCTCTTTCTCAGTTTAGTTTAGAAAGACCTTTCATCTTCAGATATCCTAAGAAAGGTGCTTGAGAAGAAACAAAAAACTACTTATCATTTCTGTTGCTGACCTGGTGTTGCATCCTAAAATCTATACTGCACCGCAGAGATATCTAAGAATGTAAGAATAAAGATATCTAAGATATCCTACACAAGAAATTGGAACGATAAACTTAGACTGTGCCAAATGTATAGGTAATTAGATTTAGAAGATTCACATACATTGCATCTGAACAAGATTGTACTGACATATAAGTCAGAAGTGTACTGTTTTACACTCCCATTGTGGATAAATATGTAGGAACATCCATGATTTGTACTAATGTAAAATGTGAATGCCTCTGTTCAAAACCAGTGTTTGGTACTAAAAAAATTCCTTCAGGATATGCAATGTGACTTTGCTACCTGAAATATATCTTGAACTTCAGAGAGGCTACTGTGTTTTCCTTTTAAAGACCTAGACCTCAAGCTATCTGGGTGCATAAATATCCATGTTTTGTTAGAAGGAAGTAACAGTTCTCATTAATTAAGTGAAAAATTTAAATAATGCAACATTATAAATATGTAATCCAAAACCTCCTTTTAAATTACTTTTAGTCTTATTATTTTGTGGAACTGACCCTTTCCTTTGAGCTCTAAAGAATAAGAATACTTATGGCATTTTAATTGTCGTTTCCAATGTTTTTTTCTGTTGACTGTCCATAAATTTTCTAGTAGATTATAAATCAGAATGTAAAAAAAAAAAAAAATCAGTTAGAAAAAGTAAAGCGGAGGAGGTAAACTCTTATCACTCTTTCTTCTTTATTACTTATATTGTCTATTTGTTAAACCACCTGCTTTTACAAATGTTGTGGTTTAAACCCAGCTGGAAATTAAGCCCCACAGAGGTACTACTTTACCCTCATCCCCTTTGGTGAGAGCAACACAAAAGGCAGAGAGTCTGAATTGAGATAAGAACAATTTACTGGAAACCAGCAATTAGAAAAGAAAATTAACAGTAACAACAACAATATTAATAACAAAAATACATACCAAAAGCCAAGAAAAAGCAGCCCAGAGATCCTCCATATATGTATTTTTTCTCCAAGCAAAGCCATGCTCCTTCTTCAGGAAAGTTAGGAGCCTGTACTTCCAACCCCCTGGCAGTGATATGAGTGGTATATAACAGCAGCCTAGGTGAGACCACATGGCTCCAAGCTCCACCCCCTCATGTCCAAGACCAGGACAACTATAAAGACAGATGGAAATGAGATTAATGAGAAGTATAAACCTGAAAAGCTCTAGTACTGAAGTGAATCCAGTTCTGTGTGCAGTGTACGTCATCTTCAAACATGTGTGACAGTCAAGCAGCACTCAGTGGAGTTGGAAAACTACACAAACCTATATTCTGTAATATGTAATTTTCTGGCTTTGTGGTGTATTTAGGTAGAATTGCTATTAAATGTGAGGGGATTCCTGTTGGGTTCAAAAAGTGCTGTCACACTTGTTCAGGTTTTGATCTCTAGAGATCAGAGAACCTAGCAGTGTTAAGCCCAGTCTGAAGTGGTTGTTCCACCATCAACAAATCAACTGGTTACTGAAGGCAACAGTGCTCATTTTGTATTAAATTAAATTATCTAAAAGGTTATGAGTTTTCAAATGTTAAACTAGAATTATCTATATGTATAGTGGAAATAGTCTTATATTGTAATTATAGTGATACATTGCAATAAACAAGTAAATAATTGTGAATAAATATATATTCTCAAAGATCATAGAGTACCACAACTGTTATGATTATCTGAAGTAAAAATTATATCAGAAAAAAGTATTGAAATCATCTATTCATGCACCTATCTAATCTCTTTCCACCACATTTTTGTAATTATGTGTGCAGATATACTCAAAGAATATGAGAGGCTTGCCAAGATCTTGTGCTCTCTGCTGCCTACACTTTGGGAGGGCTGTCTTCCTTTTAAAAAGAGAAAAAAATTGCTCATGCATAATCAAAATTGAGCAATGCACATTCCTCAAGGAGGAAAAGTATGTATATTTTAGTATATCCTGTGTACGTATCAAAAATACAACTTCCCTTCTGCCAAAAAACCCGTTACTCAACATATCTTCTACATTTTTTCTATGTCTTTCTTGAAAAAAAAAAGGGCAAAAAAAGTTATTTTCAAGTATTTCCATCTGCCTTCACATTTTTTCCCCTTTGATTTTCTTTCATCCCCTGCTTATCTAAAGCAAAAAGCAGGAAGGTAGGAAGTCTTGCAGCTGACTAGGAGATATTAATATGATGACAGACTGGTTGGCAGACCAAAAAGACAGATAACTGTTTCATTCATTTTATTTTCTTTGTGAAGATAGTTTGCATCCTCAGTCCTAGCCATTGTCCACACTTCAAGAAACTTAGTATTTGATAGAAATTTAGTATCTTTGAGACTACCTGTCAAATTTGATTGAAAAATCCCAGTGACATCAAAACTTATTAAAGGAAACTGGCAGAAGTGGAGAGAAAGAGATGGACCAAAACCACAGCTATTTTGTAAGTCTCATTCATTTAGGAAATAAATTAAAATTGTGGTGTGAGATCAGCTAGTTATTCTGAGCAGGTATGTAGTGCTAGTTACATTCCATAAAATGTTTACTGCACTTTCGAACATTCTAACTCCAGCTTATTATCTGTCATTAAATCTGGAATAGAATAGGTTCCTAATTAGTGGTATGTTCAAATATGATATTATAGTGCAAAGCAATTATTTTTTGGCTCTAAGAAAATTAAAGTAGTAATTATCTTTTTTAAACTATTTTAGCAGAGGTATTTTGCAATTCCCAAGTTAGACTCAACTTATTTTTCTCAGCTCATCTACATGAAAAAAAATTACAGTCTAGATTTCATGGCTTATATTTAGGGAAGGTGGAACAAAAGCTCCCAGTGACACCAAAATTGAGCACTGCAATTACAGTACACACAATACCAACTGTAACTTATTAAGGGGAGGGTGCATTTTCTGGCTAATACAAAGGTACACATAAAAATAATAAATCCTAAGGATCTTTTTGCTTCCTAGTGGCTCTAGCTTTCAGGCGAAGACTTCACCATTTTTCCATCTCTTCAAAGCATCAAATGATCTATTAACAAAAAGCAGCAGTAGGAACTGTGGATGCTGTCTAAATCTTGGATCAACGATTTTGAGAAGGAGTGAGAAAGAATAAGTTTGTATTTCTGAAACCAATATTTGCCTATGTTTTAAGATTTTTATGTTGTATGTTTAATATGTTTAATAGCAGAAACTCTAAATAAAAGAGGCCTAAATTCTCCCAGTAACTCCTTTGGAAGTCTATTTCAGGAAAACTCATCTTGATTACACTTAACTTGCCTTATTGTGCAAGTTTAAGCAACTGTGATCTTGCAATTATTCCCAACTGCTTTATCACTCCCTCTTCTACAATTATTTATTTAAACTAAACCTCAACTGCTTTGCAGTCACCTGTATTGAAGGGGAGAGATATAAATGAGACTGCAAACCAGAACACTAAGTGGAAACACCATCTTATATTATTATATGTCAGATAATTTATTGGAAAGAAATTTTGGTCACATCTAAACAAATGACTCTCATTTTTGCCTTTATAATATATAGAAAATCCATTCATGCTAGACTAGATCCCAATCAGAACTGTTTAGAATAGAGAGGTCAGTGGAACCCAATTATAAAATAGAAACTCCTCCAAGACTATTGACTTTGCCTGGGCTCTAACCAATTAGATTGGATGGAATTGAAGGTTTCTACCAATTTCTTTATTTCTTCATTACCAATTTTACAAAAATCATTACTGTTGGTAATTCATGATGTGTTAAGTTAGCATTTTAAGATTTTGCATGTCTACCTTGTTGGGGCAAAGTAAAACAAGACTAATTATTATTTTGTTAAGTCTATTTGGTATTCCTGCTTATATAAATTTACATTTTTTTTAAAAGTGAATAGAAGTACATAAATAAAGAAGACATCTAAACCCAATTATTTTTAAAAACACAGTATATGAAAGAAGATTTAGAAAAATGATGCCAGGTTGCATAAGTGGAATTAAAAAGTTTAGGAACTGTAGAATTCTTCTTTGCAGGCATTTACCACAATAACGTTCATGGAATGTTTTTCCCTTTTCTAACTAAAAGAAATCTCACTGGTATTAGCAAAGGCCAGTAAAAGCTACTTTTATTGTGAGGGAAGAGACACTGCTGCTTCACATCATTAGAAACAATTTCTAGTTTCCCAGAAGACACAGTTTAATTGATAAAGCATTAGTGTGATAGAGACTATTTGTCAAAAGTTAGACTTGTGAACTTACTAGAGCTTAATGAAAATGAGCTGAAGTTTATTGCTTGTTTTTTAACCTAGTGCTTCTTCAAAAAGAAGTTCTAGTTCTCCTTTTTTTTTCTTTTATTATCTGTAACATTCTTGTATTTTAGCATTGAAAATACCAGAAATGTTGTTGAGAGATATATTGGTTTTTAACCAGTAGTGCATGTAATTTAGCTTTTTATTATGAATAATCTCTTGGTAGTTCTCTCTGGTCTTCTAATGAAGTGTTACCATGGATATGATTTGATTTTAACTTCTGTAATTACTTTCTCAGACATTATTGCTGCTCTACATATCATAACAACCTTCAGGTTTATAACATGTTCTTCTGACACATTTTGATTCACCTTTGACAAAGTAAGGCCCCATGGCCACCATTGATGCAGCAACCAAAGACCATATTACATCTTTCTGCAAAAAGATGTCAGTGAGGAGTAATTACAGAATTACAAAATCACGGAAATGTCAGAAGAAGAGATTATCAGAAGGAGAAAAACTGAAAGAGTTATTTATGTGTTAGAAACCTTGGAGAATGCCTGAGAACAGTCACATAGGAATTTTGCCCCTAAAATGCGGTGAGATCCATAACTCAAGTGCATCTAACAGCAATACATGCAGTTTGGGCAATAAACAGGAGTGGAAAACATTGTGTGGGCACTGAGTGCACCCTCAGTCTGCAGACTACACCAAGTTGTGAAGGAAAGTTGTTCTGCTGGAGGGCAGGAAGGCTCTTCAGATCGATCTGGACAGGCTGGATCTTTGGGCTGAGGTCAATCATACAAGGTTCAACAAGGCCCACTGCCAGGTCACAACAACCCCTGCAGTGCTACAGGCTGGGGAAGAGCAGCTGGAAAGTGGCCCAGCTGCAAAAGACTTGGAAGTGCTGGTCAACAGCAGCTGAACGTGAGCCAGAGTGACCCCAGGTGGCCAAGAAGGCCAGTGACACCCTGGTCTGTACCAGCAGCAGTGTGGCCATCAGGACCAGGGAAAAAATTGTCCCTGTGTACTTAGCATTCATGAGGCTGCACCTCGAGCCCTGAGCTCAGTTTTGGGGCTGTGACTACACTGAGGTGTTGGAGGAAGTCCAGAGAATGGCAAATGAGCTGGTGAAGGGTCTGAAGCACAAGTCTTATGTGGAGAAGCTGAGGAAGATGGCAAAATAGGAGGTCTCTTTTCCAAAGTAATGAGCAATAGGAAGAGAGGAAACAGACTCAAGCTGTGCCAGAGGAGATTTAAATTGGACTATAGGAAACACTTCTACACTGAATGGTTTGTCAGGCTTTGGAAAAGACTGCCCAGGAAACTGGTTAAGTCTCTGTCCCTGGAGGTACTTTAAAGATGTGTAGCTGTGGCACTTAGGGATATGGTTTAGCGGTGGGTTTAGCAGTGTTAGTTTTATGATTGGACTTAATCTTAAAGGTCTCTTCTACCCTAAGTTATGTTATGATTCTAGAAATTCTAAAATCCTTAGTTCCTTAGGAATTTGTATTGAGTAAAAAAGGTGTCTCCAACTATCTAGAAGGAGAACAAATATTTTTTTTATTCCTGAAATCTTTCTAATAAATTCAAAGTTACAAGACTGAACTGAGTCGAGATCAGGTTTTAAAACCTTTCTTTTCAAACCACTGTGCAGCCACTCTCTTTAAATTGTCAGAATCAGAGTACAGAAGGACACTTATACCAAGTTCCTGTGATGCAATAAGGCTCTGCAAATGTTCAAATTTATAATATGGAACAATTTATCTTGGAAACTGCAGTACAAAATTGCATGCTATAGAACCTCATCAAGATTTTCTAATATTTAGCATTTCTATAATTATTCTCATCAGAAGCATTTCTATAATTATTCTTATCAGAAAGAACTAAAGTTTCAAGATACATAGATTATCTCAGACACTTCTAACTGTGAAAGGAGCCCTACTGAAGATAGAAAACCCCATCCTGAACTCTTCATGTTTATCTCCAGAATAATGACTGAATTTGTGATATTCCAAATCACTTTATGGATGTAATCAACACTAAGCAAAAGGAGAGGAGCTCTCACGCTCAATAAAATGATTGGCTCACCTACTAAACAATACTTGACTACTGCACTTTACAAGAGATGAGATTCCGTTCATCATTATTTGAATTATAGGCAACCATACATGCTACTTACACCAAAAGTTACTATACAGTCACTTTATTTTAATCATCTTCTTTTCCCCTCTTATTTCTTCCTTTTTATTATCCAAGCTAGCCAAGTAATAAAATAACTTTTTGTCTCTTTTTTATGTCTTTTATAAAATTCCCTTACTGACCTCAGTGGAATTTTTGTCTAAGATGTTAATAAAAGCAAGGTAATGACTTTCATTTGACCTCCTCTTTAGGCTTCTGATCTAAAGGTGAAAGTATCACACTTAAATCAATTCGGATTTACTTTTAGGCCCTCTGAAACCAAAGACCTTGGCTGGGTTTTTTGAGGGTTTTTTTGGTTTTGGGTTCTTTTTTTTACTTTCTTCTCTGAGGTTCAGATGTATACTCATTTAAGATTTGCTTATAGCATTCTTGTTTTGCTGCTAACTTATAGCATTACATTCAAAGAGCAGTTAATTTTTCTGCAATAAAGCTTCCTGTTAAGTATTAAGTTAATTATTTTTAAAGGAAAATATTTCTAATTTCTATTACCTGAATTCTAGAAAATATTTAATTTTACTGGTTTGAGTATATTTTATCTCCCTTTTTGATTTGTTTGCCCAAAAATTCTTTGTCCATTAGGTCATGCTAGTTACTGGTAAGGTAGTACAATGAATAGACACTCTCATGTAATGCTACTGCTTAGAAGAACAGAAATTATTTTTCCTGATCGTAGTCTTAATAAAGTGAAAATTTATTTTTGATGTACTGCTTCACGTCTTAGTCAACACTTCAGTCTAAGGGTTTAGTTTTCTATTCAAGGCTTCTTACAGGGCCCTGTGCCAGTGCTCACTCACACTGGGACAACCTGGACAGTTTTCATCTTACTCAAATTTCTGTTCATTTCAACATGTTCCAGTTGTCTTCAGAGAAAAATAAGCCATTTATCTGAATTGTATTTCAGAGGCTCTTTTTGGATAGGATGAATTTTCTAGAGTGACTATTTTTCTCCCTCCCTGGTTTTTAAGGGTGAGTAAGAGTGCTTTTTCTTGAGTGAGTAACGCAAACAACAGCTTAACACTAGTGACTGACACTGTCAGACAAAACCCACTCCTTGCCTTCCTGTTTCCCCTGCTGAGCTCCCTTCCTCAGCATTTCACTGCCAATCTGCAGACACACAGTCACTGTCTCTAAAACCAGAACAGAACCTTAGCCCCAGAACTGGAGTTACAATCAGGTCCATCTGGAAGGTCATGGCCGTCAATGAAGGGCATGGACAGATGCAGAGGCAAGGGCCAGAGCTGAAACACAGTCCCCAGACGGATGATGGCCCTGGGAAATCTCACCACCCTGGCTCACACAGCTCGTCCCTCTTCATCCTGACCCCAGCTATGTGCCAGCACCCTGCAGCTCCATCCTGGGGCACAGGCAGACAAATCCTCATGGAGCTGGGTTCTAATTCAGAGTCCCGTGTCTCTCACTGGGAAACATTCAGGACTGTGAATTGTGTTTGGTGAATTTGATCCTTCCAGACCCACTTGTCTTAGAGATCTATGGACCTCTCACCACTGCTGTTATCACCTTTTTCACAGACTTTTTCTCATATTTGCCAGTATTAGCATCAGCTAGTAATATACACGCTATGTCTGCCTAATAAATGAGACATAAAACACCCTCTAATTTTTCCTGAATGTAAAGTCACAATTTAATTTTTCATTTTCGGAGTTTCTATTTTTGTCTTACCAGTCTTAACTTGTCCATATATGTTTCTTGAAGGCTTTCACTCCATTATTACTACTATTAGGGAGAAACACAAATACAATATTGCATGATGCTGTCCTCAAAGAAGTGCAATTAAGGCCTGTCAGCAGTACAAATGGAAATGTTACCAATGGACTATATATATAAAAACATCAAAAGAATAATGCTCTTCAGTGTTGGCCCTTATGTCTCAGTGACAAAGCACTCCAATAATAGTTATCTACAGAAATTTATTCTGTACTCCAGTGTGTTAACAAATTCTAACCCACAGACCCTAAAATAGAAGAGTAAAAAGCAATTTTCTCCATCTGTTGGACTTTCTTCTCCTGCTTCTAGCCACTCTTCATTAGCTTTGAAACAACTATTCCCATTGCATCTGATAGAAATACATCAGCAAATATTACTACTGTTTGCTTTACAAGAAGATAAAGAAGGATTCTGAGAAGCGTCCAAGGTATATTTTTTGCCAGGTTAGTAGTAAATTATATGAAAACCTCCTTCAGAAATAAAATTAGCATCAGTGACAATATGATCTCATTTTACATCTTCATTTTAAATTAGCACAATTTTAGTAATTAGTGATATGCAGTGTGACTCAACTAGCAGACTGATATGGAGTAACAAGTGCAGATATGGAAATAATACACTTTTCTGTTTGTTAAATAGTTTATAAACCAAATGATCTTCAGAGAAAAATTAATTTTTTTTAAAGAAATTAAATAATAATGTGAAAATAAACCCAGCATACTGAATTATATTGTGCATCAAAAATTCTGAAATTCATTGTGTTACATGATATAGGAATTTGGACATTCTGCATTTCACTTTCTAAGAGAAATTTCAGGATGCTAAAAATTGTAAAGGTGGCAAAAAGATGTTTGAGGGATAAATCTACTAGAATGGACATTGTGGTGACCTCTGCCTACCTTTTATCAAGAGACTGAGAGATAACACCACAACTGAATGTAAATATCCTCACTCATAAAAGAACACTACATACCAAGGGCTATAACATCTCTCAAGAAAGGGGAAATAAGTACCAGAAACTTAAACTGAGCATTCTAAAACAGAGAGGTAAATGATTATTTTTTTAAAAAAAACAAGAATAATAAATAATTGCAAAAAAACCACCAAGAAAATTTTTAGATCCTCACTATATTTTGATGCCTTAAGAACTGGATTTATTTCCAATAGATGTGCTTTAGACAACTAAAAGGGCAAAATCCATGGCATGTACTATACAGTTCAGGACAGGCAGAATTCCTGATACTCTTCATTGTTCTTTGCCTTTATGAATCATGGTAACACCATGCAAGTTGCACAAATCTATTTATGAATCCAGTTGTAGGAAAGGGACCTTTAGAAAATGCAGAAATGAGAGGCAGAAAGCATAATGAGTAGAAAGTTAGCAATGCTACTTTTATTTATGTTTTGAGTGCTGCAATTTACCTTGCATAAGTAAACAAGGTGGCAATATCAAGGAGCATCGGTTATACATGCCTGAGCATGCTTTTTTCCCTAATGAATATTTGCTATGATGTATTTAGTAGCATTATCATACATTTATTTTCACAAGAGTCATTCACTGCGCACAGAGAATTGTGAATGAAGCAACTGAGCAAAATTTAATATAATTCTAACTATTTAATGGAGTGTTCTCTGTCTTGTGCATAGTTTATCAGCAAATGCACATGCATAACACTTAGAGTTGTTCTCAGTAATATCTTTGGGTTTCTAAAGTGTTTATCAGATCTGATTCATATTTTTATTATAAGAAATGCAAATATAATTTGGACAAAAATTAATCATGGATCCAAAGGATTGTTTTGGTCTCATAGAAAGTGAGTATCTTTCTCACATATTTTGCTTATTAATCAAATTATCCACTAATTAGGTAGGATAGGGTCTTGAAGTTTTATTGAGGGGCAGGTTCATCATATGCACAAAGATATTTTGAAAACCAGTGCAAGAAATCTAACATAAACTGATGAATTTACTTTATCCTATAAGGCTGTAAACAAATACAATAGCGACATTTTGGGGAACAGTTTAGAAATATCTGTTTATTGGCTGAACATACACGACAGCTGGTCTAAATAACGAGGAAGAGAGAAACTACTGAAACACAAGAAGGTGACTGGGAATATATCACATGGATTTATTGTAGGCAAACCATGTCTGACAAAACTACAAGAAAAAAGGATTGTTTTTGTGAATGTGGAGAAAAGAGAAGATGCTGTTAGCTTTGTCTTAGAGGAGCAAGATGGTTTGAATAAGTTCACTGTGTGATGGATGGACCACTGGCTGTTGCAGTGTCACCATTTGGCACTACAGAAACTGAAGTTCTGAGGTCTTGTGTGGAAAGCTAGCTGGCTGCAGAAATTACTCTTGTGCATGCTGGTTTAGCATTTTATGAGAAGCTCCAAGCATTGATCAAGAAGAATTCTTTTTTTTTTTTCTCTTCACAGGTTTATATGTATTCTGAGAGGGTTTTTCATGTAAAGGAATTGGGTATCAAAATTGCTAGAGTGAACACAAGAAAACATAAGAAAAATCATGATCTGCTTAGTAACTTTTAATGAGTTCAATAAAAGAGAAAATAAAACAAGGATAAACTAACACTTGAGTGTCATTCAAGTCTCAACATTTTTAATAATGAAAAATAAAATATAATGTTGCTGTCTTTAAACGACTTTGCAGAATAAGCTCTTAAAATAGAAATGAGTTCTGTTGTTTGCCATGATACCTTCCAAGGCTTTGTTTATGTTTTTCTACCTTCAAGTTACCAGGTTATTTAATCCATTGGTCTATAGAGATTCAGAATATATTCTTCTCCAGAGTATTAATGCAAAGCTAGATTATGAAAGACTAAAACACTATAGTTTCACAGCTGCTGCAACGGTATAAAGCAGAAGTATTAATGAAATGGATTTTTGTGGGTATAAGAGAATACACAACAGTTTGGCCAGTAACACCTAAATTAATTTCACTGACTATGAAAGCATCAACTGGTAGCCAACAGTGTGGCTGCTCTCTGTATTCAATAATGAGAGAAAAGAACTGCAAGAGCTGGATTCCTCACACCTCTCCAAAATGGTCCAAGAAAACATGAGTAATGTTGTTCTGTTTAAAAATAAAGTAGTTTTCTATTTACTTGCAAATCATACATGTGAAGCCTTACTTCCTGAACAGCAGAGGAGTAAAACATTCTAATCCATCATTTTTACCAACTTCTAGCCAAATCTTTAATAAAATTTAAAAATGCCCTTCACTAAATGCTTTAAATAGTGACCTTGTTATTCAGTCTCTGGCTAAACTTCTCAAGGGTTCTTTTTGATCCTCTTTTACTAACTTTTACAAGAAAAATAGTAAAATATTTCTTGAAGATCTTTTAGTAGTGAGCAATCTGTTTCAAAAATTAACCTGCTGCATGATCTTTTAAAGATGTCTGGTTTTGGTCTTCAGGTTAGTTTGTTTGTTTGCCTGTGATTTCTTAAAATACAAACATGTACAGACACATAACACTGAAACACTTCAAAAATCCTCACCCTGAGATGCATTCTCAGAATCAAAAATTTGAACCAGGTGGTTTAGTTTGGAAAATGTAATGAAAAGTCAGTAAAATGAATATTGATTGGAAGTAATCCATAATGTAATAGGATGTGGTGTTGTCAGGTGATAAACTTGTAAATTCATGACAAATTACTTAAATTTGGGGAAACTTTATTGTAATCTCTTAAACTGTGACTTTCTCATGGGAAAGAATATTGTCAATTTGCAATCTGCATTTTAAATAGAGTTGTTACATCAAGTTTAATAATTTATGTTCATCCTGCATTAATTTCTACAGTTCAAACTATTTGTAATGCAAACAAAAAAGTGTGATGTTAGTAAATATAATATTGTAATAAATATATAAATATAATTTATTATATAGATTATATCTCTATAATAATATGAATATATAAATGTAAGAGTAAAGTGACACAGGGAATTCCCTGAACTGCTGTTGAACTCTGTTGGGGCTCAGAAAAAGTTGGACATTATACTTATTGCACATGGTAGTGCCAGTGAAGTAATAAGTATTAAATCTGTCCCTGCAGGGAAGGAGGAGCAGTGTTGCTAATATGAGCTGAGTACCTGGGGTTATTAAAGAATTTTCTTCTTACCAGCTTTGAGAGGCAGAGTAAAAATTAAAGTTGACATAGCAGTACTGAATTAAATCAAGGAAAGCCTTTCTGCTGAAGAAGTTTCCGAATACTGGCAAATTAGATTACTGTAGCAATACAACAAATTCATCAGAACTCCTAAAGGACACTTCTTTAAAATTAAACTTACATGGTTAAAGATGTTGAGCATAGCGAGGGGGAAATAATTATAAATATACAAAAAACTCAGAAAAGCGAATTTCAATTGTAAGCAATGGATAATGTAATAGGATGTACTGCTGTCAGGGATTACATTTGTAAATTCATGACAAATTACTTCATTTTGGGGAAATTTTATAGTAATCAGTTCAATTACAACTATCTAAGGGGAAAGAATATTGTCAATTTGCAATCTGCATTTTAAATAGAGTTGTTACATCAAGTTTAATAATTTATGTTTATTTCTGAAGCGCAAACTATTTGTAATGCAAATAAAATATGTGATGGCTAGTGAAATTTTGAACCAACACCCTTGACTCTCAAATTTTAGTTACCATAAAACTGTACAAGTGAACACTCGAAATCCTTTGAGGTTGTCTTCAATTTCTTTCTATTTATTGTCCTATTTTATTCTCGGATGTTTCTGGAGTTAGACACTTTGTCAGCTCTGTGCTTGCATTTTTTAAAAATTTGGTTTTGTCGCTGTCAGTGTCTGGTTTGTCCTATTCTTTTGAATGCAATCAAATCCTATTTTCCATTTTATGCATGCTAGAAAAACAAATGAGACCCAAGTTGAGGTTTGTGAAAATGTATTTTTGGACCCTCAGCAATACGGCAGCCCATCAAAACTCTTCTCCAATGTCTCTGGAAGTGTTAATTTTAAATAACAACTTTTTTATTATTATTATTGTTGTTGTTGTTGTTGTTGTTGTTATTACATATTATTATGCTAAAAATCTGATTTAATTCTACCTGAATAGGTAGAAATCTGAATAAATTCTACCTAAAGTCTGAGCCAAATGTTTTCTTTTTTTTCTGTCAAATTACTTACTGGTGCCACTTGATAAAATGTTTCTGTTCTCTAAAGTTTGTGGAAAACAATCATCTGCAAGTCTTCTGAAGTTCGTATTTAGAAAGAATATGCTCTTGGACACAAAAAGAAAAAATGTTATGGGATAATGACACTGAGTTTTTAATACAAATATTTCAGCTTCACTTACCATGTGGAGGACTATAACCCAAACTACATGTGTTTGTTTGTTTACCTCTATCTACCTCTTGTTACAGGCATGAATGCATGGCTTTAAAAGTTCCAGCAGTGGAGAACAGTTCAGTGGTGTATCAGTAGGATTACTAGTTGTTTTCTACCTCAGCATCTGTTGTCTGCCTGCAGCCAGGACATTCCAATGTCTCTGAGTTCTTCACAGCCGCCACATGGGAGACCATCTTACCTTCATGGTGAGTTATTTATGACGTTTTTTTACTTATTTGCACCAATTATTTTGCATCTCGAAAGTTTTTTGGTGCTTGAGAGATTTTTGGCTTTTTTGGGGGGAGGGCATGTATTTGGGTTTTGTTGGTTTTGTGCTTGGGTTTTTGGGGTGGTTTCTAGTTTTTATGTGGTTTTTGTTCCCAATTTTTTTCTTCTATTGTTTGCCGTATATCTTCAATATATCTGATGAATTTCAAGCATTTTTGTTTTTCGATTTTGATTTGTTTTTCGCCAGTGGCGGCAATTTCTTCAAAGCACAGCCACTCAACTGCCTGTGATGCATAAAACAAACGTTTTACCACTCAAGTTTGTGCTTAACCCACATGCCCAAGGAGAGTTACTGACAGATGAAGACATGACACTGAAAACTGAGGAGATATGAAACCCTCTTGAGCATTGTGCATGTTTTCTCTTTTTCTACTGAGAGTTCTAGGCAGTTTCACAGGACAACACAACTCTTCATCCATAACTGAGATTTCTAAGGGTTTGAGTACTTCAGCAAAGAAATTCACTGGTGGAGATGCCGACTTCACTGTATTTGCCTCAGTGACAATGATGCCACAATGATTTTTTGCCTTTTCTTTTATAGCCCTTTTATACACCCTTTTATATAGCTTTTATGTATCTTCAGTGCTTTTACCCCACATACTTGTAATTTCTTAAGTCTGATAACTTAGCTGAGACCCGATATTCCATTAAGCCAAGAGACCAAACATCCTGAAGGCCTGGCAGCTGGGAGTCAG
This sequence comes from Oriolus oriolus, assembly GCA_013400235.1. Classification (NCBI taxonomy): domain Eukaryota; kingdom Metazoa; phylum Chordata; class Aves; order Passeriformes; family Corvidae; genus Oriolus; species Oriolus oriolus. Next base: position 1,162,326 of record VXBT01010674.1, read on the forward strand.
AAGGCCCTAGACACCAAGGTCCTTTCTAGAACATATCCTGTAAACTAAGATAGGCCCATCCAGGGGAAGACTCTTCAGAATGGTGGGTTCATTCAAGCCTCTCACTGGGGAGTCTTTGATAGATATGCTAATTTGAAAGGCCTATAAATTGTGTACGTGATCTGTTGTCGGGGTTTGCTTTTTCAGGGTGCATTCTGATGTGCATTTTGGCACACCTAAGGATCCTTAAATAAATACCGAGGTAAAAACCCCCTTTTTCCCCTTAACTGTGTCTGACCTTTAATTTTAAGACCAGGAAAAGGCAACAACAAAATGGTGAAGGAGAAATCCTCCATCAGAACAAAGGTGTAATCAGGATCCAAGCAGCACAGCTTCTTTGCTGTGTTTCTCGTTGCACCATTTGCAGAAGAAATTCTGTAGATCTTTAGCAAAATAGGTGTTGTGGGATCCTCCTCTTATACAATAGTAGAGCTTTTAATGACAATCAGAATAAACAAGCACTCAATGAGAAAAAAATCCCACCCAAACCAAAACCCACAACAGTTTCTTCTTTGTTCAGAGATATTTTGTATAACTGTTTACACAATCCCTCCTTCCTTTCTGTCCAGGTCCCCAAGGATCTGAAGAATCTGTGCTTGAGAGGGACTTTGAAGGACACTTCATTCTTTTCTATGAACAGAAATTTGGAAGTATACTGTCCTGCTTTTGACTGGGATAGGGTTAAATTTCTTCCTAGCAGCTGGTATAGTGCTATGCTTTGGATTTAGGATGTGAATATATTGATAATATACTGATGTTTAACTTACACTATGTCAAGGTGTTTTCAGCTTCTCATGCTGCCAGCTATCCTGTCAAAGGTCCACAAGCAGGAGGGAGGGGACACAGTTGGGACAGCTGACCCAGACTGGCCAAAGAGATATTCCATGCTATGGGCTGCCACGCTGAACAAAACCATCTCTGAGCTGTTGGCCAGGGTGTGGCAGCCACTGCTTGGGCTGGACTGAGCACCTGGCAGCCTGTGGTGGGCAATTGCATTGTGCATCTCTTGTTTTGCATATTCTTTTATCATTACTATTTTTTCTTCCTTTTCTGTCCTATTCTGTTGTATTTACCTCAACCACCTGTTTTGCCTTTTTTCCATTTTCTTCCCCTGTTCTACCATGAAAGAGTGAATGAACGGCTCTGTGGTTTTTAGCTGCCTGCCAGGTTAAACCACAACATATACATATGAAAGTACACCATGGATGCAGCTAGATCAGCTCTCACCTCTCAAAAAAGTACCCAACCACCTCTTTCCCCCACATTATATTTGCATGTCCTGTGGGCACATAAATTATATAGTGGATTTCACAGATTAGTCTCAGATAAGTTATCCACCTTTAAATTACCTGCCATATCCTTATCCCAGGTATTATGCCAAAAACCCCTAAAACCAAAACCAAACCAAAATAAACTAAAAGCAAAACCCCAAACCCCAAAGAAAACAAATGGCTAAGCTGTGAAAAATGCATTGGTGAAACTCCATGAGTAGATGAATTTATTTATTTATTTAATAATGGAAACTGTTTTCTTCCAGGTTCACCACACCTGTGCTTCTGAACTGACCTATTTTCTCTAAGTTGTGAGACCTTTATGACACGCCATGGCTCAAAGTGGCACAGCATCACTTTCAAAAAGCATTGTTCATCTCTTGGGTGGATTGATTTTTGGTCTTGGCAGCTAGTCTGATAAAGATAGATTTCAAGACTCTTTTGGGACATTTGGGGGTTACAGGTGTGTTAATTTGTAAGGTCAAAGGTGCCTTTCCTGGTCTTTGTCTAGCATGTTTTCAATGTAGACCACGATCCTTTATTTCTGTGTTTGGCAAAAGCTTTGCAATTCTTATTTTATCGCCAAAGTAAATGTCATTAATGGAAATTAAGTAGAATAATATTATTCTTTTGAGTAGATGCTCATTATAAATATCTACAATAAACTTGTCAGTTGAAGGATGATATATTGATTTATTTTCTAATTTCAGCTGTAAAACTGCAAGGCAGCTGGCTGGGTTAGCATTTTCAGATTCAAGATGGGTTCCCTCTATGAAAGAAATAGATTTTCTTATTCTCTCTGATGGAAAAATTTTTCTGACAAAGTTAATAACATGCTACAGCAGTGTTTATAGTTTTTCAACTCTACTGTACATGTCCATCTAAATTAAAATAAGCTATATTAAGGCAAAACCCCATTGTTTATATTCAGGTTTGGATATTAGTCACAAAATTGTGTATGCATTTTCTTTACTTTCCTAAGGTTAAAAAGACAATAAAAAATAATGCATCACAACAGTGTATCTGAAATAATTATTAGAATTTACAGAAGGGGTGTGCAAATAATTATAATTCTTAACTTCAGCAAAGGGTTGTACGACAGGACATTTAGGACTCCATTTTAGTTTCTACAACAATTTTTCCATAGGGATTTTGTCAAAAGTCTTGAATGAGTATTCATCATACCTAAATTTAGCTCTAAAAAGTGAGATATTTAATACATACTCCCTTCCTCTTCCAAGGAGAGGGACACACACTCTGGACAGTAACTCATGTAGTCTTGGGAATGGGGAAACAAGCTCAATAGATTACTGGAGTCTGGTGTAGTAAACATGGTTGCTGTTAGTGTTGCAGCCTGCTTTTCATGGATCCTGACAAGAAGGAATGACATAGTGCTCTTCATTTTGTAGATAACTCATAACTTGGTAACAGTTTGTGATAACTGGTTGTCTTTGCAGGATGTATTAACCAGGAGAAAATAATAAATGTATCCATGTCTCCTCTGCCCTTTAAATTCTGAACTCTTTCCATTTTGGAAAAAGGAATTCTGCTTACTATAAAATCAACTGCTGCCATTCAGGGCCAATGTGATGTCAAAAACCAGAAGTGTTAGATTAAGTAGAATGCAAACTGTAACAGCTGAAAAAATCTACTGAAAATTAGTCGTGATTGTGTTTTTCTGTGCTGGGTTCAAAGGCATTCCCAGCAGAGCAGGAAATAATAGGTTGATTTTACTGTTCCAGCTTCTGAGAAGAATTGATATTTCCTGTAATCAAACTTTTTCTTTTGCAAAAACATAAATGTCTAAGTTAGTGCATTGAAAAGGCACTGTCATGGGAAATTGGGAGATGACTATAGGTGTGCAGAAATCCTAAAAATATGGTACTGATTGTTAGTTTGCTTTTTAATGGAGAGATTAAAGGATGTAAGTCAAAATCTTAACTAGAGATGTTATATGCATTTATAACCTTAGTACCTCTTTCATCCATTTACATTTTTACCAGGTATTGAACCAGCATTTATTTGATGCTTCTGCTCACACACACACACATTTTGTTGAAAAAAGGATGGCACAATTCAGAATTTCTTAGTTATATTTATATGCAATTATTATGGCCTCCCGCCTGTTTGAGCCAATCTAACTCTAAGAACAACCCAGATATATTGTTTGTATTTCAAAGAAGGCAAAAGTCCTCCTAGACACATATAAAGATACACCTTCAGTTGCCAGAACATGTGTGTCTTAGCTGTTTTTCTGTATGATATTATACCAAGAAACTCTGTTGTCTACATTATTGCTATGACTGCAAAGGTCTTGCTGTTAGCTCTAGCTCACAGGTAAATTTGTAACACTCCCCAGATTTGTCTCGGTGTTTTGTACCAGATATTGAAACTAACATTCTTACAGTGAAAGGAAAACAGAAATTTACTCTACTAAGTACTGTTAAATAAACAAATAAACAAACAAAAAATCAAATTAAGAAACTTTTATCAGATAAAGAGTTTTGTCATGAAGACTCTGCTGTCTGCATTAGAATCTGTTTCCCTCAAGGCGGTCCAGGTTTAATAGAATTCTTGGATGGTGGTTTTTCATCTATGGCCAGCCTATCATTTTATAAGTCTCAGGTTGAAGGTGTTTTCAATGTGAATGTTTTCTCTTTCATCTGAACAGGCAGTCCCTTGTCCCATTCTTGCTCTCCAATGACCTGGTAGCAGAGAACCAGGAGGTTCAGCCATCTCATTAGTCTGAAAGACTCCATAATATCTTTTTTTCTATTGTGATCTATGTTGTCCTAAAATTAAGGTTGGGGTTTTTTTCTCTTTAGTTCCCTGACAAACACTGGACTTGATTTTAACGTCCTGCTCAGTATCTCCAAGGTCCATATGCTTTTCTAGGTGAAGACAATGCACACAGACAAGTTGCAAACTGAAAATGGAGCACAATTGTCAAATTATTTTTAGAGCACTTCCCTGATGTTATCGTATATCTCTATGCCTGTTTTGCTTTCCTCTTCCTCTCTTTTCACCCAGACATTTGGAGAAGATTTTGAAAGGAAATTTAAAATACTTTGTAAAGTAAAACTTGAATTAGAGAGGAGACTAAATTTTTTTTGATCACCAAAAACAACTCACTGATTTTGGAACAGGAATTTAGACCCTTTCATGTAGAAACTACTGTTTTATGCTGGAAACAAAAGGCTGCTGTAAGTCTCTCTCAGCACTGGAATTGGTGGTCTTAAAATAGACCAGTTATACTCTTGACAACTTGCAATAAAAAGTATAAAACAGTTGTGTATCCATGCAGTAATGGATCTTTTTTAAAACCTTGCAAAACAACCAAAAACAAAAATGGACTTTTAAAAACTCCTTCTTTTAAAAGTTACGTTTTTTGTTAGCCATGAATTTACATGTAACAGCTTCTGAGCGTGAGTCACACACACGTTCTTGCTTTCTCCATACTTCTGACTCTATCAGAGAGCTTAATTTAAACTCCCCTCCCAAATTCATATCATTGTGGCAGAGAGAACCTTACGCCATGTAGAATGTTATGGGTAGCTGCCAAATTTCCCAGACACCTGGACCTGGCAATTTTTTCTGCCTCTGTGCTGGAGCCCATCTGGGCATGCTTGTTTTCCTGGCTCATGTTCTTGTTTGCACTTTCAGCCAGTAGCAAGGCTGAGTGTAAATTCCAGACCGACGGAGAAACAGACAGACACGCACATACATGGCCAGAAGTCAGATAAAATATATGTACAGATATCCAATTCATCTTCCTCCTCTCCAAGAAGTCAGGATTGAGGTTCACTACAGAACACACACATGTCCACTCTGTCTAGATTCAGAAGTTCATGCATATTCATTGCTCACTTCAATGCCTCCACAGCTTCTCAGCCTGCCTAAAGTCCAGACCTGGATCCTGGGCCCCTCTCACAGTGTGCAGCCTTCCTACTCACCACAAAGACTACTAGTAAAAGTAGGCAAATAGTGAATTTTGCACATATTTGAACGCAGCTGATGTTTCACTGTAAGAATAATGGTTAGACCAGCAAAATGCTACTGCAAACAGTTTCTTTTTGCCACTTGTGGCAGGAGAACAGAAAAGAAGCACTATGTAAAAAATTAAATGTAGGAGACAAATAAAATAGAAGAAATTAAAGTTATACCTTTAAACCAGTTATTTTAAAACAAAACAAACAAATGCAAACACACACACAAAAAGAAAAGGGAAGGCAGGAAGGAAGG
>VXBT01010675.1:0-84751 GCA_013400235.1 Oriolus oriolus
TGGAACACATTGTCCAGAGATGTCGTGGATTCTCCCTTGCTGGAGCTATACAAGAACATTCTGGTTGCAATCTTGTGCAATTTGATTTCGGATGACCCTGCTTGAGCAGGGAGATTGGATCATATGACCCACTGCGGTCTGCCCAACCTGACCCATTCCGTGATTCTGTGACTCCATACTACACGATAGATAAAAAGTGAGTGTCATAGTTTAACCCCAGCCATCAACCAAGTGCAGCGGAACCGCTCAATCACTCCCCCACCAGTGAAATAGGGGACAGAATTGGAAGGCTAAAAGCTGGAAAACTTGTGGGTTGGGATAAGGTGAGTTTAGTAGGGAAGGCAAAAACCATGCACACAAGCAAAACAAAATAATTACTTCATTGCTTCCCATGAGCAGACAGGTGTTCCACCATCTCCAAAAGAGGAGGGCCCCATCACACGTAAAGGTGAAGAAGGATCCACTCTAACTAAATGTAAGTATTTTCCTCCTCTACAAATCAGAGAAAGTTTTTTGTATTTCAGATCTTGTGAAAGCATTTTAGTGACGAAACAAATTTCTTTCATATTTCTGTGGGTTTTGTATAGGTTGTAAATTAAAAAAAATCTTCATACTAAAAAGAAAGAAAAGTCAGAGAGAAGAAGAGGAGAGGTAGTGATGTCATTACATCACATTTTATTGCACTGTATTTGATTTGTGCAAAGGCCGATATTCTGAAGAGGGACAAACCAGTGGTTTTAAAAACACCATTGCAATTTTCACTGGCAAGTTTGTAAAAAATAATTTTTGCTGTAGTATGTGACTCCTATGGATATAACACTGAAGCTTTTTCAGTGGCTATTTATTTTTAAAATGTTCCTTATACCAAGATTAAAATAAAGTGCATAGGATGCAAAAAATAAATCTTGGATATGTTTACTTGAATACTTTAAAAACTTAGTATCTGGCTGTTTCTGAAAAGATACTCTGGCTAGAAAAAAATTTGGATTTCTTTGCTCTGAAAGGGATATTTTTTGTGTTTTTCAAGATGCAAGGTTAGGTATTTTATCCATACTTCCCTCTGTTATTCACCTCAGAATCTTGCAAGAGGCTGTATTGCAAATGTTTTTCAGTCTAGTAACAAAATGTTTTATGTTTGAATTTTTTTAATATTTATTACATATAGACATAGATACATGTATATATATATAAATATATCAGAAACACTTAATGGACTCAGAAGGGGAAACTGACCAGCTTTTATTTCACCTGAAGAACTGCTGTCTTGTGGAGTTGAAGCAGGTGTCAGAGAAATGACCCTGTTCCATCTCATAGAGCATTATTACACAATTAAAACATTAACGCTCAAGACTGTAAGATTTTATAGTGCGTTTCTGCATTTTGTTTTCTTCATTGTTTTTCAGGTATTACAGAATAAGAACTTGGTCTTCAAAGAAATAAGGCACTTAAATCCCAATTAATTGTCCCTGTAGGCAGTTGCATATGAAATGAAGACAAGATGTTAAATGGCAAATACCTTTTTTTATTCAGCTTCTGTATATTCAGAGAGCTTTCATTTTTGCCATTAAGCCTAAGCAGCTAAGGACTATATAAACACTGCTGGGGATCCTGACTGAAGATAAGTGCATGCCTACAGTTACATAATTAAACCTTGAAGAGAGAAGAGCTTATGATTTACTTGGTAATCTATTGTATGTGACTCACACTCAACTGCTAGTTTTGACTCTCATTCTTGGGCACTTAATCCTCCCTCAGCAAGAGTGCAAGAGTAGCCTCGGCAAGTAATTTAGGACAATATCAAACAGCGGGACTCTTAAAAATCAGATATTTCCTTGTACTGTGATCTTTTAACTCAGCATCCAAAAAGTGTCCTGTGTTCTTTGGAGGATCTACACCTCAGCTGTTAATGGTTTGTAAATAAGATAGTCAAATCTCAGATAATTGAAATCTCCTTTTAATTATTGCATGGCATTTTTTTTTGCAGCACTGGGATTGCTGCCATGAGTGCAATAGGTAAGCCAAGGTAACTAATTTTTTTGGTTTATGTCTTATGCTTTCTACCTCTAAAAATCCAGAAATTTTATATGACTTATTTTCTAAAGGGCTCTGTTGCAAATGAAAATTCCAAGTGGAAAGGAATTATTATTCCTATTGTAATATGCAGTAATGTATTCCCTATCTGTGGAAATCTTCATTCAGATTCTGTGCAGCAGCATGTCTGTGTTGCATGATTTGTTTGTACTTGAGCTGGCTTAGTACTAGCAAATAAAAAGGAACCCCTGAAGCCAAATGACACTGATTACCTCACATCCACACTGCTTAAGGCTAGCACTCTTTATAGGTTTGTCTGAGAGACAACCAGTTGTTGGTAGTGACCTAACAATTAATAAGGGCAAGAAACTGAGAAGACAATGAGTTCTTAATTCTTTCCATTTATCAGTTTAGAACTACACTGAGATCTCTGAAGAAGCTCCTTAGGTGGTATGTCTGAGTACTCTGGAAACAGCTAACATTATTTTAAATTTAACCCCACCTACAGCTTGATGATTAAAACATTTTTCATGCAAGAAAAGTAAGTCTGAGTCTTCTAAAGAAGTGTAGTGAATTGAATCTGAGTGTCTCATAAATACATAAAAAAGAAGACAGCTCCATTAACACAATGCTTTCTAAAGTAATCTAGATGTTCCATCAGGAATGCTTTCTGGTCTGTGGAGATTTTCAACATATCCCTGTATTAGGGGCTCAGACCAAGACTTGCTAAATGGTCTGAGTGATAGTGTCTTAATTTCTGCACAAGTACTGGTTGCTATAGTTCCCTTCTGGTGGTTCTCAGTATGCGTCTATATCACACAGCGCACTGCTATTTACATATGTTGATGCAGACTACCAGTAGGTTAAAGATAACACAGATACCACAAATGTGGTGTTAGTAATTCTTGGTGATCTGTGTGAGCTCTGAAAGAAATAAAATTCAGGCATCAAAGAAACAAGTCTTCATCTTAGTCACTATCTATCAAAATAATTAACTTTTTTATCATGTCATCCAACAGCTGCCTTTAAAAAATATCTGCAACAATTTCGCTGATTAAGACACCTATGCAATAAAGAAGCACAACAAAGTTAATAAAAGGATAGGAGCACAAGTCTTGTGAGGAGTGTCTGAGGGAGCTGGGTTTGTTTAGCCTGGAGAAAAGGAAGCTCGTGAGAGACCTTGTTGTTCTACAACTATTAGACAGAAGGTTGTAGCAAGGGGGGATCAGTCCCTTCTCCCAGGTAAGAAGAGATAACACAAGAGAAAATGGGCTCAAGTTGTGTCAAGGAAGGTTTAGACTGGATATCAGGAAATAAGTTTTCACTGAAAAATTGTCAAGCATTGGACAGGCTTCTGAAGGAAGTGATTGTGATGCCTTTACCCGGTCTTAAAATTAAGAGAGCTAAACACAGTTAAGAGGGAAAGAGGGTTTTACCTCGGTATTTATTTAAGGATACTTAGGTGTGATGAAATGCACATCGAAATGCACCCTGAAATGCCCACCAAAGAAATGGCCACCCACGATGTAATGTGTATACAATTATATGCCTTGCAAAATTAGCACATTCATCAAAGATTCCCCAATGAGCGACTCAAGTGAGACCCCTCATCCGAGGAACCATCCCCCTGGATGGGCCTATCTTTGTTTACAGAATGTGTTCTGGAGAGGACCTTGGTGTCTGGGGTTTCCAGAATGTTTGGTCTCTTGGCTTAACAGAATATTGGGTCTAAGGGAAGTTATCAAACTTACGGAATTATAACTATGTAGGCTAAAAGCACTAAGAAAACATAAAAGCTATATAAAAGAGTGTATAAAAGGGGTATAAAAGAAAAAGCAAAAAATCATTATGGCATCAATTGAGTCACCATTCCTGGAGGCATTAAAAAGATGTGTAGATGTGGCACCCGGAGACATAGTTTAGTGGTGGACTTGTCAGAGCTGGGTTAATTGCTGGATTTAACATGATGATATTAAGGGTCTTTTGCAATCTAAATGGTTTCATGATTCTGTAAAGGCAAAATATAAAGGTGTGAAGAAAACATTAAAAAAACAGAAGACATTCTCTACCTAAAAAAAGGAAGACATGAAGTAATCTTCTGATAGTGTTCACATTAGAGCAGCAACACTTAGAGAACCTACTACTTACAAAAAAAAAAGAGTAGTGAGAAAGATTTGTCTTAAAGAATTGAATCAACATTGTAAACAGTCCATCACAATTAGACAGCAAAAGAAATGTCACTAATGCTTGAAGGAACCAATGAGTTCCTTTTCCAACAATATGAAAAATACAAATGCTTATCTATAGAAAGTGAAATCTTCCTACATCATGGTAAAATTGTAATTTATCATGGGAGTTGTATGTGGTACTTAATTCATTTTTAACTCTGGGATTTGCATATATTTGAGTGCTTTAGATTTTTTTCTAATTTACTCAAATAAAGGTGTTATATATCAAAGTGAGCATATGGATTTGTGTCAATCATGAAAACTCTCTAACTAGAAAAGGATTTTTTAAAATTGAATTACTCTGACACTGTATCAGAAAGAATTAAATATACCTGAATGAATTTATTTTCTTATTACTGTTTTTCCTTTGAGCTGCTTTACATAATTTGAAACCACTTGCTGAGAGAAAACAAATGTCAATTAATAGGTCAAATTATATATGCTTTTTGAAATATAATTTTCCCTTTCCTTAATCAATGAAGAAACTGCTGGAGCAACTTTCAGAAACATACCATATTGCATGTTTAAATATTTTTATTGGTCAGAAAAATGAGACTTGAATATAAGTACATGTTCCCAAAATTATTATACTGTGACAGAAAATAGAAATAAAGAAACAGACACTGAGTCAGAGTTTCAGCTACAAACCCCTATGGGTAACACCTAGACGTTTTGAACTACAAAATTCCCATTGGAAATTCAGAAAGATGGAACAGACTTGGTGTGAGCAAATTTCCTAATTCTTACATAAAGAAGCTGCTGGTGAAGTTTGACTTAGACTTATCATGCCAAGTTTGAGGATCCATATTGTACTATGGTGTGAGACTTGTAAAACCTGCCTTGATCTCTTTACTGAAAAGTATTTCAGGCAGCAATAATAAATAAATAAATGAAAATATGTAAGCATATAAATGTGTTTCTCTTTCATAGGAAAAGTGCTTAATTCTAACATCATTTTGGGTGTTCTAATTAATAAGTTGTTACAGGCTAGAATGCAGTGCAGAGAGAGGAATAAATAAAGGGAGCTGGTGGAAATGATGTCTGTATTTAAAGAAAAAAAAAGGCTGATTTGCTTACATTTTAAGAGGTCTCTAGAAGACATACATATAATTAGACTTGAAGGGTTTAAGACTAGTTAGCTTAAGTGGTTTGAAGATAGTTCTAACTTCTGCTTATCCCTTTTATTTTCAGATCTGAGTCTCCTGAAGGGGTTTAAGGAGAGCTTGTGTATTCACTGGGATATGTGGATTGCAACACCCAGCCAGGGCAATTTTCATGTTCCTGCTGCCCATATTTCACTGTCTTTCAGTATGATCCATTTTCAGGGTGGCTCTTTGTCTGTATAGTGTAGTGTTCTATACCTCTGAACAAGATAAAATACAGTTTATACCCAGTATCCACTTGTCTAAAACAACCATAGGAGAAAACATGTGCTATACAAAAAACATCCAAAAATGTTAAAAAGTCTAAAGGTGTAAAATTATTGCTGTCAGATCCAATATTGTCATAAAAAGGTTATAAATGAAAATGCAATTAGGAGAGACAAAACCATAAATTTAAATAAAACTTCTTCAACATAATCTGCTTCCAATTCACAACTTAGTGCTGTAGTTCAGGAACACTTTTAAAAGTTCTTCTAATGTCAAATATGAAGGGCAATAGTAGCTAGGAACTCAGATAGATAAATATGTTGTGTGGTAGTCAAATCCCAGCGCAAAAGAAAGGCTTTTATAAACAGCTGTCTTTCATATACTTGAGTCTTTAATGAATGTCAGTTCCTGGTTCTATTCAGTTTTGTTTTCTTCCTGTGATATACAGATTTGCAATTTTATTTTCAGTCTTGTTTGGTTTATCTTTGCCTCCAGGACTGCAGTATTGTGAAAAAGAAACAACAGAGTATTTTCCTCAAAATGACTTAGGCACAGATGTGTTATTAACTGAAGCTTCAGATAAGTAGTTTATGATTTTTATCTTGTTCTCCTCATATTCATCTATAGAGCAGATGTTTAAATGAAACCCAAACTCTAAAAAATTGATTGTTTTATATGGGTACCCATAGGTATTAACAGGTATAAATTTGAATTGTGGATTTTATGTTATGTGTTATTGATTTGAAGCAAGCATTTGAAATGACCTGCGATCAGACAAAAGATTCATGCAACAAGTTTCATCCAGCTCTAGAAGAAAATCATTTCATTAGTTCTATCAATGTTTTCATTGTGAAATATTAATTTTATTTCAAAGCATTTTGTATTTTCATCATCAAAAATAACCCTTATGATGACTGGCCACAGAAAAATGCATCTTTTCTATGCTTTAAAAAAAATTTAAAGGACCTATCATGTAAATGAAAATTGACTAGTAATGGGATATGAGAAAATATGAGATTTTGTGTTTTAGTAACTGTTTAAACTTTGTGTTTGTTTGGATTTTTTTTCCCTTTTCTTTTGTGCTGTATGCTCCTGGACTAGCCCTCTTCACAGCTTACTAAACTGTACTATGAAAGCATCCAGTTTGGAAGAAAAACTTATATCTAAATTCTTATTCCTTTTATTCACGGGTTCATCCCAGAGTGACTGTAGCATCATCAACTTTTTATAGGGTTTATGGCAAAAAAAGAAAACAAAGGCAAAAACCCAGGATCAAGAAATGCAGCATTCAACTGTGATTCACTTTAAGACACAAATCCTGGAGTCATCGGACATGCCTAGAAAAAAGGCAAAATTCATAGAATAAGGGAATATATTAAAAGTATATGGATTTTAAACAGAAAAAAAAAATACAGCAAGGCTTGAGTTTCAAGAAAATATTTGCAAGGAACAAGCAGGAAAGTATAACGATTAGAAAACTGATAAGTCTATATTGGAACATATGACTATAGCAACAATTGCATTGTCTGTTTTGATGTAAAAACTCACAATTGTTTTACATGAACACAGTAATGCAGAAAATCTCATTGCATTTAGTTTGCTGAACCTCATATGATTCAAGCACCATTTTTTACTGAGATTGGAAGAATGCAAATATGTATTAGTGGAAAACCTTTTATACATTAAATTCTGGTAGTGCTTCTCTGAAGTCTGCTTCTAACTTAAAGCTGTTACTTTCACTCTTCCATAAACTGCTGATTTACAAACTGTCGTAAATCAGTTTTCATGCCGGTTAAGATATCACTGGTAGCTATTAATCTACAGCTAGTAGATCAGTATTAAAGCTAGTATTAAAGACATCTCAACTAGCTATATTTCTACAATTTTTTTTCTGTTTTGTGGAATAATGACACACATTTTTTTGGAATTTATACTAGGTTTTTCATAATATCTCTAAAGGTGTTGATGTACTAAATATACTGGCATAATTTAAAATTATAAAGTAACCCTATAAGCTAATATATTTCATCAATTTGGTTATTTTACATTCTAGAAAAAAAACCCCAAATATTATTATTAAAATCTGATGCTTGGGCTTTTTATTGTTTTTGGATGTTTGGTTGTTTGATTGTTTGGTTGTTTTTTTTTTTTTTCTCTCATAGGATGAATCCTTGCAATCTAATACAGATGTTTATGTTGATTTGCATTCCCAAGGTGTTCCACTTCTCTCTGTTGATCATATAAAGGAAATTTCACTGCCTCTGACCACACAAGTAATTTTAGATAGCGGATGTTGTCTCAAATAAATTTTAGTTTTAAATAAACTGGAAAATACCAACTGTTTCAGCAGGTTTTGTAAGCTAACACATATTTTCACTCTGCTTTGTTGTCTTTCTTTCCTAATACAGCTCAAAGATGTGAGACAGTACCTGAGATATATCCACTTCACTCTGTGAAAATGTGGATCTTAATGTGGATTAATCCAGTGGACTAATCGTTTATCTTTAAACTAATTAAAGAAACAGAACAGGATAAATACAGATCTTCAGGGGCAGTAAGCATTTATTTCCCCTATGAATATCATCTGTAACTGTTGTTACTCCAATTCCCTGGATCGTTATGGTCATAAAGAGTTAAATCAGCTTAAAGGCTGTGGCCCTTTGCCTCTAGCCTGTGCTTTGCACACATCTAAGCTCAGTGTGCTTTGACCTTTAGTGAGTAGACATGAACCAGAATAAATTCTTTAGTGTTATTTTCAGATTTTCTTCATACAATAAGGAATTTAGAAACAAATTGCAACTACACTGAACCAATTACATTTGGAATTTAAGACCTTTTAATACTATCTTTAACAAGCCAATAAAAAAAATGTGCAAAAAACCAACTTTAATTTGAACATTTTTGAGATACTCTAGGACTAATCATGTTACCATTGAAGAAAAAGCTAAAACTCCCACTGATTTCAGTGGGCTCAGGATTATACACACAGCAGGGGACAAGACTCAGTAATCCATGAAGTCCTTTTCATTCCTAAGTTACTACAATAGGAGCAGAAGTCTGCAAGAAGCATGATAATGTCACGGTTGCAAGGTTTGAAAAGTTTGAAATCTAGGACTTCCACATGAAAGATATTATTTTTGAGAAGTGCAACTAATATAAATGAAACTGTGATTTTGAAATTAAGTTTCTATTGGCTATAAACATTAATGACTACAAGATACCAATATATCTGATACAGATTTGCATTTTATGATTATTTTGGCTTAAGATTGCAGTGGTTGTTTGAAATCTTTCTTTACTGTGAAAAGGGCAGGATTTCAACTAGTTTTATTTCCAGCATTCAGCTGATGTGTATGGGTGACAAAGCAAAGTATAAGACATGGAAATCATTGTGAAATCTTTACTGCAGTATCAGTACATTTATTCAGGGCAGAACAACTGGAAATCAGTTTGAATGCCCTGTCAGTGAAACTAACTCACCATCCTCTTTTGCATTTCATGTTCTTTTCCTCACTAACAACAGCAGCAGCTGCGCTAGTCTAAATTCCCAGATTTTTTTTTTTATCCTCTTCTTCAACAATCAAATGCTCTAATTCTAGAAAAAGGTAACTGCATTAGCTTTTCAGATTTGGCATCTTAACAGTTCATGCTGCTTTGTGATGACCTGTGTGTCACCAGACTCAGAGCAAAAGATTGGCCATTAGAAGACAGGATCAGATCTCAGAGCTGAGTGTAAGCATTGCAATTACTGGGTAATTCAGAAATCTGAAAATGGGCATTTAGGTATCTTACACCATTTAAAGTGTTTAAAAGTACCTGACTCAGAGGTCTCTCTCCTCTTTAGAGGAAGCCAACATGTCTTTCATAACCATTCAGCTTCTGTATGCAAACAGATTGTTGATCTTAGCTTGCAAATAGAAAACAGAGGTAACAGGACTTTGTCTGTGTTCCTTCAGATCTCTCTGACAATAAGCATGTGGCTCAGTTCTATCACACCTCCCCCCATCCCCTCCTATCCATGTTAACAATCTGCATCCACCTGGGGTACAGAAGACCTCATCTTTGTTGGAGAATAGATGCTCATACAGCTAGAAGACTTCTGCTTTTTAGGGCTACATTTGATCCATTCAAACGAATCAAAAGTAAGTGATGTGAATCAGAAAATTGCTTAAAGCATTTTGAATATTTTTCCCCTCATTTGGGATGTGTTGCATGGTTTTTTTCTTTCGTAAACCTCCCAGTTTTCCATAGGAAGATACAGCCTAATAAATCTTTAAAGAGAGAAACATATTTCAACAGTGGCATATTTGATTTCTTATCTTAGATCCTCAGTGCTATTTACAAATGTCTTATAAACAAACTGTTTACATATCCTTGAACAAATTTGTTACCTTAATTTGAAGAAAGTTTTGATTAAGGATCATCAGCCTGTTTAAATAAACAAAAGATCAGGATTCAACAAATTGCTCATAGGTTGTTTTTTATTTCAACTCAAGTTTTAATTCAAGTTGATTCCACTCAAAGCCACCCAGAAAAAGAAATAGCCTCTCATGATCTTCCTGTTAATGAAATAAAATAAATCAGCTTTAAACTGATGTGACAGTCACAAACCCGACATTGAATAATCTTTCCTTCTTTTTTTTATTTTTAAAATTTTTTTAAACTATTTTTTACTCAATTTATGCTCCTGAAAGACTCTGTATCAGGAGTCCCAGGAACTGAAATTCCTTTTGTATTGACACACCAGATAACACAGACTGTTCAGACAGCATTGGTGATCCTGCACTATCCTAAGAGCATATCTTGTCTTCAACATATTGAAAGATTCTGAAACTGAAATGGTAGATAAAATTTCCAGTTCTTGACTGTGCTTAGATACATTCAGGGCTGTAGTTTGAAAGTTTTAATATATGTTTGTTTAGACACCTTACTCTTTAGAAACCGGTAATTTTTTTCAAAGTAAATTTTAGGCAAAGGGGTTCCAAGGTGCTGTCAGCAGCAATGAACAATTCATGATGTTTATAATATAAACCCAAGAAACAGATAGTCAGAGTATTATAAAAAAATGTTGTTTTAAAGATATTCCTAAGGGCCAGTTTGTTAACGTTTTGTTCAAAGTAGACCTGTTTGCCAGCATGAGATCAGGTTGCCTGTGACTTTGGCTGAGTCTCACAGACCTTCAGATGTGCAGAGCCCAGGACTGTTCATGGCAACCCATTTATGTATTTTCCTACTCTTTTAGATGTCTCATATGAGCCTCGCAAGCCACAGTTTGTGCCCATTTGTCTTTGCTGTATCATCTGTTCATTTTCATGTTTGTAACTCCCCCTCAGGTAATAGCAGACTGCTGTGAAATTACCCCATAGCCTCCTCTTCAGGAGACTAAGCAACCCCAACTCCCTCTCCCTGTCTCATGTAGAACATGCAATCTAGACACTTGATAAGTTGGGTAGCCTTAACATGCAATCTAGACACTTGATAAGTTGGGTAGCCTTATGATGTATCTCTTTCATATCCCAAAATTCGTCCTGAATTCGGGACCAGAAACCTCAGTGCGGTATTCCGGAGGTGTCATCACCAGTGCTTGCACATCACTCAGGCTTTCTCCTTTTCCCCACTCTGCACTTCCCCAGAGAGCAGGCTGGGGTGGGCAAGAGACTGGGAGGGGGCAGGCCTGAAAGACCTGACCTGATCCACAAGACTTCTCACTTCCATTCTCACTTCCAAGGCAAGACTCTCCCTCCATTTTTTGCCTGTTCCATGGGAGGGGGGAGGGAGTGTGCAGCTGTATCAGTGTTTGGTTGTTAACTGGGATCAATGCACTGGTCTCCGAAACAGTAGTATTATTTTGTACAGAAGCTCTAATTAAATTAAAGACACAAAGCATTATCTAATCTTTTATTATTTACAGAGATAACTGAAATATTTATTTAAGTAAATAAAAGCAGAAAACTCCAAATTAATAGGACATACATAACTGTAATTTAAATGTTTTCAATTTTAAACCTATTTCCATTATTCCATGTTTACACTGAGACAACAGGGATCACAGTGATTTCTTGCCTCTGAACTAACAAATTCCATTACAAAGGGCTTCTACCACCTTGTATACAGAAAGTTAACAAATTAAATGCCTTCTTAATCTATATAGAGTATGAAACAGGAGTAATATAATGTTGATTTTTTGATAAAGTCTACCAGTTTTAAGCAAGAGTTAGTTTGGTTCAACACACCTATATTTGATATCTATCTTAAGGATGCTTTATTCTTCACAGTATTTTTCATTTGTTATATTGAATCTCAGGAAACTGTGAAGCCTGGCAGGTATCTTCTGTGTCACTGAGTCTAGCATCCAGCAGGGAAGTGGACTGTATCTTCTCCTGAAAGGTCAAAAACTATTAAAGCACCATTGAATTTTTTTTTGGGGGGTGGGGGGATAATTCTTTTATTTCTGCAGTTGAATGCAGTACATGAAACTACTACTTTACACAAGCTGTTATATTTTTTTACTTAACCAGTAGGTCACTGTGAATGCGCTGTTTTGGTGATGTGAAGACAAAGCATAATGTTGGTGGAGAGTTTTCCTGAGTCAAAGGAAATCTTAGAGGATATAAAGAAAACTCTATGTCTTTCTAATAAACGTCATCCCCAGTCCTAATACAACATACATATGTTTCTGGAGCATGTGAGTAAAGGACAGGCAATATCAAGATATCAGTCAAAATGTCCTAAGGACTTTGTATACACATAGCTGTATCAAAATATCATTCTTCTAATGAGTGTTTTCCCTTTCTCCTCCTTATTTTTGAGAAGGCCAGTCAGCTACAGCTAAAGATCAAACCACTAGATTAATGAGATCCCAGCTGAGTGATCAAAAGAGGTATGGAAAAATAACACAGTAGCTTTATTTTACAGATGGAATTTGGTGACGTATTTTCTGATACTCAGCATACACCTCAAAAAAATCATATAAATTCCCTTTAATTCTCAGCATTCCGAAGCTATTCATTACTACTGGCAGGCTTCCATTTTCTTTAGAGTAATATCCCTTTAATTCTTCTTCAGCATTTATTTTCCCATTTTTCTCTCCAAAATGTTTCAAAAACTATTCTTAAAAATACATATATATTTTCCAAGAAGTAGAGCATGAAACTATTTTCCAAGTATGTACAGCTGAATGACATTCTGAGATATGGAAAAGACATGCACAATGACTAATGGTAATGGTTTTATGCAGTTAAATTATGTAAGACTGTTAATATGATAACCCTAAGTGACTTCCTAAAAAAAAAAGTAAATATTTTTAAATGAAAATAAAACCCAAACAAAACAAACCCCTTCTAAGTCAAAATATTCTGTGAATCTGAAAACCTCCTTTGCTTAATTGAGTTGCAAACATCATTCTTCTTAGATCAGATTTTTATTTTTTAGACAATTTTAATTTCCTGCTTACATTACTCCTCTTTGTGCTGAAGTTAATATATTCATATTAATATTTAAGAACTCTGCAATTGATAAAAAAGCAGCCTCCCAGAGACAAGTGTAATTTTGCATAAAATGCGGTGGATCATCACTCTGAGTCCTGTTTTTAACTTCAGAGATGTTTTCAGAGTCACCCCAATGAGATAACTAGAACTATAGTGTTTTGAATGCAATTAATCCTTATATCTATATATGTTATTTATAAACAAAGGAAGTTTAGTGTGAAAATTAAGAAACTATGTAGCAGTTTAGATAATAATTTTTTCTTTACTAAAGCCCCTACCAGTATCTGAGACCTTAGAAATTTGGGGATATTTACTTACATTATGAACTTTGGGCCCAAGTCCACCTTGGATAAACACACATCAGCGCTTTCCAACATCTACCAGAAACTCTGACAGCAAATACATTATCAAATTTTGCTGTGCATGTCTGTGTATGAAACATCAAGGTCGGTGTTCTACATTTGGCTCTGGTACCTTTCATTCAACCTTATTAAAACCAAAGGGGTCACTTCAAATTAACGACTCCATAAATTTACCAAAGGATTTCTTAATATTGCGACCAGGGAATTGCAGGATGTGAAGGAGTGATTGATGAGAGCTGTTCTGATATTGCAGTAATGAATTATCTGCACAGATAAACATGACCAATTGCTTTACCAAAGGAAAAAAAATTGGGAACAAATCACAGTTGAAAGCAGATGAGCACAAATTAGATTATGTTATTCTTATTTCCCGATCTGAGTGTAACATGAAACCAGTAGATTATCTGTCAGTTCCTCACACCATTTGACAGCTTCAGATAAAATTTGGAAAAAAAACAAAATTTGGGGATTATGTCCTGTTTGGCAAAGATCTACTCTATATAGAAGCTCCCTGCAAGGAAGCTGCGATGCTGATCACTCAGAGAGAATCATAAATAGTCTGCTAAAGAACTAAAAGTATTAATTTTATCAAAAGGAGATAAGTATTTTCTAAAAAGTAAATGGTGTCATGCATAAAAAGTAGCAGAAACGCATCATGCTGAGATACTTTTAAGAGTGCCCAAGTAACACATTTATTCGGGATAAAAAATTGCCTAAAGGTTATATGTCAAAACAAAAAAGAATTATAAGAAGAGTATTTGAAAAGGAAAATCCCATATTTACATGATTTCTTCTCATACACTATGCTTCCTTAAAATACATTATAATTTTAGACAATGGATTCCCAATGTTTTTGCACTTTTAATATGAATCATGAAAATAGGAAAAAATACATTGGACGGGATCTTCACCAGTCAGTTAGAATAATCCACTACTCAAAGCAGTTCTGGTCAGATGAGATTGCTCAGGGCCGTGTACAATCAAATCTTTAACTTCCCTAACGATAGATATCCCACAGTCTCTGGGCAATCTGTTCCAGAATATGACTATCCTCATTAGAAAAAAAAAGAAAATAATTGCTCATGTTTTCCTTATATCTGTCCCACATTCCACTTTGTGTTTGTTAACACTTACCCTATCTCTGTGCAACTCTGAAAAGAGTCTGACTCCATCTTCTCTGTGTTCTCTGATGAGGTAGTTGTAGACAGCAACCAAGATTCCAGAGGCAAGGCTGAGGGCTGATCCCTCAACTTCTGATTATAGAATGTGCTCCAACCACGACTACCCTGATGAACTCCACTTGACTTGTTCCAGCACGTAAAAATGCTTTGCTTCTCAAGGAACACAAATCTGGATATATCACTCCAGATGTGCTGAACAAAGGGGAGATATCATGATCCTGGTCCTGCTGGTGATGATCTCGCTTGTGCAGACCAGCATGTATATGGCATGTGAGTTGGAGGCTCATTAAACTGGAAGACACATATTGTTAGTTGGTGCATTATTTTCTAAGGTAATGAGACTGTGGAGCCTATATACATATATACATGCACAAAAATTCTGCAGAGTACATGTGTTTTATGATGCAGGCAGTTGTCCTGCTTCTTTTTTTTTTTTTTTTTAATGCATACCGCCAAGCAATTTGTCAGCGACCAGATCATCTTGTAGTGCTCATTCTCACTGCTGTTTCAAATCTCTCTGGAAAAAAAACCCAAAAAATAACAGGAAAAAATGCAGAATTATTTGCATCCCTGTTTGGATGGGAAAGACAGATGGAAAAAGCTCTTAGCAGAATAATATTTATTCACATATGAGAGCAGTCTTTTGAGTGAAAAGGACTTAGTCAAGTAGGGATTGCACTGTATTTGGCATACTATATATTTTACTTCTTATTCTTTCTTCTGTCTTACCAACTACTTCTCCTTTTTTAACTCTTTGCCACTAATGCATTAAAATTGTTTTTTGAAAAGCCACAGAAGATTTTGCTACTGCAAACTTTCATACATGTGAAGGATACAATATGTGCATGAATAGTTCAGTCTAGGTGTCTGACAGCTATGCTTATTCTTTAAAGAAACATATTCTATACACTGTACTTCATTTAAGTGGTTTATTTAACCATGTTTTATTACCATTAAAAATAGCTCAATAAATTGCTGAGTTAAAATAACAAATAACTTGGCTCAAGACTAGTAAAGTAGTAATTTAATGTATGAAGTAATTAATCCTGAAAAATAGGAAGAAATAAAAGTTTCAGAAAAAAACATATCTGAAGGGAATCAGTTCTTTAACTGCTCTGCTGATCTTATTACTAATGCCACTTTAAATTTAATGTCTCCTATATTACCGACACTTGAATTTCCCTGATTTCTTACCATGGAAGAATATACTGTAAATTCTCTGGGTTTTCCAACTGACCTTTCACAGCATGATTAATTTATACCTATTTCTTCTTGTGTCAGTGCTGATAGTTATTAATTCTTTGCATACTTATAGAGATGAAAAAAAAATCTCCTAAGGTTTTATGTTTCTATGCTAAACTTTTTGATTTTTCTTATTTGGCAGGTTCTTCTTTTCCGGAACATCTATGAATTTTACAGATTTGTAGAACATTTTCCTAATGTTAAGTCACAGGAACTGCACACCATATTTACCACTTCCTTGTAAAATGTCACTGGAACTTCATTACCTGAATGAAAAATTTATACTTTCATACTTTGGAGTATAACTGTATGTTTTTACCTCTTTGTTATCTTATCTCCTTGTGATAACCGAATATGCCTCAGCTAATTTTAACTGTTCTTAAAATTATCTCAATCTACACACTTCCTTTACATTTTTCCCATTTGATTAGCAGAAAATCTGTTACCCAATTCCATATTACTTTTGATGATAATTTATATGATCTCCAGATGCAGACAGACCAAGATCACATAAACATGAAACACATTTCATTATTTATCCCACACTACCTTTTCCTAGTAACACTGACATTTTTTCAGATACCTGGTATTCTTGGATATGATATTGTTTACATAATTATAATCACAATAACAAAACTAAAAACTATAACAAAACTCAAAACTGAATCTCACAAAATGTTTCTAATTGGATTGGAAACATGTCAACTGGAAATCCCGAATAAAAAGACATGATCTCTTATGGGGCTTGCATATAACTGGGAAGAGTAGGAGTAGTGGAAGAAGTAACACTACTGCTGCTGTTTATTGTTTCTGAGTATTATGCTTTGCAGTAGAAGTAGCATATACATTTTCAATTTGTTAAAGAAACAGATAGTGAAATCTAGGAGAACTTAATTAAATTTAGTGGATTTTATTTAGGAAAAGACACAAAATATTTTTTAATTCAGTGTTTGTTGTATCAAAAATGCTTTTGAATATAATTCTCTGAATTAGTATATATATCAGCAGAATTTCTTTTAAATCTTTATAAAGGCAACAACTGAATAAATCTGAATAAAGAAGAAATTGTCTTCTATTCACTGGCAGAATAAAGTTTGTTTCAATGCAGAAAAAACCCCAGTGCTGCTCAGTAAGCAAAATTCTGGGTATGAACAAGAGTGATGAAATGTCCTCTTATACTGAAAGAAATTAATTCAAAACATATAAAAAGTTACCTAAAGTAAAGAAATTAATTACATGGAGTTTTTGGTACATCCATCATGGAATGATTGCATGATATTCTAGAAGAACATAAAGAATACTCTATCGTACTGAAGTTCATATATTGTAAGAAAAATACTTCAGAAAAAAATAAATTGTTTGAAGTAAAGGATAGCATTCTATAACACTAGAAGCACAAGTATGTATTGTAGTAAAGTGCTTAATTCAAGGGCAGATCAAAAAAAGTGCTGCTTCAATAAGGTGAACCAAAGTTAATTGATTTATAATGGCAATGTTTTAATGTCAAATCTTGAGACATAATCTAGTTAGTGATAGGGAAGAAAATTTCTCTATTTAAATGAAAACAGATTTGAAGAATTGCAGGAACAGGACCAGAAAATCTGAACGTTTCCTTTCCCTTGTTGAAGTAATTCCCTCATCCACAGAACGGAGAAGTAACATACCGAAAACATAACCTAGAAAAAGTCTAGGAAAAAAAAACGTTGCTGCTATTGTAAGAAATAGCTGCCATAGATACCACGCCTCACTGATCTAAAGCTTTGCATGGCCTAAATTATGAAAGAAAGTGTGATATGCAAGGCCTTGAATCCTGGTTCTCCAGTTTCTCAGGACAGAAATTCATTGCAGCACAGCTGTATTTTCTTAGCATTGATTCTGATACACAGCATGTGCATCAGGACACGTGAATGCAGTTTGGAAATTGCTAAGCATTAATCTAGACTCCAGTATTCAAAACAACTCTTCCTAGCAAACATGGATCAAATGTCTCATCAGTAGTTTTCCTTTCCAGCTCTAGGATCTTACACCTGTGAAATACTCAGCAGGACATATTGCTATCAGAAAAAGGACCCTAGTTCCTGACTTAAATAGCTGTGGAATTTTAATTCATCAGTTTAAGCTGGATACATAAGCAAATTTTCTCCCAACATTTCATAAAAGTAAGAGCAGCTAAATATATTTTCTCATATCATAGTGCTTTCACTTATTATTTAGCAAGTACAAAACATGAATATTACTAGCTGAAAGGATTTGTGATGAGTCATAAATGGGAGCTAACAGTTTTTCTGTCTGGTTTTGCCACCACCAGAAGTTAAAACAGCTCCATTGCATGCTTCTCAATACTGACACAAAAGACATCTTTTCTGCACTGCTTTCTCTGGAATGAAAAAGGCAAGTGGCATAACATATTTGTCTTTTTTATTGTACCATAAAAAAGGGAATGAAAATAAAATAATCCAAATAATTAAAAATTATTAATAATAAAAAAATCTGGAACTGTTCAGAAAAAAACAAAAAAGAAAGAAAGGTTCATTACATTTCTGCTATTTGACATCTTAATAGTCACAGCAGAAATCTTAGTTTGATGAAAAAATGTGCAATTTTTTAGTAAATCCAGTCCATTTTATTATTAGCTTTTTGTAGTCCAAGCACAAACATGGACCTGGTCTTCTCCATCCAAAAATACTGAAGTCAGAAGAATTGCATGTGGTACAGTCAGTGAAGCATGTCCATCTCATGCAAATACGTGGATGCTTACTTCATGTGTGTGTGCTTTGTGGCCAATTTTAACTGAGGATAGAGGGAAATGAGGGTTGCTGGAGAATGTCACTTAAGAACAGTTAAGGATTCCTAATGGAGTTTTGTTACTGTCTTTGGCAGAATCAGATGATGAAGATCTGTCCAGAACCTTGGCTGAGGACCTTGTGGGAGATCTTCAGGGAAGCAGAAAGCAGCAGAGTAAAAAGCTGGAATAACTGAAGTAGAGCAAACTCAAAACTAGACAAGAATACAGGTTGGTGTTTTCCTTTCATTTAGTATGGGGGATACTCCTGCCTGTGTACAGAACCTTGACCACAAAGAAAAAGAAAGGGTCACAGTTAATATAGATTGATTTATTTTCTGATTAGTATTTTCATAGTATTTTTTTCCTTTATTTGATTTTTTACTGCAATGAAACATTTTTAAAGATTTCTCCATCATATTTTATCCAAGGTATGAAGGCTTTTTATTCTGCACTGCTACAAATATGGCCATATATCAGCTTCATCTCAACAGGTTTTTTTTCAGTTTGAAAACATGCCTATTGATACAGTTTGGTTTTAGAGAAAATATATACAAAATTTAAGAAAATTCTTAAATGGAAACAGATAATTTTGCTTGTTAAGATTACTTAATATGAAAAGAATATTTACCCACTTGTTGAAGTCATGGAACCAGAGAATGGCTTGGTATGGATGGGACTTTAAAGTCCCTCTAGTCCAAACCCCTTGCTATATGAGCAGGGACATCTTCAACTAGAAGCAGGCTGCTCAGAGGCCAGTCCAACCTGACCTTGAATATTTCCAGGGATGGGGCATTGACCACCTTCTCAGGACACCTGTTCCAGTGCTGCTTCTTGTCTCCTTGCCTAAAATGAATTCAATGTTATCTTCCTGATCTACAAATCAGGTCTTTACTGGGCAAAAAGTGTCATAAAGCCATGGACTTGTGCAAAGCTGACCTAAAATAATGCAGCCAAGGGTATAGCTCTCTACTGTTAATGGAACCAGGAATAATCAAGCATCTTATCTTTTTATTACTGTTTAAAAGGAAAGAAAAGAAAAAGAAAAATAGGGAAAAGGGAAAGGAAAAGAAAAAGAGATAGAGAGACAGAGAAAGAAAAAGAAAAAGAAAAAGAAAGAAAAAGAAAAAGAAAAAGAAAGAAAAAGAAAAAGAAAGAAAAAAGAAAAAGAAGAAAAAGAAGAAGAAAAAGAAAAAAAGAAAAAGAAAAAGAAAAAGAAAAAGAAAAAGAAAAAGAAAAAAAAAGAAAAAGAAAAAGAAAAAGAAAAAGAAAAAGAAAAAGAAAAAGAAAAAGAAAAAGAAAAAGAAAAAGAAAAAAGAAAAAAGAAAAAGAAGAAAGAAGATCTGAAACAAATCGCAGACAAAACAACCAATGTAACTTGTTTCAGTATACCCTCCTTTCCAATAATTCTTTTGGTGACACATCTTTATTTTATTATAGCCACCTGCTGTTGAAGTTGAATTAATGCAATCATGAATACCTTTTATTTCCAAACTTACACGAATAATATTTCTATACTAGCAATTTCAATAAGCTTAAAGAGATCCTTCAGGATATGACAGGATATCACTTTTAACAAATTGATGGGGAAACACTGAGAAGCTTGGGATTCAAACCAAAGTCCCAATATAATACTCATTATGCAAAGTTCAGAGTTAATGCAACATTGTACAGATTGAGTTTACACAAATTTCATGAGATTAATATGAATTCTGATCACAAAGTTAAAATAACACGTTATCCTTTGGAAAAGAGGATTCTATAGTTGCAAATACTGTATACAAAATGGGATGAGTTCAGTTGGGTTTGGTTTTTGGGGTTTTTTGCCTAAAGAAAACCACATCACTATTTCCATGAAAAATTAACTGAAAGAGTCCTTTCACCATAATCACAGTTACTCAGAAAGAAATAAGTAAACAAACAAACAAAAGGAAAAGTGGACCGGGAAGAGACCTAGAGAGGGTGCAATGAGAGACTGAGTAATCTTTTTGTGCTGCCCTGGCAGTTTATAGCATAATCCAGAAAAGTGTCCCTGCAGGAACTGGCAGGATCTGTGAAAAGGGGATGAATACAGCCTACTTGCCGGGATAATTGTATCACACAATGAGGGATAAATTAAGAAGTTATACATGTGATACACCATCTGTGTCTGTTTTTGTTATTTTCTCCATATACATCTGTTTCTATTCAGCTATAGGGCAACACTCCATCATATTATGCAGACCAGAATAACACAGAAAGTTCAGTTTTGTTGACAAAAAGAAACTTCTCTTCCTAAATATATGGTAAGGCAGCACAGTAATTTTTGATCAGCAAGCTTTGAAAATTAAAACAAGAGAGTTGATCCAAATATATTCACATTTTATATTTGATATTTATAACTCTGGATGAAAATCTCCAGATTCCAACATGTAGTTGTAACTTCAGTCAGATGCTACAGTGGTAGGTGTTTATTTTTTGGGTCCAGCTGGAATGTAACTGAAATCTGGAGAAAAAGAGAAAATAAATTTTAAAATCTACACTACGTACATAGAGAAGTTAACCTAGATGTAAAACAAAGGACATCCAATTGTATTGGTGAACTTTTATGCTCTAATATCTGATCTCAGGTCCTAGCTGGAAACTGAGCTAGGAGATTTTCCTTAGTGTCTTTCTCACCTACTCCTCTTCTGACCTAGAAGCACAGCTTTGACAGCTGAACTAGACAACCGGTACTTGATGTACTTAATGTTAAATAATGTCTCAAAGTAGTTTCTCAGGCACTTCCAAAAGTGATTGTTATAACTGCTGCTTATGTAGTTTCCATTTTTTTTTACCCTCATAATTATATGTCTGACTAATGTGGATCTAAAATTCTTTAAAATTCTGGGGGTTTTTAGATGCAAAAACAACATAATGTCACAATCAGAGAACGAAATATAATCTAGTTAAATATAAAAAACTTGCAAATCTGGACAAACAGCATCCGGTTTGAACTTGCAGAGAAGAGTGGAGAGATGGTAGGTATTCTTGCTTGAACCAGAAAGTACAGTTTCATGCAGCCCCTGTAAACTGCATATATATAAAATAGGGTCCTTCTGAACTATAACTGTGGAAATTGAGATACAGAAATGTAAGTACTGTGGCTGGTTGCCACAAATCAGAATTTAATTCAGGAGGGAGAAACAAACCAACCAATCCAGCAAATTACTTTTTTTTTTTTCTCATTCAGTTACTGTGATAAATTCCATACTTTCAGGATTACCCTAGTAAGCTAATTCTACCAATTTTGTAGTACTCTCAGATACTGATCTCAACTAGGTTTTAATATGTTCCTAATTAACTCTGGGGTTTTCCTTCTGAAAAGACCATCTATCAAAATATCCGTATGGCTGAGAACCACAAAGGAAGGAGCTCTGACAGGGACTGCAGATGGCGATAGCATGGTCTTTGAATGACTTGCCAGGTCTT
Organism: Oriolus oriolus; assembly: GCA_013400235.1. NCBI lineage: Eukaryota > Metazoa > Chordata > Aves > Passeriformes > Corvidae > Oriolus > Oriolus oriolus. The sequence continues at coordinate 22,134 of VXBT01010675.1, forward strand.
GGATCATTTCTGGGATGTGGTTAGATTCTAGGATGACATTTAAAGTAATAACTTTAGTAAACTTATTTCCTTCCACAGCAATGCTCCTATGTAACAGAGCTCAAGACTGAGAGACAGAATTCTTTCTATGATGAACTTGTTTTAGGAATAAGAGAAACATTTCTGAAAGGACACAACACAAAAAATAGACCATAACTTCTTTCAAGGATTCTGTAATTGCCTTAATGGAAAGCTAAAAGAGGAAGGGTCAGAAAATTGTTAGACCCTTTCTTAACACAGTCCTTATAACCTCTAGTTGACCTTATTAGTGTTGGGCTTGTGTCCCACTAAACCTAGCAATCAGTGGAACAAGACAATAAAACTTCTATCACATCAAAGCTGATTCTTAAATGTATGAAAAATAGGTAACAGCCCATATTGTACATTGAAATTTTGATTGCAAAAATCATTATGTGTAATTTGAATGCTCACAAAATGTCTTTAATTTGTGTGTTTATTTTTCCTGTACTGAGCATATGCTCAGGGGAGGGCTGAGCAAGGAGGGGCTTTATCAACCATAAGCAACATGGATGTTGCAGTTGTTCTCTACAAATGACTTGCAAAGGGATGAACAAACCCCTCATGTTAGGGAAAAATAACCAATGTGAATCTATGTGCTTTCCCTGAGATACATCCTGGGTGACATTTCACTGATGTTCATATCACCTAGTTTCAAGAATTCACCCTCTTGTGAGAAAAATGTAGAAAGGATTGATTATCCTATAACATTATCTCAAGTGTGAACAAGCGAGCGTGTAACAAAAATTTAGACACAGAAGCCTGAGCTCAATAAAGTAATTTATAAAAGCTCAGTCTAGTTTTCACAGGAAATAGACATTATACCAAGGGCGAAAAATAATCAATCAAGCAAACAAACAAACAAACAAACAAAAACAAACCACCAACAACACACACTTTTTGGGGGGTCTAACAGCTGTGTTATTGTAAATGCTCAATTGTCAGCTGCACTCCTGTCTATTCCAACGTTATTCCCTGGGCACTCATTTTCTGCCTAATATCATTTGGCATTGAACATTTGTAGTTGCTAGGTTCAAGATTAATTTAGATATAAATACTCTGACTGTAACAATGAGGTTGTACATGCTCTTTGCAAAGCATCTTAATGATTAGATCAGTCATTCATTAAGTAGGAGAACTGAGTTCTCATTCTTAAGTACAATCCATAGCTTTCCCATCCCAGAAAATTTCCTTACTGGAAGATAAAAAACTGACAAGTGGAAGAATAATTTTCAACATACTTGTTAATGACACAGGATTACAAAAAATAAAAACATTCTGAAACCATAAAAATGGGTAGATTAAGTTCCTATTTCTGGATACATAGGTGAGGAATGAGATATTAAGAATTGTGCTCTCTAGTCTTCTATATTTTTTTGTTGATGGGAACTTTTTTCAATTTATTTTGATTTGCTGGTGTTCTGTTTGGGTTTTTTTGGTTGTGATTAGTTTGGGGTTTTTTTGGTTGGTTGGTTGGTTGGTTTTGTTTGGTTTTTTTGCTTGTTTGGTTTTATTTCCTCCAGTGATAACATTTTTCAAAACATAAAAATAATCAAGTCATCAAAGCCATGAAAACAAGCATTCTCCTACATGGCCTATCCTTACCAAATAATGCCACTTACCAGATTTTGTTCTTATTGCTACATCCCTTATTATTTTGTTGGTCAGATTTGTGTGTTCTGGTGTCCTTATCCTTTGGCCAGGCAAACTTAAAGAGCAGACACTTTGCTTCCATATGCCCTTTTACTCAGCCAGTGAACATTATGACTCACTACTGTCTTCACTTTTTCTTTTATTGTCACACTGAGCAAGTATTATTGTGGGAGAAAACTTCATAATCACTCAAGAACACATAAATTTTTGGGTCACTAGTAGAGATTTAGCTTCAATTTACTCAGTATTTGTACACTGCTTTCAAAAATGAACCTTCCAGTATGTTTGGGAGGCTATTTTTAAAGTTTTGTGCTGTCAAAATAGATTGATTCTCATTGATAAGGTGAAGCTTAGAGTAACTATTTGGTAGATAAAAGAGAGATGGGGAAGGGGGATATCACAATTTCTACAAAGAGAACTTTATTACCAAACCTTCACACAGATTTTCTAGGAGTCCGTGCTATAAATCTGGCTATTGTGTACAGATGATAAAGTGTCAAGTACAGGTGATAACTCATATGGTGTCGGTGTTTCAAATCCAACAGAGAGCTTTTCCAGTATGTCATTTGTATCTCTCCCAAACTTTTTGGAAACTTTTTGAGCCTATCTTACACTGAGAATGAAGGCTTCAATAGCAAACTTAATCTTTCCCTTGCTATACCTTCTGATTTTCTTAGAGAGCTTAGTATCCCACACTATTTTGAAAGACCTGTGTAGAAAAAATTACAAAGTCAAATACATAATTAATCAGAGGTGAAAGAGTTAAATTTGGACTGTATGTGAATCTTTATGACTGAAATTTATATTTACCTTCACTGTAATTAGGATTCAGGCCACTAGAGTCTGCTTCAATTCCACTGTCATCAATAAACCTTTGGAAAAACAATTGCACTTGACCTATATTGAGAGGGCAGGAGACCAAGTATAAAAAAAGACATTTAAGTGAATACTATCAGATCATTCTATGGAATGACATTTAGAGACCTATGACGAACAGCTTACTGGCACTAATTTCCTAGGAACAGAAGTAGAAACAGAATTAATTACTCAGAGGAAGTAAAAAGCAGAAAAAAAGTGTAAAGCAGAAAAAATAGAACACTGACACGCTAGTTTTTCTTTCAACACTAATTTCCAGATAAGAGTCATCAAGAACGAATGTGGTGATTATGCCAAATATCAATCAAACAAAGAAAATTAATATTATTGCCTTGATGCAATTATGTTACTCTAAAGCTTTCTCTAACTAATCTTATTATTAAATGAGTTAAATTGTTAACAAGTGTGTGTGGGTGGGGGAACCAGCAGAATAAATAACAAGGATTTCCGACCACAGAGACACATAGTAAGCCAAAAAAAGTGAAGATGTATATACTTTCTGGAGGAGACACAGACAGTCTCTTGGGGCTGTTCCTTTCAGTTTTGTATTTAAAACAATAGACATAAAATTTTGGTTGTAGGCATAGAAAGGCTATTTTGTACCAAAGATATGTCATCTAAGTATTTGAATATAGAAGTTAATTAAATTTCTTCATGATTAGGCAGTACCACTATTATCAAATGTCTTTCGATATGCTGAAGAGAAAAACAATATCTAGTATAAAGAGCTCTGAAATTACCAGGTCCCTAGCCCCCCTCTTCTACCTCCTCAAAACTCAAGAGCCTAGTCTTTCTCTGTCATCTCTTTCATTAAAAACCAATAAAATAAAAACGAAAAAAGAGAATCACAGCAACAATGAAAAGTGTTTTATTTGTTGATTGTGAAAATTTAATATGAATGCATAGAAAATGCAGTTCCAATCAAGAAAAATTCATTCAATTTGGGTTGCTTATTCTCTGAATAAAGAAATAGGACCTCACGGAAAAGCCAAATCTTGAATATATTGCTTGCTAAAGTATTTATCAAACTCCTGAAGGAATACTTAGTTTATCTTTTTTTATAGTTTATTAGTTGTTTTTTGGTTACTCTTAAGCTATGTTCAGGATTCAAACCCACTCTTATTCATCAACCATTTGCAGAAAGAAAAGAAAGTAGTTGGTTTTTTTTTTCTGAAAAAGCTCTTGACATTGTTATCTTTTTATCCACAGCTTGTTTACTCTAATTTTAAAACTTCACCTTATCAGCTACTGAAAGTGTATGATTACTTTTTTATTATTGTAAATTTATGTACATTTAGTAGATTGCAATCATTTATGGTCTCTTTTCTAAAAATGTGGTTTCTGGTCTCTTACTTTTATTTCTGAAATTCTAATCACTCATTTTTTTCGTCCTTCTAAAAATGTGTTATTCCCAGGCTTTGATATGTTTCTTAGTTTTATGTGGAGCTCCATTTTCTGTTAGACTGATACAGAACCTGTAGTCATCAATTAATGCATTAGCCAGTGATCTACAAGATAAATGTTGTTCATAACATACTTTGACTTTTACAATTTTATAAATTCCACTGTCTGCATCATCTTGCATCTTGCGAGCATTAAACTAGGAAGTTAACTTCAGGCACTTACTGTGTTAGGTTTTCAACTTTGAACCCTTTCAAATTACTTGTTTCTGAATTGATTTGCAAGATAATATCTATATTCTGTCCTTTAGTAATAGAGTTTGCTGTAGGAAATGACACTTTATTCCCTCTCCACTGGTTTTAAGTACAGCGATTCCATTTTCTTGTTATGATATCTATCGTTTGTTATCACCAACATAAATCAAGTAATTTCTTCCTTATATCTGTGTATATACTGTAAAATTTTCTCCATTATGACTCTGATACATAGCTTAGCTAGTCATATAGAATAAGACTAGGAAGCAGTTTTAGTATAATGCACTCAGTGTCTACAAAAACCCCAAGCAATCAAATAAATATGAGATAAATCTAAACATAGATAGAGCATTCCCAAAGTTATCTGCCATGCTAGCTGCCACAGTCGTTTTTAAAAAGTTTGGATTGACATAAGTTAATGTGAATTTTCCTACAATGATCTAACATCTAGATTGTTAATTTACTGTTAGCCATTAAAAAGTGGAAATTATCAAAATCTGTATTATGAAGAGTCTAACAGCTTACCCTTAGCATAAATCTGAAGTAAAAGTGAGTTGGCTGACAGACACAGTAACATAAGCAGAGCAGGAAGACGTGCTACTACCTTACTGTGAACTTGCCTAAAATACTTCTTTAGAACAGAGACAGGTGAAGTCTTTGATTGCCTGGCAGCAACAACTGTCCTCACAAGATCTAGGAGAGGTGAAATTTGAAAGGTTCTGCTGATCATACATATTCTACTGATTCCACCACCTGCTACTCCCGTTTCTTTTATTGAAGGATAAAGACATTTCTCACATAAAAGATTGGAGTGTATGTGGAGACAGAAATTAGGCTGTGTTCTTGCAGCCTCATCTTATGTCTTAAGCATTTCTTTCCATTCTCTTAATTCTCTTTCCCTTGCCAGGCTGATGCTGAAAAAAGATAACCCTTATACTCTTTTTTTATATGAGAGAGAAATAGAGATAAACTATGTGTCCTTGTTGAAAAGGCTTTCTCTTTTGAAGCTACAGGCTTCCTAAAGAATCTCAGGAATTAATTCCTATCTCTGAATTTCCTTCAAAACTGACACAAAAGGGGAGACAAGGTGTTCTGGTTTTTATCGGGGTAGAATTAATTTTTGTCACAGTAGATAACACAGGGCTATGTTTTGGATGTGAGCTGAAAACTGTGTTGAAAACACAAAGATGTTTTTGTTATTGCTGAGCAGCACTGGCACAATGCTTTCAGCTCCCCACATGACCCCACCAGCAAGGAGGCTGGGAGTGCACAAGAAGTTGTGAGAGGACTCAGCCAGGACAGCTGAGCCTAACCAGCCAAAGGGATATTCCAGACCATGTGGCATCACGGTCTGCAATAAACTAGGGGGATGGTTGGCTGGAGGGGCTGCTGCTCAGGGATTGGCTGGGCATCTCTTGTCTTTCTCGTGTTTTATCCCTCTCTCTCTCTGTGTCTCTTATTTTCCTTTCCATTACAATTTAAAAAATTATAATAATTATTACTATTTTATTTTCTCTTATTTCAATTTAAGAATTGTTCTTATCTCAACCCACAAGTTTTCTCACTTTTATCCTTCCAATTCTCTTCCCCTCATCCTGCTGAAGGGGAGTGAATGAGCAGCTGTGTGGTACTTAGTTGCCAGCTGGGATTAAATGATGACATGAGGAGTTCGAATGTACAAGGGAAATCTATATAAAATTTAACAGGGGTTAGTTCTGTGAAAAAATTCACAATTAACAGATTTCAATGATATGTATGGAACTCTCAAACAGATTTAGACAGGATATAGGGATGACTAAACTGTAGAGAATCACAGGACCAGTTCTTTACAGTTATCTCCTCTGTTTCTTCCTCCTAGGACCATGTGAAAAATATACATATGAACTAATTTTTATGTTGGTTTTCTTGCTTTGTTTTTCAAGTGTTTATTGCTGTCTGGCTTGATTTATGGATGATTTTATGAGTGTATAAATATAAACATTTATACATAATCTTCTATTTTGACCACACAGAAAATGCTTTAAGACACTAGAGTACCTGAAAAAACCACTCATTCAACATACAGAATTAATTTGTCCTAAACAAAGGTTGTACTAAACAAAGATTGTAGTCAGTAAGTTATGAGGTTAGTCACTCTGACAGAAGTAGTTGTTAAACCAAATTATTCAATGAGTAATGAAATATTTAGGCAAATCCATTTCTTCCATCGAGAAAATAGCATCCAGCCATTACCCTGACATCTCTTCAGAAAAAGAAGATGTTTTTATGCAATTCAAAGCATGAATTATGTGGACAGTATTTTTCAGGGTTTTTTTTCAGTATTTTTCTGTAAATAAAATTAACATTTAGAAAACAAGTAGGAAAGAGAAAGAAAGTGTACAGCATTTTTATAAGAAATAAGGTTTTTAACAGGAAATTTCATACTTACAGTCTCTTATCCACAAATTGGTAACAATTATATAAATACTGAACTTTTTATCAGATCATTCAGGCAGCAACTGATAAAAATAAAGAATTTAATGGTGTTTCGAAGAACAGCTGCTTATATAGTTCAGGAAATGTTACCTGTCTCTTTTTCTGCTGCTTACAGTGTTATTGAAGAATAATATTTTGGTGTTTAAAGGTATACAACTGGTTAGATTATCTTAGCTATGGTTGTCACATGAAAGCTAAGAATATGTTATCATAGAATGTCTTGAGTTGGAAGGGATCTTAAAGATCATCCAAGTCCAAACCCCTTGCCGTGGGCAGGGACACCTTTCACTAGACCAGGTTGCTCAGAGCCTCATCCAAACTGGCCTTGAATACTGCCAGGAATGCGGCAGCCACAGCTTCCCTGGGCAACCTGTATGCGTGCATCACCACCCTCATAGTAAATTACTTCCTCCTAATACCTAATCTAAACGTACTCTTTCAGTTTAAAGCCATTCTCACACGTCCTGTCTCTAAATGCTCTTGTATAACATTGCTCTCCATCTTTCTTCAGGTGGACTCAAGATGGAACAGAGGGAGTGTCAGCCTTCAATTAACACGATTTGTGAATATGTCAAAGTCCTCTGAAATCTAAAAAACTGAGAACTGTGCAAGTATGCATGTAATACTGAGAATAAACAGCCAAGGGCTTCTAATAGACTGGTCCTTTTTGTACTTTTTATCATAGAATCAAAGAATATCCTGAGTTGGAAGGGACCCACAAGGATCACTGAGCCAAGCTTCTGGCCCTACACACAAGGACTTCTTATCCCTCTACTTTTCCACATTGATTTGTCACAATTCCCATTTGATTCCCACTTTCCCTGTCTCTGCTTCCTCACCTAAACACTGTAAATAAATAAACCTCCCCTAGCCTTGAAAGGGATCTGGAGAGCCTCCCCTGCTGACTCAGGGTGATGGTTATCTCCCCTGGGTCCATGGAGCTCCAGGAACAGCTCTGGGAGGGCCAGGCCAGCAGCTTTTATTTCTGACAGGGGTCAGAAATAACAGCCTAGAGGGGAAGCCACAGGAAGAACAGCTGATGTCACTTGCTTTGTTCATCCTAGAGGAGACCAAGGGGAGACCTCATTGCAGTCTTTAACTTCCTTGTGAGGAGAAGAGGAGGGGCAGACACTGATCTCTTCGCTCGTGACCAGTGACAGGACCCAAGGAAATGGCCTGAAGCTGAGTCAGTTAAGGTTAAGTTAGATATCAGGAAAAGGTTCTTCACCCAGCAGGTGGTTGGGCACTGGAACAGGCTCCCCAGGGAAGTGGTCACAGCACCAGCCTGACAGTTCAAGAAGCCCTTGGAAAATGCCCTCAGGCACATGGTATAATTCTTGGGTCTGTCCTGGGCAGGGCCAGGACTTTGATGATTCTAGTGGGTCCCTTCCAACTCAGGATATTATTTGATTCTATGATAACTGTAATTTCAACAATGAGAATGAAATTCGTAAGAGATCTTTTCCTGACTTCTGAAATACTTTAAAAATCCTGCCTAGTGAAATCTAGTCCACATTTATGTCATACTAAATCACCTGAATAAGCAAAAAACCAAAGCCCAGACTGACATATGCAAAGCCATATTCTCAGGCACTAGATGCTCTTACTACACAAGTTGTTGTCATTAAAATAGTGAGAAATGAAGTTAAAATATCCTCAAGGTAGAAGGCAAATTGTCATCATTTCACCCAGTTATTAAACTGTTAATTGTTTCATTAAAGTCGTTAATTATTTAATTATTGAAGTTCTGTAAAGGCGATCGGGGGTACGGGCACAATCCTTGCTTTTAAACAGGGAAGAGCAGATGAAAGATTTCCCCCCCCACAGGAGCCACCACAAACTTCCATGAAATGCATTACATTACCAGCCACCATGGATTACATCATGCACAAGGACACAGATTGGACTAGGATAACATCCAATGAAATCGTTCCCTGATGAGATGAGTGGTCACAAACACGTCCTCTGAACTAACCAATCAAAAAGAGACCATAAAAGCCAATCAGAGTGGGACTTTTTCAATCCCACTAGAGACTATAAAAAGGCTCCCTGGGCAGGGAGCCAGGTCCTCCTCCTTTCTGTGTTCCATCGAGGAGTACTGCACTCTTTCTGCCTTGTTGGAAGCATTTGGGCTACTCCCATTGTTGTCTCCAGCTGTGTTTAATAAACCAAACTACTTACTGGCAACATTGTAGGATGTCATTCTTGACAAAATGAAAAACACATCCTCCTTACTTGTGACATTCCATCAGTTATGCCAGGTTTCTGATAACAGACTATATCCAGGCAGTGGCTCCAGCTGTGTTGCTTCATTTCTATGCATGGGCTGAATACATGAAGTCAGGCTCTGCACAGTAGCCGATGTATATATGTGCTGTGCTCTGCTTAGTTTAGGATTTACCCTTCCAGGTCTTGCTTCTGACATAGAACAGACATATTCTAGCTTTATTTTTCCTTTGTGGAATTTTTTTCCTCTTTTTCTGTTCTTTTTTATAATTGACATATCTAATTATTGAAGAAATGCATTAATTTCATAGAAAAAAATATCTTACAGAATGTATTTCTGTTCGTGTAAGAGATCCTAAAGGAATGAAAAATCTACAACAAATTATGATATGCAGATATACAGAATAATAGTAACAAAAATCCCCCAATCTCACTACCAGCTAGTTTGCTAATACTGACAGAACAATTTTCATTTTCAGTTTTCTAAAACCTTGATACTGGTTTTTCCATCACCTGTGACTAAACTGATTCCTCATATTTTGTTGTTCAATTGATTAACAAATTTTGCTTTATTTCAAAATAAGGAAACTGGACTGCAAACTGAATGGAAGAACTAATCTATAACTTATAGCAAATAGTTACGTCAGAATCTAGTAATATTCAGATTAATAAAATAACCAGGGGAATTTTTATAACAAAACTGGAAAAAAAAACCAGGGTTGAAACATAAACCATCCAAAATTAATGATGGTGTTTGGCTGTAACCTTCCTGCTTATGGAATTCTCCAAAAATTACTAATTTTTACTTCTATTATGATCACAATACTAATGAGCTTGGGGTTTTTTTATATTTTGATTGCTTAAAATTGAAGAGATTATAACATAGCAAGAATTACACTGAAAAGAAAATTCTAATCACTTTTATATTTCAGTGACAAAATCTGCAACAAAAAAAAGATTTCAAAGGCTAATGTTATCAATAACAATTTTGACAATTTTCTTACCTGACATGACAAATTTTCCCCATGCAGTATTTAAACACCCACACAGTGCCTCTCACTCTCCTCTTCCAAAGCAGAATGGAAGAGAGAAGTAAAGCAAAACCTGAAATATCATGGGTCAGCATGGAGACAGTTTAAAAAGTGAAAGATGGAGGAAAATAACAGGTGATACAAAGGCAATCATTCACCACCTTTCACAAGCAGACTGATGTCCAGCCACCTTGGAGGACAGTGCCACTGCTTTTCAGTCTACTACTAGCGGTCAATTTTGGGTCAGCTGTCCCATCCATGTTCCCCCCTAGTTTCTTGCCCACTTCCAGACTGCTTGTTCTGGAGCAGGACAAACTGGGACAAAAAGGAAAAAAAAAAGAGAAAAGAAAAGAGAAAAAAAAAGGAAGAAGGGTAAATTGGTAAATTGTAAAGCCTTGATCTGCCGTAAGCATTGTTAAGCAATACCCACAACACTGTAGTCTTATCCAAACTTTTGGCCAGCAACCCAAAACACAACACCACGTGGGCTGCTATGAAGAAAGCTAACTCCATCCCAGCCAGAGCCAGTACAAGTGAATTACTTCCCAATCGAAAGATAACCTCGTTTTGATCATCAATACATGGTTTCTCAAATAGATTTTTTTTTACTGCTACAAGCAGAATGGCAAACACTGATTTCTGCCATATAGCAAGAATGAACTGCCTTGGTTGGACTGCAGGATGTGCCATTCACAGTATCTCCCACAGTACACCATGAAAACAATCAGGTAGTAATCGAATTAGAAAGTTTATAGTCTTCTCCAAATTCTCTCAGTTCTTTTACCAGCAACAGATGATGATACACACTGCACCCACATTTTTGGGCGTGGCAGTGAGAAATAACGATAAAGGGGCAAGAGGAAGATAATCAGATGCTTACCTAGTGTCTTAAGCGTTTCAACAACAGCAGTTAAAATCACTGAGGCATATGAAATTTGCAGGATATTTTGAAATTCAGAAATTATGTCACATGAAACTGCAGACTCTGTATAAAATGAAAAGAATCTCAGTGGGCTGTTAGGCAGAGATTTACTTCTTGGTCGTCCTTGATATAAACCAAAGTTACATCCCTAGCCCAGAACTCTGGCAGACATATCTACTTACTCTCAGAAACACCATTCTCAGGCTTTAGCTTTCAGCATTATGTCATTCAGGTCTCGTTACGATAACTCCTAGTAGAGATGAGACTCTTGGGGGATAGTACTCCTCAGCATGACTGAGACAGGATGATACCATCATAGGTGTTCTTAGGCTACATGTTAGGATACTCCTTGGCATGACTAAGACAGGATGATACTCTCCTAGGTGTTCTGTGGCTGCATGTTAGGAGTGGGTTTGAAAGAAAAGCTGTGGAAGCGGAACTGAGGAATAGTAGGTAGTCCCAACTGATCTGATAGTTCACAAGAACATAAAGACTTAGCTTCGCTGAAAAGATCGATGTGACTGACTAGGAAGACTAGAAGTGAAGACTTGAAGGTAATCTATGGTAAATAGTTACAGCAAATAGTACACCTCTCAGAAATAAGACTGATGTACTCAACAGCATTTAGCTTCTGAGGTTGTAGGCAGTTCAAAACAGACTCAGCAACAAAACCAAACCAAACCACCAAACAATTCATATACAAAAACTTCATTTGTTCCTTCTTCAACTGAGGACTCCGTATGATTCAGTTGGGTGAGAAGTAAGTCTTTAGTTGCTTTAATTGCTAATTTTGCATAATGCCTGATTTTATTGTTAATTAGATTATAGAAAATAAGCAGGATCCTCAGAAAGAACAGAGTTATTGGTGTTCTTTCTATATATGAGCATTGTTTCCTGCTAATTTTGCTTCTGACATCCAGAAGGAGTTTATTTAAAAGTTCATATTGATTTAATTGTTGGCATTAAATTTCTAGAGTTAAAATATTTTGAACTTGAATATTACATGATAAGCAAATTCTACTTGTTTATTTAAGTAATATATTGTGAGAAATCATAAATGCCTTCCTGTATTAAAGTTGTGACATATTTTCAAATATTAAAACAAGTAAAACCAAATAAAAATGAAGTAATTCCTGGGGTTCTTCCACTGCCACTTTCATGTATCTCTAATCTGTCCTGTTGGAAATCTGCTGATGAGTTGTTGGAAGAGAAAAATACAATATCTTCTCAGTAATCCACTGATGAAAAGCAAAGGTATATATGAAATTATGAATTTTTTTTCTCTTCAGCTGTAGAGGATGTTGCCTCTTCTGATTCTTCCTCATTCTCTCTTGCAGGAGGAACCTACTCCTCCCTTGCTAACCTCTTCTTCCACTGTTTCTTCTTGACTACAGGAGAGTTGTAGTTGAGGCTTTAGTCTCTGGTTTAACAACATCGTTCATTTGTGTGTCCTTAGATCCAGAGACCCTCTTGCACCGTTGAGGATGCAGAACACAGGCTCAGTAGGTGTAGCATATATTTTATCATTTCCATCTCTTTGCTGCAGGCAAGGCATCCTTTCAGAAATCCATGAGGTTTGCCATTTCAACAGGTTATCATACTGGTTTTGCCATGAAGTCCCAAACCATAGGAGATGAAAAACACTATAAGCACCACTCTAAATTCTTCTCACACCTTGCCATCCTTGTCTGTCTAGGGCACAACCCTGTGTAGCATTCCCAAGTGGTTGACTGAACACAAAACCACATTCACAGAACACACCAATACGTGAATTCTGGTTACACAGGGAGATTCAAGAACTGAAGGGTGATTGCCACAAGGCAGCAAACACATGTCCCAGAGGAAGAGAAGGGAGAAGTGCCATTCTCATATTCCACCATTAATTGACTTCTGGAGGGAAAGAAGAGAAAAGTTTGAGTGTTAAATTTCCACAATTTCTTTCCTGGAGTGCTGAGATGGCAGCAGTGCACGGCCCAAATAGCAGATTAGGCTAAAAGCCAGTGTTTTTACCACAGTACTGCTGGGCAAAATGATAAAGAACCAGAACAAACAGAAAAAGCTGAACACAGCCAGGTTGGAGTTCAATGTACAGCAAGAGAGGAAGCGCGGCACAGAGCAGTGAAGGAACAAAGAAAACAGTATCAAAAGCTATCAAGTCAACTTTGTGACGAGCAACAGCAAGTAAGTACCTGCCAGATACCTGCTAAACTATTACAATACTATGAATGCAGACTAACATAGTACAATTAAATCTGTAATCATCTAAAAATTCCCAAGATCCATGTTGGCTTCTAAACAAGACTTTGGTGGCCTGACCCCAGCCAAAAACTGAGCACTCACACAGACATGCACTCCCTGTCCTCCCCAGCAAGATGGGTGAGTGAAGCAGAAGAGCAAAACCTGAAATTTCATGGGTAAAGAACATTTAATAGGTGAGGGAAAAGAGGAAAAAGCCCAGACCAAATCCGAAACAAAACAAAGCTAAAACAAACACAAAACAACACCCCCCAAAAGCAAGCAATTTAAATGTAGCTGCTCACCTCGCCCCAGAAGGAGAATGCCCAGAGAGTCTCTGATCAACAGCTGCTTTGTAAATAATGTCCCCAATTTTATTGCTGAAAATTATGTTCCATGATATGAAATAATTCTTTGTCACTGTTTGTCTACTTTGCACTACTATGTTGACTCTTGCCCACACCCTCACTGTTGCTCACAGTTGCAGCAGAATGAAAAGCTTGATGCCATGCAAGCAAAGTCCAGCAATAGCCACAATATTGATCTGTCATCATCAGTATTTTAGTCAAAAATCTAAATCTAAAACACAGCTCTTTCCGGGCTGCTGGGAAGAAAATTAACTCCATCCCAGTCAGACCCAGGTGTACCTAGTTGAACGTCTTGAAGTTTGCTTTGAATCTAGGTAAAGGGGGATTTCATTTATTTTCAAGAATGTGTGGAAATGTATTCTGAGCTACCAATCATAATCTCTCTATCTATCGTCAGTTGATGTTGTTAAAACTTTTTCCCTAATATTACCTGATAATCATAAAAGTTTGGGGAGACTTGCAAATCTCTTTGGAGATTACAGAATGTCTTGACATGCTCTAGAGAGAGATGTCACCCGTTTAGATACTCTTGTCTGTGTGCCAGTTTGTTTATATCATCTTGGTTTTTTGCAGCACTAAGCATGAGTATTGCTATATAAGCTACATTTCAATACACAGTTTCATTATACTGTTGCCTTTCCCCGGTCTTAAAATTAAGTGCCAGACACGGTTAAGGGAGAAAGGGGTTTTTACTTCGGTATTTATTTAAGGATCCTTAAGGGGCACCACTTTGCCAAGGTGGAATGCGCCGAAATGCACACCCACGATAGATCGTGTATATAATTTATAGACCTTGCAAATTAGCATATCTATCAGAAATTCCCCAATGAGAGGCTTAAATGAATAGCCTGATATTCCCCTATCCTGAGGAAATCCCCCCTGGATGAGCCTATCTTAGTTTACAGGATGTGTTCTAGAGAAGACCTTGGTTTCTCAGGATGGTGTAGGGCTTTCTGGCCTCCAACTACAAGGTCTCCAGGATGTTTGGTCTCCTGGCTTAACAGAATACTGGAACTATGCTAAATTATCAAACTTAAGGAATTACAAGTATGCACGCTAAAAGCACTGAGGATACATAAAAGCTATGTAGAAGGGTATGTAAAAGGTGTATAAAAAAAAAGGCAAAACATCATCATGGCACCAACACAATTAAATATATAGTGTTATGTGTATGGTTATATGTAATTTTTGTATAGATTAATTATACATAGAATTTAAAAAGATTTTAAATTGTCAAAAAATAGAAAAGCTATTTCATTAAATACAAGATCAAATTATTGTGTTTGTTTATATTAGGACATATTCCCTTAACTTTTCTGGGTGATGATTGATCTGTATGCTCTCTTTTCTGACTTGATTGCCAGATGGTTAGATTTATTAGCATTGACCTGTTAGCCATGGGACAACATCTATCTCAGACTCTTGAAACAAAATCAGTTATACATATATATTTCATTTTATCAAAACACACCTTTAATTTTGCAGCAGAAGTTAAATTAAATGAACCCTTAAGTACCCTCTCATACTAATATCATATGAAAAGCCAAATCTTTGCTACAATCCAACCCCACCACATCTACTGGCTCCCCTTGGTCAAACAGATGGGTATATTGGGTTTGTATGGCCGGGTTTTGGTAATGAGAGGGTCTACAGAGGTGGCTTCTGTGACAAGCTGCCAGAAGCTTCCCTATGTCCTTCAGAGCCAGTGCCAGGTGCCTCCAAGACAGACTCACTGCTGGCCAACGCTGAGCCAATCAGAAATGGTGATAATGCCTCTGTGATAACATATTCAAGAAAAAAAGAAAGAAAAACAATTATTGTGCAGATGTAATTATGGCCAGAAAAGAACGAGGTGAGAGTGTGTGAGAGCAACAACTCTGCAGACACCAAGGTCAGAGAAGAAGGAGAGGAAGATGCGCCAAGCACCTGAGCTGAGTTTCCTCTGCAACCAATGATGCAGCCCATGGTGAAGCAGCTGTGCCCCTGAAGCCCATGGAGATCCATGGGGAGACAGAGATCCACCACTGGAGCAGGTGGGTGCTCAAAAGGGTGCTGTGAACCCACGAGAAACCTGTGCTGGAGCAGTCTCCCAGCAGGGACCTGGGGACCCATGGAGAGAGGAGCCCACACTGGAGCAGATTTCCTGGTAGGACTTGTGATCCTGTGGGGGACCCACGTTGGAGCAGACTGTACCTGAAGGACTGCACCCTGTGGAATAGTGACCATGCTGCAGCAGTTTGTGGAGAGCTGTCTCTTGTGGGAGGGACCCCATGCTGGAGCAGGGGAAGGACTCCTTTTCCTGAGCAGCAAGAGAAAAAACATGACCTTAACCCCCATTCTGTCTCCCTGCACTGCTGAAGGGGAAGAATGTAGAGCCTGGGAAGGTGAAAAGGGTGTTTTTAAATGCAGTCTTTTAGGATAATTTGAATAAAACAGACTTGAACCCTAAGTGCAAGGCAACTTAGCTAATGCAGGCATATTATGTTCACTAAGGGGAAGTAATGCAATAGTGAGAATTAGTGACTTGTACTGAAATGGGCAAGATGTTCTGGATGAAGGAAGATTGTAGGCTTTTACTTCCTCTTAAAATTATTAGAGATTCAATTGAAAAGAAATTTAAAAGCTATAGTGTATATAAGAATCGTGAATATATAAAATATAAACCCATTATGATGGTATCATGGCCATATTTCTCTAACACAGAAAATGTGTTTATGTTATCTAAATAATCCAGTTTCAAATATAAGTAAATACTAGATATTGTAAATGTAGGGATTTTTTTTTGGTCTAAACCAGCTCTAGTATGTTTTTTTAATTATCTGATGATTATGATTTAGCATGTTCTGACTTCACATCTGTGAATAAGGTTAAGACACACCACAGCTGTCACTATTTAACAAACAGCAGCCTGTTGTTACAGGGTACCACAGCCCAGGACATCATCAGGCACCTCTGTTGGGATGGAGACAGGGCATGAGGTGCCTCTGAGGTCAGGACAGGGCATTAGCCTGGGGGAGGTTGTTGGGATCAGGCCTGGTAAGAGAAACCAGGGTCACACAGCCCCAGAATGCCTGGAGAGGGCCATGGGCATGAGGCCAGGCTGAGGGTCAACTAGAAAGTTAGTCCAGCAAAGGAAACTGGGGCAGAGATGTGGCTGTGAGGGAGCTGGGCCAGGTCCAGGGACATTGTAGTGGGGATTTGAGGGCAGAAAAGCCCCCTACAGTGATGGTGTCCTAGTTTTGGCTGGGGTAGAGGTAAATTCCTTCTTAGTAGCTGGTACAGTGTTGTGATTTGGTTTTAGGATGAGAAAAAAACACCCTGTTTTAGGTGTTTTTGAGTAGTGTTTGTCCTAAATCAAGGACTTCAGTTTCTCATGCTCTGCCAGTGAGGATGCACATAAGAAGCCAGGAGGGAGCACAGCCAGGACAGCTGACCCGAACTGGACAGAGGGATATTCCACACCATAGAATGTCATGCTCAGCACATAAACTGGAGGAACTTGGCCAGGAGACACTTTGCTGCTTTGGAGCAGGCGTGGCATCAGTCACATGGTGGTGAGCAATTGTATTGTACATCACTTCTACTGGGTGTCAGTTCTCTCTCTCATTTTCATTACTATTATTATATTATAGTTTGTTTCAGTTATAAAACTGTTTTTGTCTCAACCCATGAGGCTTAGGGTTTTTTTCCTTGACTCTTCCACACTAAGGCTGGGAGTGGGGGGTAAGGGTGGGGGTAGGAGTGAGTATCTGTGTGGTTCTTTTGGGCTAAATCATGACAGATGGTCAAGCTAAGCAGACATGGCCAGTGAATTCTAGACCTTGAGACAACCAGAGAAGGACAAAACAGACTGCAAGAAGAAAAGACTGAAAAAAGTCCCCAAAGAGACTGAAGGAATTTTGGAATGATTGCTGTGCTCTATCCACATTGTTGACTACTTCCCAGCAAAGAGGGAAGGATGGGAGGTGATTGATGGTGGAGGTCCAGCACCCTTTGATCAGTGGAAATCACCACTGTCAACCTAAAGACCCAGGGACCATCATAGAGAAGGAGCACAACTGTGTGGCAGAGGGGTGGTTGCAGAAAGGACTTTTAACACTTTTTAGTGCATTATATAAAAGAGTTTTTCCTGTCTTGATTTAGTGTTATTGTAACTGGAACAATGGTCACTCTTTGCTCCATTTCAATTTGGTAACTCAGAATTTAATTAGGCAAAAAATACTTACCTAGTTCTAGACATGAGTTCCATGTTCTTTGCATAATTTTGACTGCAACGGTACAGGTGATAAATACAACAATTGCTACTTAATATCTGATAGAAAACAATATATTGATACATTCAAAGAGAATCTTAACTATTCTAAAACATGTCAATCAATTAAATAAATGAAGGAAAGGTACTGAAAAGGCTATTAACTCTTTCAGGGATAGTAATGCAAAGAATCAGTTTTAAATTTTGTAGGTTTTCCAGAATAACTGTACAGTACTAACAGATGTACTAAAAATCTAGAAAATAAAATCTTCAAGTTGAACAACAATAGAATTTATCATAAACTGTTAGAAAATGTGTAATCCCTTTAGAAATTTCCCTTTCTCAACTATTCTGTATTTTGAGCAAAGCTGTTAATTTAAATTTCAGTATCTACACTAGAAATATGTTCCATTCTTTTTTCTTAAGTAGTATGTCATAATTTAATGGTTACAACATAATCTCCAAAAATGATTTAGTATATAGTGACAATGAGTTCTGTAATGTTTACAAGTGTGGAAAAAATAGGTTTTTATTATCAAAGTTCTACAGAAGGAAATTATCATGCAAGAACAACCCTGGGTGTTGTAATCTGCCATCTGCTTTAGAAATGTACACATAGAAAATTATCATGAAGAATTATTTGAACATAAAAGGGTGATTCCTATGGCATGTTTTTTTTCTTACTGAAAATACCCCATGCACAGAAAAATATTTGTAGCACATTAAATGTTTGACTATAAAATGGGTGGATATAGAGCGTCACATTTTTTTACTGAGATATGACTACATGCTACAATGAATGGTTATTTGATGTGAGGTACATTCTGTGTTTAAGCACTCATGGTTTCGTCAATAAAGATGGCACATCCAAGTTATATCCGTACAAGTATCTATTTCAGTAATAAAGAGAAAGTAACCATGATATCTCATGCCATGTCAAACAAGCAGTCCCTGATAATGCCTAGAAAATTTAACATAAACCATCTTTAGACCTTTTAAAACTTTTTCTTTTGTTGGGGGAATTTTACTTTTCTTTGTGACTTGATTTTTTTCGTTGCATTATGTCCTCATCTAACTTCTCTCACTTGCAAATTTGTGTTTCACTATTGTTAGCCTTCTGTTTAGAGTTATTAAACTGTTAATAATGTGAAATGCAGTAGACATCCACTGTTATGAACTTAACCATTCTGTATTCATGTAGTTCTGACAAAAATTAATACAGTTTAAATCCTCCTGACAGAAAAGGCCTTTTGAAACTTATGTCCAGTCCTCTTCTTTTGTTTGCTGTATGGTTTATTTTAAGATTGATTTTGAATTGTATTATCTACCTTGCAGAACACTTGCAGGACTTGATCTATGCTGCTAATGAATGTGTACCTATATCTGTTCTTAGGATATTGGAGATTTGGTGTGACCATGTTAAAGACAGAAAACCAAATTTGTTTTGAATTTTCAATACACATTGCCAGTGCTTAGTTCTTTATCATTATTAAACATTGTAATTACATATGCGAATAATTATTCTGTATGAAACATATACTAACTTTTACTATGACTATCAGTATACAATACCATGGAACTGATGTTGGCTTAGCACTGGTGGCTGTGATCCTTGATGGTTCCTAGTCCCAGCCAGGCGTTAAAGTTGTCAGGCTTGACAACTTGGCAAGAAAGAGATGAAAAAATAAAGAGGGCTTTCCATCCATCCATCCATCCATCCATCCAACCATCCATCCATCCATCCATCCATCCATCCATCCATCCATCCATCTTTCATCTCTCCTGCTGTTTTCATCTTTTCACTGCCAATACACAAAACAAAGGCAAGTGATCCCTTTGCTGTTCATATCTTCATTTGAGGACCAAGACGTGTTCTGGTTTTGTTTATTTTGCAAAAGTGTTATGTTTCACCAGACAGTCTTTGAGTCTTCTCTGCAGAATTATTTGGCATTTACCAGATATCTCTGCTCCTTGTTTATATCTTTTACATATATATCTTGCCAGTGCACAAGAGCCTACACTGCAAGGAACCAAGTACAATACTCACAGCTATATGTGGATGTTAGAAATAAAAAGAACACCATATTTTATAAACACAGCCCAAACTCTTTAAGTGGTCAAAGTAGGTTTGATTTCTCGGGGACTCTGAGTATCCTTGAGAAGAGGATGTTGGACAACGGCTCTTTGGCTCACTGGAGCAAGAGGTGACTATCTTCTGCCCCAGCTGACGTGACATAAGGCTACAGAAACCTACAGTCTTGTTTTTATGGCTTACTTGAATATATAGAAGAAGTGAAATAACTGAAAATATGGTTAGGAAAAAAGAGCCAGAGATAAAGATTTTTACAAAATAAAAAGAGGAAGGAATAAAGATTGCCTAGAGATGCCATGGAAAAGATATGGAAAGGTTTTATTGGTCTGCAACATTTTCTTCTATGGAAATACATTAAAGATAACTCCAATTTCTATTAGTGTAGTAAAAACATTTAAAAGACAGTCTTTAATCAAGTTTGATTTCATAAAATATGTTATAAAAAGATCCTGGTGGGTTGAACTACTTGCTCTAAAACATAATGGCTATCCAGGTCACTGTTAAATCCCAACAATTCTTTCACAGAACTCTCCACATTAATCATAAAATTATAAACTCAAGTGTTTTAAGAAATATGTAGGCCTTGTTTCACAGCTGTCTTCACCATCAGTGGTCCATGTAGCACAGTTTAAAAAGCACTAACCCAAATCCTTACTAATATGTTATCCATGTATGTGACTTTGCAGTAGAACATAAAAGAGGTTTCAAATCACATTTACTGTTGTCTAGGAAAGAAAACTTGTTCAAGAGAATGAGCACAAAATATTGTGTCTTTTCAGATAGTTTCAGATTCTTTTTTCTTGGTTTTGTTTGTTAGTTTTTAACCAAGCAGTGAATTAAAATGCTCTCTTGCCATATACTACTGAACTTTTGCAATATTGAAATTATTTTTAAAACTCTCCCGGATTTTTGTGGATAAAAATTGAGTTTATAATTACTATGTTGATGTCTGAAGCTGAGATATCTTGGAAATTGTTTATGGTCTTTTGAAACTATTTTTATTCATATAAAGTAAAAAAGTGATAAAATATTGTGGAAAATTCACTTTACTAATATTTGTGAACATGTAACTAAATAATTTTGCAATATATTCCTACAGCAACACAGCAAAATGCTTTGTTCATTGACTTACTGTAAAAGGTGTTTGGTATGTCATGATAGCACAAAGAGCACATGTGGTGTATAAAGATCTCATTCATTCAAAAATTACCAAGATAATACAGAAAAGTGTAATTTAACCCATGTAACAGAGATGATAATGGGGATTGATGTGTGGTAGACACAAATCTATAGTAAGGAATAATCAAAAACCTTTTGTCTAAATCTTGATAGCTACTGACTCTTGTGAAAAGATGTCTTCATTTCGCAGAAAGTTAAAAGTGCATTTGTCAGGTAAAATGATTCTATTTATTTGTTGGCTCATCTTCCATTTTAATTTTTAAAAAAGAATACGCTCATACCTTTAACATGACAGAGAAATAGCTTTCTCTGTAATAATATTAATTTATGTTAACTTTCCAGTAATAACTTAGAACTTGTATCTTTTAACAGCAATTCCCTAAGTTCATTCTTCAAGATCAGTCATAAAATGATGGGAAGAAAAGCTTTTTTTCCTGTTTTTAGTTTTACCAAGGCTGATTTCAGACATCTTAATATAAAAATGGTTGTTTCATTGACATTAAAATGAAATTGTCTCCTGATCTTTACTCAGCAACTTTTTTCTCAAATTTTAAATCAGTCAAATTCAATGATGGATTTCTGTATTTTTTACAGTAAAGGCAAAATTGTGAATAGTTTATTTTCAAGACACTGCCAGTTTTTACACTGCCACTCAGTTCAGCAGTCTGATGGACTTCAAAAAGAATAAACAAGAATTTTTCAAACTGCTGGGGCTCATATTCATCTGACTGTAGATCTAGTCACTTAGGAGCCCTCTGTAGTCAAAAAAAGAAGTATTATTTCCATAAAATTGTTCTTTCTGCCCAAAGATATCAGAAACAAGCTTAAAGAATATTACAAAGGACTCTTTCTCTATATGTGTGGGAATTCCTATTCAAGCAAGATGGGTTCAAACTTCTTCAGACTGTGAAGGAAAATATCACCTGATACATTTCTTCTCACAATTTTGCATGTGCTCTGTATTCATCCTCATTAACATATGGTGTATCACACCCATTGCCATTTGAAATATGAATCAATTAGCAATAGCTGTGAATTTTCATGTCCCGTTCTCCATGTGTCTACAATCTTTTCACTTTATAGGGAGCACTAATTTATTTTTAACTCTTATATTTCCGTAAAGTCTGTTTCCCACTTTATCTTTTTAAGCGCAAATCTCTAGTCTTCTGTCTATTTAAGAAAGAAAGGAGTTGTGAATGTGTTCTAGAGATTCAGATTCACATGTTGCTTCCAGAGAGTTCAGTTACAATATCAGCTTAGTGTATTTCACTGCAAATGTGAGGGAAATAAATATATTTTTAAACCCACTTGTAAACTACTTTCTAAAGGTTTCTATTGGGAGGAATAGAAGACACTGACAAAATGGTAATTTTTTTAACATTTCAGCACATATGAATATTTTATTAATATTTATAATAAGTAACAAATGCATAATTTCGAAACTTTCACAGATTTCTTTTGTCAAATTTATTCCTTAAATAAAGCTTTTAGAAATCCCGGCACCTGCAAGAAAAACTGTCAAACTGGAGAAAGCCAGCTGTCAGGATTTTAATTTCTTTTAATTATTTTCTTTCTTTTAATTTCAGGAAAATATTTTTATAAGACCTTGACTTACAAAAATACAACATAATCATTAGCTTTCATTCACTAGTGGAAGCTGAGATACACACACGAATTGTGAATGAGAATTTTTTTTTCTCTTGCAGGTTTAGAAAATAATTTCATAGAGCATTTTAAAAAATTATTGGCCTGTATATTCGCATTTCTGTTGTTCTTCCCGTATGATCTAAAAGTCTCATCTACATTTTTTCCCTGCTTTTGGTAAAGTTATATTTTCAAAATGCCACAGTATCAAACAATCTTATGTGTTATAAGTAGAAAGTATATCTCAAAATATAATAAAACATTTCCTACAGTCTGAAATTATTTTCGTAAATTTTAATGACCTGCTGTGATCAGCCCAGTTTCATTAGCCAAATTTATTATAATCTAACAAATTTCCATGATGTTAAGACACTAATTTTCTTTTCCAGTGAAATATATGTACAGAAGAGTTAGTGTAATAAAATTTTGGAGCTAATAGGTAATTGAACTACCAAGTCACCCTGTGACCAAATTTCAATTTTAGTTCCCAGAAAAAAAGAAAAAGAAATTTTATTTATAATTTATGTTCTGGTAACATATTTGCTAAATATAAGAATTCATTTTTGTAATCTAAATGTAATGGAGAGACAAAAACTCAGATCCTGGAACTGTAACTGAGTGCTCAATTATACCCTTATTTTATTGCAGTTTTTTGTAATTTCTATCAGTTGGCTTTTCTATATTTTATTGATTTTATCTGACAGGTTGCTTAAAATACATAGGTCCAGCCAAGAGAAAGAAAATGCTGGCATGTAGCATGGTACTGAAAACAATGTATCACTTCAGCCGAACCAATCACATGAAGTACAACAGGGGAAAGCGCCAGATTCTGCATCTGGGGTGGGGCAGCCCTGGATGTACACACTGGGAAATGAGAGGCTGGAAAGCAGTGCCATGTAAAGGGACCTGGAGGTCCTGGTTGGTGGCAACTTGAATGTGAGTCAGCAGTTCCCTGGCAGCCAGGAGGGCCAACTCTGTCCTGGAGAGCATCAGGCATAGCATCTCCAGCCAGGCAAGGGAGAGGATTGTCCCACTCTGCTTTGCCCTGGGGTGGCCTCACCTCGAGTGCTGGGGGCAGTTCTGAGAGTTGTGGTATAAGAAAGGTATAAAGCTGTTAGAGAGTGTCCAAAAGAGGACAACTGAGATGGCCTTGAGGGGAAGCTGTATGAGGAGTGCCTGAGGTCACTTGGTCTGTTCAGCCTGGAGAAGAGGAGACTGAGGGGAGACCTCATTGCAGTCTCCAACTTCCTCATGAGGGGAAGAGGAGGGGCAGCCACTGATTTCTTCTCTGTGGTGACAGTGACAGGACCTGAGGGAACGGCCTGAAGCTGTGTCAAGGGAGGTTTAGGTTGGATATTTGAAAAAGGTTCTTCCCCCAGAGGGTGATTGGGCACTGGAACAGGCACCCCAGGGCAGTGGTCACAGCACCAACCTGACAGAGATCAAGGAGCATTTGGACAATGCTCTCAGGCACATGGTGTGACTCTTTGGGATGGTGCTGTGCAGGACCAGGAGTTGGACTTGATGATCCTTATGTGTCACTTCCAACTCAGCAGATTCTGTGATTCTGTGAATACAGAACTGTAAGGATGATTTTGAGGAACACTAAAAGCTATTCAGATGAAGAAAAGATGGTGAAGGAATTGTATGCAGATTGGCCCTTTTTATTTAGAAATACAACAAGGAGAACAACAGAGAATTTTCACCCTTTGGTGACTAGTTGTGCCTTGTACAAAAAGTGAAATTAGTTTCTGTTTGAGTGGTCTGATGGATAGCTTATTGTGACATGTAGGATTTAGATTCCTGCATTTTTCCTTGGCAGACTGTATAAGGCAGGAAGATGAAAAGTCATGAAAATTTACTAGTCCGGGGATAAAATCTGTCCATTGTTCTTTTATGGAAGCTGAAGATAATTCAAGGAAACAAAACAAACACAAAACAAAAGAAAAGAT
This sequence comes from Oriolus oriolus, assembly GCA_013400235.1. Lineage (NCBI taxonomy): Eukaryota > Metazoa > Chordata > Aves > Passeriformes > Corvidae > Oriolus > Oriolus oriolus. Next base: position 46,751 of record VXBT01010675.1, read on the forward strand.
TACCAAAGGGCAGTTTGTTATATATTTGATCATTGAGTAAGTTGAAATTATGAAAACTCTCTGTACTTGCCTTTTTGGTTACAAGACAATTTTTCTTTCCTCATACACTTATCAAACTGAATGTGTTATTTGAGGCGAAGGTAATTAATCTTCAGTTTTTTCCTAGAGGAGAAGCTTAATGACTTAGCTAAAATAAATATATAAGCATAACACACACATGCAAATATTTCAATATAAATCTAATTGGATCAGCTGAATGTACACACACATTATATATATTTTTGTTAAGTGAACTAACTCCATGCAAAGATAAAAAAATGCAATTTTACATCATTATAAAGAATGAGTTTGCCAAAATAAGATCACTTAAATAAGACAAAGAACACACAGCAAGAAAAGAAAGCAGTAAATGTTAGGGTGCTAACCAGAGGCTTAGCGCACCTGATTTTACCTCTTCTGATATCCCCATCCTATCTATTTTCCAATCTGTTGAAAAGACATTTAGATCTAGATGTAGAAAAGGCTTTATTGTAGACAATCCACACTAAACATAAAGCAATATTTCATGGCATTAAGGGCAACTTGGTGAAATGAATATGTAAAGTCAAGACATCAATGTTAAAAAGTCCTGTCTTAAAGTATTTGGGAACATGAATCATCCATATCCATATATAAATGCTGATAAAGCACCAGCTTGTAATCTGATGCCAAATGACACTGACTGGCTTTTATCTAAATTGGGTAGAGCTTCTCCCTTTGTAGTGAATCTGTCACAGAAAAAAGTAATTCATGTGGTAAAGAACACAAACAGGGACTGAAATGACACATAAATAGGATAGAAAATCAAGGGTTCAGCATGAGTTTAAAAGAAAAAAAACTAAAATCTGTAGTGAAAATTCCTTAGGCACTTGCAGTTATGTTCATTTTATATGAGTTCAGTTCCCTGAAGGTCACATTTATGGTCTAAAATAATGGTTTGATTCTTCTTCAGTTCATTAAAAGATAAAACAGTTAATTCTATCCCAAAACAACAGTGATGGTTCATCTAAAAAAGCTTACCTCTTTTTATTTGAAGGAAGACTGATATTTCCATACTGCATAACCCTGAAGTCAGATTTCGGAAAATAAATATCCTTATTTGAGTTTAATCTAAACCCTTCCTTTTTTTTTTTTTTTTAACAAATGAGATGCTATTCTTGATTTTTTTGCTTGCACAAAGAAATTTAAATTTAAAGGAAGAGTTCTTTGTTTGTTTTCTTTTCTTTTGTTTTTAATCAGACTGCTTAAGTATTTTGGAGGCAAAAATGAAATCAAAATAAAATGTGCAGTGGGGTCAGCAACAGTCTAGTTTCACTGATTATGAAACAAATTCTGGAATAATGAATTTCAGGTTTGTAGCAGTGCTTATCTGCAGCCATGACGTATGGAACTAGACTAGAAGAGATTGTAGTATTTAAACCTGTCCCCCTGTGCAATGTTTTCCATTAGTGGCTTTAAGCTAAAATCAGTGCAGTGATGCTCAGAGGTCATCTAGTTCCAAGCCACTTGCCATGGGCAAGGATGCCACCCACTAGATCAGATTGCTCAGTGCCCCATCCAGCTTGGCCTTGAACACTTGCAGGGATGGGGCATCCACAACTTCTTTGGATAACCTGTTCCACTGCCTCACTAACCTCTAAGTAAGGAATTTCTTCCTAAGCTCTAATCGGAATCTACCCTCTTTTAGTTTAAAACTGTTCCCCCTTGTCCTGTCACTATCCGCCCATGTAAAAAGTTACTGTCCCTTTTTTATAAGCCTCCACTAAGTAGTGGAAGGCTGCAATGAGGTCCCTCTGAGCGTTCTTTTTTCCATGCTTTTCTGGAGGTGGCTGAACACCTGCTTACAGATGGGAAGTGATGAATGAATTCTGTTTTTTGCTTTGCTTGCATGCAAGGTTTTTGCTCCAGTTATTAAGCTGTCTTTATCTCAGCTCAGGAGTTTTCTCACTGGAAGTAAAAAACCAGATGGGATTAATTATCTAACTTTAAAAGTATGAGAAAAGTGTCTCCAGACCTAAGCTAGTCATCCTTGGATTTTTTGTAACCAGTTGAGAGGAAAAAAGTGCTCTAAGGTCATGATTTATCTCAAGGGATATATCTAAAAGTAGGTTAGATCACTTGCACCCTTAAAATATTTGTTTCTTTCCACTGACTCTATAGAGATCCAGGAGAGAATAGCTGACATATCCACAAATGATAAATAGTTTCCTCTTTCAACCATGTATTGCCTTCATTTCATTCAGCTCAGAGAGAATCTGAGAAACTTCTTTTATCCCTCTCTTCTGAACTTTGTAATTTTCACTTAATGCATAGAGCCACAGGAATTTAAAAGAAGCTTCTTGATCCAAAGACCAACTTCCATGCTTCTCTGTTTGCTCCTTTTTGAAATACCACAATTTAGATAATATTATTTTTATAATTTATGCATATTCTTGTTAGACAAGGAAAGATAATCAGGTATCACTGGAAGATTTACAGGTTGCCTAGCAAGTTAATCCTTTTTCAAAAAAAAAGTTTTCTAAATTCTCCTCCCTGAGAGAAAAAACTCTTAAGATTTAATAAAAATTAAATATTACTTCTGTGTCAATCCTTTCAGATTTCTTCTGAGCACAGAGAATGAAAAATTAGGGTGGATTCATATTTAAAATTGAATATTTGTTAACCTAAGCAAACCGGACATGCATAAATCCATAGACCCTTATCAGAAGCTCACACGAGTGCTGCGGAAGGTGGTTGATGATATTGCCAGGACGACCTCCATAATCTATAATCAATCATGGCGACTGGGAAAAGTGTCTGAGGACTGAAGGAAAGGAAGTTTAACTCTCACCTTCAGGAAAGTAAAGAAGAAAGAACAGCAGAAATACAGATCAATTAGTTTCCCCTCAGTCCCTGGGAAGCTGATGGAGCAGCTAACTCTGGAAATCAGTTCCAGGCACATGAATACCAAGAAAATCATCAGGAATAGTTAGCATGCATTCACCAAGGGGAAATCAATCTTGACACAATAAACTTACATAATGAAATAGCTATCCTGATAAATGAGAGAAGAGAGTGAAAAACGTCTACTCAGACTTCACTGAGGCCTTTGACTCCATCTCTCACAGGATTCTCACAGACAAGCTGTTGGTATATGGGCTGGGTAAGCAGACAGTGAGGCAGATTGAAAACTGGCTGAATGGCTGGGCCCAGAGGATGGTGATCAGCAGCCAGAGGATGGTGATAAGTTGTAGCTGAAGGCCAGTAACTGGCACTGTACTGCAGTGGTCTGTACTCAGTGCAGTGCTTTCATCATCTTCATTAATGATCTGGGTGGTGGGACAGACTGTACCCCCCCACAAGCTGGCAGATGACACCAGACTGAGAGAAGTAGGTGATATGCTAGAGGATAGTGCTCTCATGAAAGAAGGATTGCAGCCTGGTCTAGTGGGGAGTATGCTTTCCCAAGACAATGGGGTTGAAACTAGATGATCTTTAAGGTCCCTTCCAACTCAAACCTATGATTTCTAAGATTTCTATGATTATTTGGAGCAAATGTAAAAAAGCAGCTCAATAGAGTGTTTTTTAAATGTTTTATCAACTTTAATAAGATTAGAGTTAAGACCCATGCAACTTAACAAAAATAAGAAAGTAAATAAAACATATACAAAACAACACAGAAGCTGGTGACTCTCAATCATTTCAATAGAAACAAATTGTTTTCCTTCAAATTGAGTAGCTGTGACTTTTGACAAGAGAAGAAACTGACTTCCTCCTGATTTTTGATATTTTTGGCCAAGTTACCTTAGTTGTTTGCCCAGTTCACCAGACGACAGCATTGCACTTATTGGGCAAGTGTGTTGATGTCCAGCTATTCATTTTTAAATAGACACCCTAGTGAGGTATTTTCAAGCTGAGAAGCACTGCAGCATATGTTACTGACACTGTAAGACAGAGAGCTGCCTTGAATCAAAGTTGGTAACTTGACTGTGTAACTTCAGGCCACTGGCAGTGTGAGTGGCCACACTGACCTATGCAGTTCAATTCTAGATTTTGCACTTAATTTAGATTAAAGAGGTAGGTATCCTGAATAATATCTGTACAGGTGCAAGTAAGCTAATTAATCAATACAATTACAACTCCAATCAAGTAAAATAAGATCCAATTATTAATTCTTTGAAAACACAGCTGCAAGCATCTTCGATTTAAACCGTGACACCTAAGTAGAGACTTGTTGCCTTGTTTTTTACAATTCTTCTATGTTTTTAATTTTGTAGACAAAGTATTCATACTCTGTTCTATAAACATAAGCCATGTTATGTCTAACTACAAAATGTTTTCATTTCTTCTCCTAAGGTGGAGACATCTGACAGATCTCTCCTTAAACCTATGTATTTGAGGGGTGGTAATTTCACTATCCAATCAGTGAAGTTTTCTAAAAGTCTGTATAATAAACGAAACCCCCCAGGCTGGGAGCTTTCCGGCTTCCGGGTGGTCTTTCTCTCTCTCTCAGAGCGAGTGTCTGTGTGTGTTCCTTTTGTGTCCGCGTGAAACAGAGACTAATCTGAAATTTGAAAGTTACCATAATGGTTTGATCAAGCTGGGCAGACTAGTCCAGCCAGCTGTTTTACCTCATTCAAATACAATGTTTCTGGCATCCAATTTATGGGGGAAGAGCTTTTTCAGTGTATTGCAAACTGTGAGAATGGGACACCATGAAAAGTGTGTAATTATTCCTTGGTTTTGTTTGCCTATTAATCTTTTTTTGCATGCACTATACTATCTTTTTTTTTTTAACTTAAATACCAAACTTGGATGCCAGTATTTGTTACCCAACATCACATAAACTTTTCTTCTGAAAGATCTTTCTTTAGAAGCTTACTTTAAATGCTTTTTTTTTCTTCTTCTTTCTCAGTTGGTACTGCTTCACCATATGGCAGCAGGCTTTTAACTAATAAGTTGGCACTTAGAGAAGAAAGGGATGAATATTGTTTATGGTTAACTTTAAATCACAGGTGCACTTCCAGATGAAAAGAGTGTGTTTGAGTGCCAGCAAGGCATAGCACATCTGATTATGTTGCTTGCCATTTCAATGAAACAAACAAGGACTGAATATTCAGTCTTGACACATTTTAAACTACATTTTTTTTCCTCAGGTCCGTGAAATATATTTAGTATCAAAGTGATGAAAGCTTATTAGACTTCACTAAAAATCTCAAGGAAATGCTTAATCATGATAGATTAGGGTCTATGAGTTCTGGGGAAAGGTATTTTATCAAAGCATTTAGATGAAACTGTTTTTGAAAAGCTTGTTTGTAGGAAAGTAACATATTGTTTGCTTCAGTTGGTAATTCTGCTCATGTTACAGAAATAGGAGAACTAGAATTACTTTGTGGGTGCAATTACTTGGTGGATGTGATTATTACTTCTAGATGCCACCTGAGTGTCGGCAGGTCAGGTTGGCACAGAGGGTCAGGCTTAGATGAAGCTGGCTATCAGCTGGTATAATTCTCAGAAGTGCTCACCTGAAACACTACATTAATCTTTAGACTTGGTCATACACCTAGCTGTGCAAACTGTATGGCCTTAGACAACTTAATTAGAACATCCCCTGGAGGCTACTTTGGATGAAAGTACACGAATAATATAAAAAACTTCTGAATACACAAGGGTGGATAATATTTGGGAAAAACAGAGTCAGTTTGCAGAAATCAAGGATGGAATTCAATTCCAGATCATATACTCCTACACTGAAGTGTCTAGATGTGGTGCCAGTTGGTTATAAGTTTACATTATTAGGATACACAAAGAAAAACCAAACCACATTTCACTGGTTTTATCATAGGGGTCTCATGCCACTTGGGGCTCATTAGAGTAAGTAATAGTGGCTGTATGTTAGTGATACAGAAAAACTCTAGTCTCCTTTAAGGTCTGTATCAGACTCTTTAGGCTTGTAAGAGTGCTTCAGATACCTAGCCACTAGACATGCTTTTAAGCAGTTATGTTTCCCTCCTATTCAATATGGTTGATAGAATCTGGAGATCTAAATTGTCTTACGATAAATTTAATTGTTTATATTTCAATGGGATGTTAGATGTTTCTCATCAGTAGCAATGCTACTATGTTCCTGCAAAATATGCATTATGGAGAACTTTACAAGTCCACCTTGGAAATACAAATCCAAGTCAGTGTACTACTTTATCCCTAGGTGTTGTCTTGTGTCCTCACAACATGATATAATGATCTTCCTTGGTTTGAGGAGTTAACGGCTAATGGAAATTTTCACACACAGCCACTCCGAATCTGTGGAGCATGAGAATATATATATGTTAAAGTAATTTCAGTGAAGATTTATTTGGTGAGTTATCTCCTTTCTCACCTGAAATTTACTACCAGAGGAATTCAGACTGATATTTGAAACAGTGGCATGTTTTATAGTTACTGCTTCTTTCTATTGCTGTAAAAGCAAGGGGTGTTTAACATCTTTCATGTTGCACAGAACCTGAAATAAAATGTAAAGATAAGTGTATATAGAGACAGAATATTATTGGCTCCGAGGTGTAACAGCTGTGTTACAATGTTTACTGCCACAAGTTAGGTATTTCCAGATGGAAACAATGTTGTAATTCATGAATCTTCTAGGGAAAAACAGTTTCTATGCTCTTGGAAAAAAGCTACCTATATCAGTGACTGCATAAAGAAAGATCCGCAGTTTGGTTAAATAAATCTGATCTGTTACCGGAAGGATGCAAAATCAGCAGCTTTTTTATTGTTTTTTTTAGAGTGAATAATGAAGTGGTGACTCATGCCCAAGGTACTACACTGGTTTCAGAGAGATATGTTGATATAAAAGCTAGAGTAATACAAGTGAATCTAGACTGTGTTTTAAAATACACTGCAATCAACACTTTATTAAACCCTATTAACAAAGCTGATTTAATAACTGCTTAATGTAACTTACAGCTTGTCATAAACCTAACCTAGTGAGGCATTGTTTTTTATCAAGCCAAGCATAAGAAGAAGAGCAAATGGAAACTTATGAATATTGTTAATCTATGCTGAGTTTGATTTTCAGGCTAAATGAAAACCGCTTCACAGGGAGAACAGCTACATTTGGAAAGATTTTCCCTTTCATCCTGCAGAGGAATTTGTTACTTCCTGTGGTTTATTTTTCCTTGAAAACATGGATCTGTTTCACAGATTCAGAAAGAAATATACAAAATTAAATATTAAAAAGGTATCACTTGAACTCTTTCTGCAAAAACTATTTTTCCATTTTGTAAATCTTGTAATAGACTTTCCACAGAAGATGTCCAAAGACACCCTTCAGGGACAGAAAGAAAAGAAAAAAGCACCCTACCTGGGTATCGATTTCAAAGAAATCTCAATGAAAGAAATATTTAGGAAATTAACTAATTTTTTTTTCTCCTAGAGATGTAGTTCCAAAAGTATTGATCTTATGCCTTAATTTTCTTTTAAAGACTTACCTACACTTTTAGAATCACAAATCGTTGGTAGTGATTCTAACTGGAAAACTACTGTATGAGGGAGTTTCTGATCCACCCAACAATCAACATGAGTATATGCAGGTGTGTGAGATGCTGTGAACAGCTCTTTGCCTTCAGGCCTGTGTGTGCCAAACAACCTCCTTGCCCCTGAATAAAGGTAGCCAACTGATTGTGACGGACTAGCAGTCGTCTCCCACTTGGCAATGATGCTACACCGCTTGCAATTCCTTTTCTCTTGGTTAAGGTAAAGCAGGATGTTCTCATGTGAACATCCTTGTGCTTCATCATGGAAATGAAAAATAGAGTTGTTTTCTTCTGACAGCATGCTATCAAAACTATAAAGACCAAAGAGCCAAGGAAACTCTAAATGGATATGATCTCTGTCATATGCCTTCCCCAAACTGGAGGTCTTCCAATTCAAAAATACATGGAAGGTTATGGAAGGGATGTAAGGTCATCTGCACTCTATTTTGTTTTATTTGGGTTTTTTTTAACTCTTATGTTAGTGCTAATAACTGGCATTTTAATTAAATACTTTATGGTGTTTGAGTGCTTTTTTGATTGGGACTACTAGAAACCCTTGTAGAGGTGCATTACAATATCCAATTTGGACATAGATCAATAATGTAGTAGATCATAGAACATTATTTAGAATATTCTTGTGAATAAATTTTGGAGCGGATGTGCATTTGGTTCTAAGTCCTTAAATTTTGGCACTGTGTATTTGTTTTAAGGTAAATATGTAGGAAAAGATTAATGACTGTGAAAGCATGCAACTTAATATAATGCTCATATTTTTTCTTTAAACATTTTTGAAAAATATATCACTCGCTTCACATGGAGGCATTAATTGTATTAAAATGTATTCAAATAGTAATTGATACTAAGTGCTTCCAAGTTCCTTTATTTTTACGTATAGTCTAATTACATGAGAAAAACTAGTTGTTTACTTCCATATTGATTTATCTAGATGTATTTCAGAACCCTACTTTTATTTTTATTTGTCTATATACTTTGGTTTACATTTAAAATAACATCTGAGACACAGATACAACATCTGAAAGTGATCTTACTTTTTGACTTTTAACTCCAACTTGGAATCAGTATCTAAGTACATACTTTCCTTTTTTTGTGATAGGCTATATGATCAAAATGCATACTTGTTCTGGACTTTTACATCTGCAATGGCAGTGAATACTAACACAGATGTCCTACATATACTATTAAAACTAGTAATAGAGGTATAAATACATGTTATCTAATAAATTTAAGCCTCAGGATTGCCAAATGGGAGAAAAGCCAGTTATATATTTATGTCTTTATGAAGAGAGATATCACAGTATTTGAATGTCCCTTCCACACACTTCTCTAATGGGGCATGTGGTATGATTTCATGTCATATAAAAAGCAAAGCTACTGTAGCATATGCAAGACAGCTGTTGATTTTTCTTAGAGCTCACCTAAAGCCTAAAATTTGAGAATTTGGGTTTTTTTTTTTTAATTTCATCATAAGACGGAGTTCTTAAGATTGAAGCATTTTGACAGCTGATACAAAAAAACCCCCCTATTACGACGTATATGAGAATGTTCCATTTCATTTCAGTACATCTTTTTATTATAAAATCCTAGGTCTGTGTCCTGTATTTAAATAAGCTGTCATGGTTAAGGAATGGTACTCTCCAAACCACGCTGACACTTGGTCAATCCTGCTCTCCCCCTGCTACCTTTGGTGGGATGGAGACAGGCACAAAAGGTAAAGATCTCAGTTTGAGATAACAAAAATTTATGGAAACAGCAATGAGATCAGAAAATGAGAAATAACAACAACAATATTAATAGCAGAAGTGTAAAAGAGAGTGGTGAGTGATTCACATGCAAAGTACTCAGAACCAGGGTTACCCTGATCGCTTCCTCCGCCACACTTACAACCAGAATTCCTTCTCCTGGAGAGAGACTCTGTTCCCCCCACCTCCAGCAAAGACATGAGGTGGTATAGAATAGCCTCTGTGTCCTAGCCATGCCCCCTCCTAGATACTACAAAAATTATCCCTGTCCTGGCCAGAACCAGGACATAAACTTAATAAATATACTAGTTCATTTATAACTAGGAGGAATTCATCATGGAATCAGTCCAAAGCAACTGACCAAGACAAACACTTGAGTATTATATAAAATTAAATTACATGAAATATTTTTATTATTAAAAATAACTTAGACCATGCACATAAACAAACAAAAACTGTGTCCTCACTGGGCAATAATAAGAAGTGGAGATGTCAAATGGATGTTCTCAAAAAGGCTTTCCCTCTAGTCAACAGGAAAAAATAGGCATTTTAGACCATGACTCATTTGACTTATTTTAAAGTCTGCTTTAAAAGAGAAGATTAAATGTAGCTAAAAATACTTGTTTGTTCTCTTTTGACTCTAAATAAAGACTATATGTTGACCTTAAAAAGACATGTCTACATTACAGACATTTAGACCAATTCCTCTCCAGACTCCAGACACATGAAAGATTCCTCCTCCACCAATCTTTTAGGATTAGTAAATTTGTGTCTGGGTTTTATATGGGTTGCATTTGTTTGGTTTTGTTTTGGTTTGATTTTTTTTGTTGCCTTGGGTATAACAAGTTTTTAGCTGAATTTATTTTCAAAATCTGAAGGAACACATAATGATTTCTTCAGGCTATACGTCAATATCTAAGATTTGTTCTGGCTACTAAAATATATTGCCTTCTGTGAGTCATCCCTAGCATGTAAGAAGACTCAGCTAACTGAGGAAACAGAACAAGTATTTTCAAATCTAAGCAATTCCAAGGACTCTCAAAAAAACCCCCAAACACAGAAGCTGAGAAACTTTGAAAATATTTCAGTATCTGAGAAGCTCAGGTCTAAACGTTGAGGAAGGTTTTCAAACATTAATAAAGGAAAGACAATTAATGCTTTAAAAATTTCTGGTAATGGTACAAATTATTCTATTTTCCAAGAGAATTTTTCTCTCCTTATTAGTCATGCTGAGAAATCATATAATTTTTATTAAAATAGTACTAATTATAATTTAAAACAGAATAAGAAAATTAAAAAAACCCAATTTTCAATAAGTTTGTTGTGTCTACAGTTGATTACAAAGCATCCATTTTTCACAGGCGGTATTGTGAAACAGAGGTAGAACTGTTATTTATAGCATGAAAAAAAGTCTTGAAATATACGTGCGGACTTGTCCTGGGAAAATAGAAGAAGACAGCAGAAACCATTTTTTTCTGCAAACCATAAAAGCATAGACTGAAGCATTCCAAATTAAGCGTGGAAAGGAGATTTTGCATGTATGCCAACCTCTGATTTGAAAGTCAGTTTGAGCAACTGCATTGGCAGATGAACTTTTCCTGTGAGAAATTGCAATAATTAGGCTACAAAAATAACTTCTGAAGAGGCAGTACTTATATAAATAGTATTATGCAGGATGAGAGTACAGAATTATGACTTTGGATTTATGCATGTACACAGTTAAAACTATAAAACAACCATTGTCTGAGAATAGTTGTTGGTAATTTCTTGAAGAAAACCTAGGCTAATAACATGTAAATGTAAAAAAACCTCATAAAACCTGGTTCACACTTGCATTTAACTTGCTTAGTATTATATTCTAAGTATATAGGATTATGGCAGCAACAAAACATGTAGAATATATTTGGGTGTTGGTACTGTATAATCAGCTGTTCAGTGCATTATATTAACACAACAGTTAAATTCTGACTCAGCCTTGCAAAACTGTAAAAGTTTAGGAACTGAGATTTTCTGGTCCTGTATACTTATTTTATGAATCTACCCATCTATTGCTATGAAATGGAATTCTATGAGGAATGCAGTACTTGCCCTTACAGAAAAATCTCATGGCACTGTGGTTCATAGACCATATGGCTGTGTGCTTTCTTCTTAGTAACATAGAAGTGAGGCTACAAAGAATAATACAGTCAGGGTCCTTACTACAGAAGCAAGGGTATCTTTTACAAGTGAAAAGTGAACTTTTTAGCCTGGAGGAATCCAACATGTCAAGCAAGTCTAATGTCCACTTTACCAGCCAGCAGGCATTTAGCTGAATACAAAGAATGATTTCTCAGCTTCAAATTCATGAAGAAACACTGCAAATTCATCACAGAACAGATATTTAGGGTACCAAACATATGGATAACTAAAATATCTTGAATGCACAGACCCATATCAGAGCATATAATACAGAAACAAATGGAGAGAAAATAGCACTCAAAGCAATCAAATGAAAAATTACTAATTCTTGCTGAATTAGTTGAATGATACTGATAAGTAAGGGATATTTTTTGTCAGCAAAAACCTTCCTATTCATTTATAGGTGTAGAGGTTGGCTAGAGATACTAACATCCAGCACTTGATGTTGGTATTTACGCCTATTCTGCTTATTCCATGGAAATGAACAGAAGGGATTGTTCTGCAGATGTTGATGTGAATATTACAGCTGAATAAATATATCTTCTTGAAATTGCTGGCAGTCACACAGCATAAGTTCAGATGTATTTTTTTCCCCAAAGAAAATTTTAAAAAGGCACTTCTGATACGCATGTATTCTATTATCTCTGAATAGACTAGTGTTGTAATTCAAGTTGTAGCAAGATATTTTCCTGCTTGTGAGTTCTCTTTCATATACCACTTACAGTGTTCCATGGGTTGTTTTAAAATGTTTTCCATCATTACTACATTTACCAAAATAACCTAGTATATAGTGATGCAAATTGGAATTCTCAGTCTTCTGTGACTTCCATCCTTAAGATTCTTAAATGGCAAATAATTTTTTTTTCAGTTAAGGAGTGCAAAAAGTACTATAAGAATGCTGGTACTCATGGTGAATTGGGCTGAAAGTCCCATAGGTTATATTAAATATTTCACACAACGGTAGTCTCTGTTGTACTGCTGCATGACACTGTACTGGACCATTCATTACCTGATTTTTTCTGTTTCTAAGTCTCACAGAATGAAATCCAGCTGATGCTCAGGAAAAAAAAAATCCACAACACTAAAATATCATTAAACTCTGAAGTATATTTATTGTCAGTACTATATAGAAGGAAGGAAAAAATGTGAATAAATAGCTGCTTTATATAGGTCATCATAGAGCAGCTCTCTGCTATCTATCTAAGCCCCATTTTTACCATTTTATCTCCTCCTGAGATACTGCTATTGCCTAGTAGGGAATCAGAAATACCATTCACTGTGGTGATTAATTTCCCTTAGTGTTAAAGAATGAATCAGTAGACATGACATTAGCAAACGCTGCAACTTTTTATCATGTCATTTTGCTATCATCTATCTTTGCTGTCTGGTCCTGCAAAACCCAATAAGGCCATTTTCCAGTCTCATACTGTAAAAACTCTACCTAGTTAATGCGTACAAAGGATGGTAACAGTTAATCTGCCTCGTATGTCCCTTGCAAATTTGGGCCATTGTCCAAATTCAATGTTTAGGATTTTCCTTTCCATTTTGCTATTGCAAGCAACAGAACTAGATTCTAGGTAGACGATCTGTTGCTGTCTGTCAGATATAGTTGTTCTGATTTGCCATTACATTATTAATTAAACTCTTGTCAGTTCTGAAAAAAATATTATGGGTAGCTACATTTAAAGAAAAAGATAAGGATTCATTCATTCATTCCCATTAAAATTTCACTTTTGTTCCAAAAAACAGAGAATTATATTTTCCTGTGCATAATTTACTTATATCTAAACCACTTTTTTTAATCTTGTAAGTTTCTGTGTTACTTCTACCAAAACTCTGTGAGTACTCAGGATGAATGGCAGGTCGAGGAACACTTGCTGGTGTTTTCAACACTAGGTATTTAGGACTTGGATGTATAGCTTTCATTTGTCTTCAAGACCATATGTTTGATATTATATGGACAGCTATTGACAGCGTGCTTTTCAATAACACACAAAATATTGCATGAAAGTAATGTTAAGAACCTCTTCATCTATCAGATCCCTTTCATCAGGTGGCCTGAAGCAAACATCAAATGTGAGGTTTCCTTTGTTGTCTTGGTCATTAATTTTCACCCATAAGCTCTAAACTTGTTCATCACTGTTTTTTTAAGACTACTCTGTGCAGTCAGTCCCTTTTTCTACAAAGAGGAAAATCTCACTGCCTCTCCTTCCTTCCCTATCTCTTCTGAATTTATAGCTGCTCTTTGCAGTGTTTCAGTAATTCAATTCATTCCAGAACTTTTTTATTGATAGCAGATAGATCATATTTCTAGATGGACAGTGGCTACCAACTCCTGGATGTTACCCATGCATTGATATAGAGCTGGGCTATCATCTGTCAACTTCTTAGAGGAACATGTCTTAATTCCTTTGAGGCATTGCACAATAGCTTTTCCCTGTTAATTCCTAGAATATCAGGAGGGCTTGGGTCCTTGTTACTCAGAATTCCATCTCCCACCTCCACCTCCTGCTAAATCTAGTTAAAAACTCATAAATCTGGCCAGTTTATACTTCATCTTCATTTAAAATTTTCTTCTTAAGTTCCTTTTTCCAAAGGAAGCACTTTTTGTTTTTTCAACAAACCAACTAAACAAAGAACCAGTAATATTTATTTCTTTCTTGAAATGCCTCAGAGTTTAGAGAATTCACTAAAAAAAAATCTGCTAAATCTTTTCGCATCTCCAGGCTCCCCTTAGCACCATACTTTAAATATTAGTCTACAGCTCACTCTAGTTAAATGAGACACCACAAAGAACCTCACTTTCTCCCATCCAAGTGATTAAGATTAATACCTGTGGCAAAGATTTCTGACTTGTTTGCTAATTTTTTATTATTTTATATATATATTTATTGTATATTTTTAAATTATTATTTTAAATTTTTTTCTGCTAATATTTTATTTTTATTGACAGATATTGAATGAAATACACATACCAAAGATTACCTTTCTCTCTGGTAAGCATCTTAAGCACTGGACAAATAAGTTACGATAAGTGGAATATTAAAAGAGAATATTTTCCTTTAATATCTTATCCTATCTAGTGCTTGGCATACCTGACATACACATATGCAGGTTTGTCTCTCAAGTAGAGTTGCAAGTCATTTCTATGGTAGTTTAAATGAATCTGATTTTATTTGAAATAGACTGAAGTACCAACATGACCAGTCACCAGTCTCAGATGAGAGGTATGACTGACAACTGGAAACGCAGACCAGAAACTTTCTGATTAGACTCCTAGACAACATTCTTTAGAAAAGCTTTCTAAACACACCCCTTAAAGATAAAGACCAGCAATGGTACAGTCAGTCCCACAGTATGTTTACCCATGGGACCTCTGCAGCTCATTGTCTGCAATTTTCCCATGCCGGCCAGTGTGTTATGTGCATGCTCAGGGTGTCAGACCTGATGTGTGGCATCAGTCTTGGACTAAGGTGACTGCAAGTAAGTTCTATTTCCTTTTGTGTTAATGGCATTATCTACATGTTTAATCCCTATTTAAGAAGAATTACCTAAAAAATATATATACATTTTTAAAAAAATGCCAGATCAGATTGGATAGTGATGAAAATGCAATATTGTCTCAAAAAAATTTTGTGCTGTCATTTTTCTTCAACATATCTCATGTAAATTTATATATATCAGCAGCCCTACTCTATATGTTTTGCATTTGTGATGCCTTTGGAAAGATGTCTTCATTCTTTCTTTGACTTTTTTCTTTTCTTCCCTAAAGGAAAAGAAGCTGTCAGGTTTTTAAAGGCTTCCTTTAATAAGTAGCTAGGGATAAATAATCATGCCATAGGAAGAAGCAAGCCTTGGGTTCCTAGAGGTGTAGCACTCAATGGGATTTGTTTCATGTATACTTATTTTATAAACACAGCAGAACAGAGTGTAAGTTCAACTCTTCATTATCATGACTTCTAGCATATAAGAGTCTAATTAATCAAATGCTAAAAAAATAGTGCTTTCTGTTCATGATCATAAAATGTCCTTGACTGGTGCTAACATTTTCATCCCAGCTATTTTTCTAACTCATTTTTTCTATTGACAGAATTATCCTCTCAAATGTGGCTTGATAAAATAAAATATTTTAGGTCTATAACCTTATGTTATAGGTCTGCAAAATACATCAAATAAAAGCTGCTGTTTGGGATCCACTTCTGATGCTATTATCTCCCAGTGAGCAAACGAAGCCGGAGCTATAGGCATCCTTCACCTATCAGATCAGTCTGTGTCAACCTACATATTTCCTGTTCAGTTTTTAAACTCAATTTATTTGTTTAAGGTTATATTCATTTTACCACTTTAGAAATATAGGCTGAAGTGCTGAAATTGAGTCCATGGTGGTTCTACCACAGATGTTTCTCTTAAAAATGTGCTTTTGTTATCTTTTAATGCTTCACTGGAGACTGAAGTTGTTTAAGCTCCTATTTCTTGAATTGCAATCAATCCAACCTTTCTCACTTTCATCTGTGTGACTCTAATTGAAATAAGCCTTAATACATATTTTTTCCACAGCTGCTATCTACGCTGGCCTTTCTTTTACTTGATGTGATTTATTTCTCCCAGTCCTAGAGGCTTCTAGCAATGTTTGAGTCATGCTTCAGACTGTCAGAAGTGGTGGTATACTGTCTACTAATTACTGTCTCTGCTGTCATTCACTTTAGTGCCCAAAGGAATATTCAGAATAAATTGAACTTCTGTACAATATTCCGAAATAGCCATTAATATACTGATCTGGTCAAAAGACATTCATGCTTTTTTATTATTTTATTTATTTAAAGTAAAATCAAAAATAAAATTTTCTAGGAAGATATTTGGTAGATTTTGTGGTTAAAAAATCTTGTCTTCACACCCACAAAGGAACACAGAGAGACTATGGCAGATGAGGATCCCCAAATATACTCTGCCTGGCTATTCCCAGGCCTGTCACAGGGGTCATCAGCTCACCAAAGCTCCATATTCACAAGTCCAGAGAAGCACAGGGTAGCACAACGGCAAGCGGGAAACCTAACAGAATAGCCTCAGCCTAAGTATCCAAGTGTGAAACCCATCAGCAGGAGTCAAGGGGAGAGGCTCTCTAGAACTCTTTTCAGACTGATGGGGGTTGCTGCCCAGGGGCTGGGGACCATTATAAGATACAGTGGAACAGCATTTTGCAATTGCACAGCACTCATTTTGGGATATTTAGAGGAGGTACTGATGGCAGGAAAAGGGCGAGGGTTGGATGACTGGGGGACTAACATTGTGGGAAATAGAAGGATAAGGGAATAAAAGGGAGGAGCTGGTCCATGTGCTTGTCTGGCTATGCACTGTGCCTGCTCAGAGACATCTGTCACGTCTTCCCATAAAATACCTTTCTAACTCTTAACATGGGTGAGGAGTCTTGGTCCTGTGTGTATGAGGCTGTGAGTTGATCTCTACTTTCTGCTGTTCTCCAGTAAGGAAAACTCACATATACATCTCACATATATGTGCATTTATGGGAGCCTGGGTTGCCAGCAGCTGGAGTGACTACAGGTGAGCCAGAGAGTCTCTGACTGGAGGTGAAGGTCAGGTTGAATGGATGAGCCCATTGATGCTGTTTCCTTTCATGCCAGTGACCTGAATGACTGTGTGAGAATTGGGGCTGTTGCCCATGTGTGCATGTGTGTACATATATATGTGCATGTGATTTGTGTACTTGTGTCTGCTGGACATTTTCAATCTCTCTGTGGCTGGGACCTGGGGCTATGGAGCCTCATCCCTCTTGGGCTGTCAAATCCTGAGTGGTGTATTTTCCTCTAACAATATTACATATTAAGAATTTGATTTCAAAGCAATATTCTAACTTGGGATTTTTTGGTCATTTTCAATACAGTATATTATTTTTCTCAATTTTATAACCTGTAAGAAATATTTAATCTGTCCTACTACTGACATTTCATTTTATTATTGTATTCTAGACATTAGGATTGCTGTAGTTTTTTAATCTTCTACTTTGATAGAATCACTGACTACTGGTTACTCAAAAGGTATTAATAGGTAGACTAAAAGAAATACAATGTGAAAGCACTTTGTAATACTTTGACAGAAACAAATAAAAAATAGTACAGAATCTAATAGCAGTATTTGATTTTTTAAAAAATAATGTGCAATGATACTAAGATATAAGTAATTCCAAAATACATTTTAAAAATTAAAAGGGAGAAAAACCAATTCCCTGAAATACTTTTCGAAAAACAATATTAATTTTCATTCATCCTCTTAATGCTCTTTTGTTCCTTGCTGCTATTTCAATCTGTAGTGGTTATGTTACAACTGATTTTTAATAATTTTAAGCACATTTTAATGTAAACAAAAATATTTAGAAAATTAATTTCTACTCAGTTTTTCAGGTTTAATCTGGAATTTATATGAAAAGTATGATTAACAAAGGGTTAATAAATTTATGGTATGTAATATGAAAGAGAGGAACTTGAGCTTGAATACATTTAAGTTACCTGCTGAGAGAAGACAAGAGGTTTAAATTTCTTTAAGAAAGTACTTTGCTAAAGCAATTATGTAAAAGTATATAGACATTTTTTAAAAGAAAACTGTTCTAAGAGAAGTAAAGCCACAACCAATATAAATTCCAGAAACATACAAAATTACAAAAGAATTCTAGTATCAGACATGTTCTGCCATCTTACCAATGTTAACTGACTCACTCTATTAGCAAAATGTATTTCCACTTGTTTGAACAAATTGTAAAACCTTTCCTTTACAGTTCTGGTAAGTCTTTTTATTAGAGATGGAACACAGAATCCTGTAATTTTTGAAAAGGAATAAATTCATGCTGCTTTTGCTTGGCATAGAAGTTCTTTCTTTTTCTTTTTGCTTTCACAGCTCTCCTCAAAGTGCTTGGAAGTGGCATTGTTATTTTTACAGAATTTGATAGTAGCATTGATGTTAAGTCTTTCAGTAAAAGATGGGAGTCTTAATGCACCTTGAAAAGCATTTGAGAATCATAACTTAGCAACGAATTTACTTGTAATAATTTTCTACTTCCATGTCACATAAGCACTTCGCAGAACCACCATTTAAGATTTAAAAATATTGTTATCTTATCTTACATGGAGAGAAACACGAAGCATTCTAAAAAAAGAGCAAAATTGAACAATCTGTATGTTCTTAAATCTGTGAAATGGTCAGGATTCACAACAGTGTAGTTAAGAAACGAGAGCTTGTACATTATCCATATAAATCCTTCTGATTAAAATTTAATTTATAAAACATCAATGTACTTCAAATTTAAAAAAAGAAATATTGGTTTTAATTATGTCTTTGAATGTTTTGTATATAATGAGCAACTTTTCAGTACTTTCAGTACATGAGCACGAATGTGAGACAACAAAGTTAAACTTTTAAAAATCACTACTGGAAAATGTATATACTTCCAAAGAGCTAATCATAACTAATTTTGAAATTACCTCTAGAAGACCAAGTGCTACCAAATAATGTTTCTAAAATACAGATGGTGCAAAAGCTTTCAACAATGAAGAGATATATCAAATTACATTATCACATTACCACGAGAAATAAACATGGATTTACCTCAAAATTATTTCCATTTATTTTTGCATGTAAGAGCTATCATTCATTTATTACATAAATTAAACAACAAAGCATTAACACAACTATGTGACTTCCTATTCCTAAGCAAATATATTCTAATTGTAATTTATTTTCAATTAAAATTATTCACATAACTCTATCTGAATAAGTATTGCATTCCTGAAAACAAGAAAAACAAGCAGTTTTTCAATGGCAGTGCCTAGAATACTGGAAAAAAGATAATTACTAAATAATTACTATCATGTCAGAACCTTGAGCAATTACAAGCTTAAAGGATAACAACAATACTCATGAAAGTTCCATTTCTTGAACTAGAGTCATTTGGAGCATGTATTTCATTAAAAATAAATGTGTTTTAGTTTCTGGTGTCATCCTTTAGAAAAGAGAGAGCAATACCATGAATATTTATTTATTGCTGAATTCTGAAGATCTCAAGGGTGACTATTTTCATGCATACATATTTATTCTTCAGTTCAAATTACTGCTAGGAGATAACAGTGGGAAGAGCCGCCTAACCATTATTTTTCAGAAAAAGAAACTAAATACTAATTGTGGGAAATTAACTTCAAATTTTTGTAATTTTAATGTATAAATATAATCTAGTGGTGAAACTTAGTGCTTAAATCTTGATGACTTAGTGTGATTTGAAATGTTCAGGTGTTTCATGTCTGACCTCTCCCTGTTGCTCTAGGAAGGCATGATTATTTTATAGGTGCTTCATTTGGCAACTCAGACAGAGGTACACTCTATGCTAGGAAATCTTAAATGGCTTAAAACTGTGCAAGTTAAGGCAAATAAATTCAGCTGAATATAAAATGAAGAGCTCGTCTTACAGCTACATTGACAGCTTTAGGAGTTTAGGCACAAATACGCAAAACATATGAAGTGGAAGAGCAAATCTAAAACATTAACGTGACAGTGACTCAGGTGTAGAACATTAGATGGGTGAGAGAGTGGCAGATAAATGTGATAAATATGGTTGAAATAAAGACAGTTTAATAGGCAAAGCAACAGCTGGATCCACAAGCAAAGCAAAGCGAAGCAACAAACTCATTCACTGCTTCCCATGGGCAATAGGTGCTCAGCCTTCTCCAGGAAAGCCAGGCCCCATCACTTGTACTGGTCACTTGGGAAGAAAAACACCATCACTACGAATGTCCCCCCTTCCTCCTTCTTCCCTCCCTTTCACTGTTGAGCATGGCAATATATGGTATGCAATATTCCTTCCATCAGTCGGGATCAGCTCTCCCGGCTGTGTCCCTTCCCAACTTCTTGAGCACCCTCGGGCTCTTCACGGGCAGGGCTGTGTGGGAAACAGAGACAGCCTTGACGCTGTGCAGGTGCTGCTCAGCCATGAGTAGAACATCAGTGTGCTGCCAATACCTTTTTCAGAGCAGTTCTAAACCATAGCACTATAGCATCTGCTAAGAAGAAAAGTTACTCTATCCCAACCAAAACTGGTACACATTGGTGTTTTCTTTTTTCTCCTACAGTACAAAAAAATACAAAAGAAATGTAGGGATACAAGAAAAATGGCTTTACAAGGATATACATCATTATCATTCAAGCCCACTTGTAGCACATATTCTATTTTATCAGAGGCATGATATTATTCAAAGAATAAACAACATCCCCCAACTTGTTTATATAAAATGTAATATTTTTGAGGAATAAATAAAAACATTTTCTTCATTTTTCTTCTAAGCTGTTTTATTATTTCATTAAATGAAATGTGATAGGTGCTGTTCTGGTTTGAAAACATCTTGCATGAGAAAAGAATTAGCCATGCAAACGTAAATATGAGTAAAGTCCCGCCATGCAGAAAGTACTTGGAAAAACATGGACAATATCAATGAGTATTCTGTAGATGATAACTTCTTGGACAAAAGCCTTACATAATGATGGATAGAAAAATACATTTAGAGCATGTACCCCTTAACTCTTTCCTAAGAGGATTTCATTACTGTATATATAGCAACAGCCTCAGATACTGAAAAACTGTATTAGTCCCCATGAGATACACAAGTTTATCTGTGCTAATGAAAATAGCAAGAGTCAATACTGTTTGACTTAAGATCTACAATTTAAAAATAATTATCATAATAAACTTCAATTTCATGGTTAAATTGGTTCTTCTTGTTTAGTTTTTTTTTTCCTTATTATTTATTTTTAAAAAGGAAAGCAAGAAGGCTCAAGTATTGGACATCATTAAAAATATTTTGAATTTTAAAGAAAAAAATCAAAGTAAGAATCTGGTGAAATGTAATATATATATGTATATTATAGCTGACTACATCACTCCATCTCCCTCTCATAGTAGAGAGAAATACAATATAAGAGTTTCAGCTCACCTTAAGACACTGTAGTGGATTGACCTTGACTTCAGCAAGACAGGTGGAGAAAATAAGATCAAAAAGTCTCCAGTGTAGATGAAATAAGTTTAATGAAGAGAAAAGAAAGGCTGCATGAAGAGGTAAAGCAAAGAAAAGAAATTTATTCTCTGCTTCCCATCAGACAGTGATGTCTAGCCACTTCCTGGGAAGTAGGGCTACAGTACACATGGTGGCTGCTTTACAAGACAAACACCTTAATAACAACTGCCTCCCTACTCCTCCTTTCTCTTAACTTTTATTGCTGGACATCATATGGCATGGAATATTCCTTTGGTCAGTCTGGGTCAGCTGTCCCAGACTGACCTTGCTACCAGACCTCCCCCACAGCCACCCCTTCAATCTTCCTGCCCACCCCTGCTCCGCTGGCCTTTGGTGGTGCTAGCAACTTGGAGACACAGCCTCGATGCTGTGCAGCACTGTGCAGCAGTAGCCTAAACTCTGGCATCTTATCAACACTCTTTTAGCTACAATCACAAAGCACAGCACTGTGAGGGAGGCTACAGAGAAACTCCTTCCCAGCCAGACCCAGAGGTATAAAAAAGGAGGAAATTAGTAATGTTCTGCAGGCACCCATTTATACTTTAATAATATATACCTCCCTTTGACATGTAAATTAGATGAGAAGTATCCCTCATGCTAAATGTCTGCCATCAAACTAGATATGTTCCTTTAAGAAATTGATGCTTATCTGAATCAAGAACTCACCCAATCATACCTCATCTTGCTGAGATTTACATCTTTCAGCAGATGTTTAGAGGAAGCAGCAGCACTGCAAACCTTCTTGTCACAGATATGTGTCTACCGTCCCTGAGCAAAGAAACAGATTCCCTGGTTCTTCTCAAGACCAAGGTTTGTTTTTCCACTCCCTCTGGGCAGTAGTTATGGGCAATCATGCAGAATCACAGAACCACAGAACCACAGGTTGTCATCAGGTTGGGAGGGACCACAGTGGGTCATCTCATCCAACCTGCCTGCTCAAGCAGGGTCTTCCCAGAGTACACTGCACAAGATTGCAACCAGATAGTTCTTGAGTATCTTCAGTGAGTTATAATCCACCACCTCTTTGGGCAATCTGTTCCAATGCTCCATCACCTGCACAGTAAAGATGTTCTTTCTAATACACTGAGTCATTCCTTTGAAGCATTACTTCTGTGCATTAAAGTACACATTCAGGAGAGCAACCAGAAAAAAGCTTAACTTATTCTAGGAGCAAGCAAACTTAACCTGGAAGAACCCATCTCACTGAAATTAGGGATTTTTATTGTTGTCCTGATCTCTACAAGAATTGTTTGGTTTTTTGTTTTGTTGGTTTTTTTTGTTTGTTTTTTTTTTTTTACCAGCGTTAAAGAGGATTTTTAAATTCTCTAAAATAAAGCAAGTAATTGCTTATCTACAATCCTTTTCTCTCTGCTTGGATATTATGTTTCTGTGTGTACCCAATTAAGATATCTGTAAAATTAAATTCTAAGAAATATAGATCTACTTTTAGACTTGTAACTTAAAACCAAAAAGAAACACCTCTCTGCATTTCTAGATATAGGGATCAAGCAGCATAATTTTCATCTTGTCCTTTTCCCCAGCACTTTTTAATTAGTATCTTCATTCAGCTTCTTGTACTGAATTTGCTGACTGACCACTGAAAGATTCAGCAGGTTGACTGCTCTGAACTGCCATTTGGGATTCCAGAATCCTACAATGTAAAATGCAGTTAGTCCAAGTCTTCCTGTCTGTATTCCCAGCTCCACAGTGGAAGTAGTTTAATTACACTGAATTCCCCAATTGTTGCTTAACTACATGTATTAAGGCTGTATCATCTCAGGATACACTATATCTTCTGTTAAGATGTGCCCCCTGGTGTTTCACATCAATGCTGTTGGATATAGGACTATCAGGAAAAGTACCACAACCAGAATTTAGTCCTGTTTGTATATTATGTACAGTGACTTACATTTTCATTTATACCATTTCAAATGGAAACATAATCTAACGTAAGTTTCTTTCTGCTTTTTTTTCTAGAATTATAAACTTTAATATTTATTGATTTTTCCCCCTATAAAGACCCTATGTTTAATTTTCAATTTACTAAGATAAGCTTTTTTGAAGTCTTCCTGTCGACTGTTTATGACTAATATGTTTCTGCACACTGAAATAAAAAAGGGTTGGAAATCTAACTTCATAAATGAAATAAAAAAATAAAAAGCCATTTCCCAGAATAGCACAGTATTTTCTAAAATAATAATGGGAATAATATAAAAGATAATAGACTATTATTAGGGCTTCCTTTACTGCAGTAAGAAACAATAGAATAACTTCATTTAGGCTTCTACAACCTCTGTAAATCTGCCCACATTACCAAAGGAAAAGGAAAGAGAAGATCAAAATAAACTATAGACGTATAAGCATAATATAATAGTTTTTGTTTTTGTAGTTGAAATATTGTATACTTGCATTTTATGTGCTGTTGTTTCTCCCCTCCTACATTTGAAACACAAATGAAAATAATGAAAATATAGCTGGACCCGATTTAAAAATATTTGTCAAAGAGAAAGACCGAAAAATACCAAAACTAGTTAAGAAAACAGGAACACAGTCCTTTGCCATCCTATGGTCTTTCTGAAAGCCCACTAGAAAAATTCATTGGCTTCAGCAAGTTTTAGTTCAGGATGTAAATAAATAGTTAAGAAAGAGTAGCATAACCAAAAGACATTTCTGCCTAACTCAGCTGAATGCTTGATTCTATTTTGTACCTTCTTGCTTTTCATGGCAAATCTGGATTAAAAGATAAATTGAACTTAAGACTTTGTTCCTCAGTTCTATGATTGCACTGTATTTCAACATCTGTGTAAACTTATTCTACTAGTTTGACTTTGCAGTGAAAATCACTTGCCATATCACTAAAAGAGAGAGATAAAAGAGGAGAGAAATATGAGAGAGAAGATTTTGCCTTTAGGAGAGAATAAGCAGACATCTAGAGAAAAGTGCGTTTACATATCCTTTATATTTGATCACTGTGATTGACACTTAATATCTATTTAAAAAATAAAATTTTTTAAACTGTGAAATAACATTCTCTCTAAAAAATGAAACTATTGCTCTTCAAAAAGAAGCAATGTCATGAAATTATGACTAAATTTTACATTTCCACACACTTTAAACCAGATTTTATGAGAAGGACTTGTGTTGGTACGCCATGTTCCTTAAAATACATATTTTAAGAATGGAAAAAGGAGACATTTTCTTCTAGTTTTGTATGGCACTTTTGGTACAGGTATTACTAATAATGAAATATATTTCAAAGTCTTTTGGCATCATACTGTTTAGTCTGGATATTCTGTATTTCCCTGCTACAACTATTTCTTTGACACAATTGAGAAAGTGAGGCACAAATGACTTGCTCCAGTCTTATTTGAAACAGATTCCATATTTTCTTCAGTCCAGGAGACTGGCAAGAAGTATGGAACTTAATTGATGCATGACTGAGAGTCACGAAAGTCATACTTTTCATTTTGTTGTAACTGTGGTATATCTGCACACCAGGACTGTGCCTCTGTGCATGTGCTGTGCTCTTGTCATCAGTTCCCAGGGTGGTCCAGGACCTCTCCAGGCATTCATCTTCAGGAAAGAGCTAGCAGACTGGTTTGAAAGAAGGAGTCACCTTGAAATTTCTTCTACCAGTTTTTATTGTTGCTCATGATGCCATATGTTATGGAATATCCATTTGGTCAGTTGGGGTCAGCTGTCCTGGCTGTGTCCCATCCCAACTCTTTGAGCACCTCCAGGCTCCTCGCTGGTGGGATGAGGTGAGGAGCTGAAAAGGTCTTGACACCGTGTAAGCACTGCTCAGCAAGAACTAAAATATTCCTGAGTCATCAACTCTGCTGTCAGCACAAATTCAAAACTTATCCCTATACTAGGTACTATGAAGAAAATTATCCCAGGCAAAACCAGAATGTTAATAGAATAGGTAATTTTATTTTCCCATGAGCAATGAAATGTAGAAAATCTTACAAAAGTACATACTTAAAATGGAGGGATAAAACCCCAAAAAATCCAAACCACCCAGGAAATGCTGTCACTACCAAATCACTTGAAATCTTCCAATGAAGAGTTTACAGAAATGACCAAAAACTGGAAGGAAGTCATATTAGGAAGTCATAATTCCATTTTATATCCCCTACACTACTTGCCCTTGGATATCCTGCATAAGATGTGTGCTTGAGAACATTATTTGTTCAGCACATGAGTGCTGAGATACCTCCTAAAGCATATGTGGAACATACTGATTTTTCTCCTAGGGTGAAAGACACGGCTAAGAATGTGAGAAAAATCTATGTTGACAGTTGTTAACATCAAGATTTTATCATGGAGATACATGATTTTGCATTTACAAAACAAATTAAAAGTTGAAGAAATACTTAATGTTTAACAGATCAAGATTAAATCTTTTAAATAAACAAACAAAAAACAACCAAAATTTTTTTTAAAATTTTTTGATCTGTGACTATAACATGGCATCCACGGCATGGGACAGTATTTCAGCTTGTTATTCCAGACCTGTAGTTTTCCGTTCAGAGAACTGTGAGCTCTTAAGAATGGCAAATAAGTTGCCGTTCATTGACAAGACAAATAAAAAGAAAATACAGGGGGACAAGATGTCCTTCTACAGAGCATAGTTTTCTCAGCTTATATCCTATTTCAATTAGTGACCAGCTGTAAGAACCTCTAGGTGTTTTGTCTTGCCTTGCTTTGCCTTGCTTCAACTTCCCTTCCCTTCCCTACCCTTCCCACTCTGCCTCACCTTACCCTGCCTCGCCTCACCTTGTTTGAAAATATGTAGGAGATAATGAAGGAAAATACACTAAAATCCGCATTATGGCAATTACAGAATCTAAATGAAATATACATTTTTAAGCCAGAGGTTACCATTTTCAGAAAGGTAGAATAGGTGCCACAGGGATTACCTAGGGATTACCATGACAAAGGATGAGAGCCAGAGCAATAAATACAGAAATAATGTAAGTAATGGTGGAAAAGCAGAACAGGAAAGGACAGGAGACAGATGGATAGCAGGGAAGACTATAGCCTACCCTGGACCTGTGTTATCAAATATCAGGATAAAGAAGGAAAGGGTGGAAGTAGGTGGAAGCAATAGGAGCTGAAAACTGCAAAAGGAAAGATAATCTGGAAGGATAAATTGAGTAGAAATGAAGGAGAATTAAACAGAAGACAGAAATAGAAAGCAGGTAGAGTAGGGGAGCATTAAACTATTATAACACTTTTGTCTCTGCAGACATACTCAAGTGTACACACAAACAGAGCCTGAGAGAATTCAACAAAACTTCTCAGTGATTTCTGTCTTGGGCAGTTTTTTTTCATCCTCAATTTGATCATGTAGCACACTACTAAAGTGTCACAGTGACAGCACTATGATGATATGCTACATTAATACATGATAGCCGTGATGAGAGCTGTGATACATTAGTCTGGTCCATCACAAAAGAAACACATATTCCATATGCAAACAGAGGTCTGGATAGCTATTTCAGTCCCTTGGAGGTCAGTTTGGGTGGAGATGTTAGCATAGCTTTCCTTTCAGCAGGTCACAGTCACCTTGTACTTTTAAAAAATGGTAATTCTCTTGAAAGAAGTTATACGTCTAATTCCCTGAGGTCTCAAGCTTCCAGGTAATTTTGCATGGCCACTTCCTAGCTGCGGCAGCCATTAAGTTTGCAACCTAAACCTGTGGGTGAGCAGAGCAGGTAGCAACTCAGTTATACTTGGCTACTTGCAGCTTGAACTCTCTGCAGGGACCATAAACACTGCTCCACTCTCCTCTGCTCCTCTCGTGAGACCTGGCACTGGGTACCTGCTTTTACTCCTTAGTGTAAGTTTGCAGGGCTTAAACTGTACATTTGGTAGACAGGTGAACTGTGAGATTATATTTTATGCAGTGTCCTATTAAACTGCACTGGAATATTCTTAGCTTAAAAAGATCAAAATCATACAGAAATGTAGTTTTTATTCTGCTGACTGGTATTTCTATCTTTTTGAAAACTTACTGATAATCTTTTATGCTGACTTGGGTGTTTCTAGTAGGCATTTTCTCTACTCAGCACTCTTTGAGATCTTACAGCATGAATTGAATATATTTTAACAAGCATCAATCTGTCACTCTGCTGGCAATTAATAGACACACAGATATCTTGGAGCACTACATATTTACTGATTTGTGTACATTATTGTATGTTATAGTTCACTATACAGACATTCACTTATCATACATAGAAACTGCATTTACTGCTGACAAGTCATCTTCTTATACTAAAGTGTCTGAAAAGAATGGAACAATGAAATTTGGATTATTAGAGATTGGAGCAAAGAGGATTTGAGAGAACAAAAAGTAGAAATATTCATTGTTAGACGAAATCCAGTATTTTATGTCGCTTTGTTTTAATATGCTTCAAATATCAGCATCAGCACCACTTTGTTTAATATGGGAACCAGGAAATTTCTTTCTTTTCAGCAATGTCTACATATTTAAAATACAGTTCTACAATATTAACAAGATGGTAATATTTATAGACTCAGCAGAGGTGCTAATCTTACTATAGATAATTTTCTCCATGTTTTGCCCCAGGGAAACACTCAGTTTTCCACAGGTGATATTCATCTGCCTTTCCCTTTCCTTGTGAAGGCTAATGGATTCATTACCATTCCTATTGCAGACATCCTTTTCTGCTCCCCATATTCCAGCAGTCCATTTGCCACATTATTTAACTGATTTACATAATTAAGTTAAACCCCAATAAACTGTATACTTAACTGGAAGTTTTCAGCTTTTGAAGAAGGGTCTGTGTGTCCTCCTCACACAAATCGTGTGTTTCTTGCCAACAATCCCATAATTCCTGAGTTACTAATATCATAATAAACGTAAGATACCAGTGCATGTAAATTAAAAAAGTAATTGCTCCAGGCACTGAGACAGTGATTCCCCCACCGCTTTTGGAGAACTCACAATTGAGCTGATATCCACATTGCAGCCCTTGTTCCAGCCCATGCTGGAGCAGATTCCTGTCAGGAACTGTGAGCCATGGAGAGAAAACCATACAAGAGCAACTTTTCTAATAGAACTGTGGACCATGGAGGAGCTACGCTGGAGCAGACTGTTCCTGAAGGACATCAAGATCCAGGCTGGAACATGGGAAAAGTGTGAAGAGGGAGGAGAGGCAGAGAGGAATTGTTAGGAGGAGATTCTGTGTGAGCTAAAGCATGTGGAAACTCAATGTCACATATCTTATAAAGAGCGCAGTCTTCCTGCCCTCAACAGCAAAGCACAGATCTGTGGAGAGTTCAAGGAAGTTCAGCTAAAAACTGCTCAGAGATATCCAGAGAACTAAAATTATCTGCCCTCCCATGTCTCCCTGGAAGTTTGAAGATGAACCCGAGCAGAATAGGTATATGTAATGCATTTCATTATGAAATGCCTTACACATTTATGTAAGGATATCTCAGAGCTGTGTAATACAGCTTACACTGAAAGATATAAGAAGAAAGTCTTTCCATTCCAGTTAGTAATATTGTCCTCAATCTAGCCCAGCTTCTTTTTCAGCAAGTTCAGTGTTTTCCTGGATTTCAGCATGGCCCCACTGTCACTATTGAGGCTTGACTTGAGAATTTATCAAAAGTAGAGCTGCCGTTCTGTAGGAACCTCCAAAATCTGTGTACACTGCCAGTTTCCTGCTTGGTCAATCTCAGTCCTGACATTCCACAAAGTTTTTCCTGCTGAACAGGTACAATTGCTTGAAGGAAGAGAATATACTATCCTTGTAAACATTTCCAGAAAATCTAGTTTGTCACAGATTGAAAGAACTGCTTAGGAGGATGTTTGCCATATTCAAACTCAGTATACTCGATCTTCATGTAAATTGTGAACAAACAAATTAAATGACAATGTATTTCTCACAGAGGTATTTGATGAAAACAGACAAGCTTTTGGCTTCATAATGTAGAATCTTAATTTTACATATGTTGGATTTGACAGAAATTTGTAAACTAATGATGATGTAAAGCAAGTACTTTTTCGACAAATATATGCAGTAGAAGCATTTAACTTTAAATGAATTACAGTGCTGTTATGGACTGAAAAATACAGTGATACTACCCAACTAGCTTCATGACAGACAAAAGCTTCAGTAAATCAGATCATGCTTCATATTTCTGAAGGTGGTACATACCTTATTAATAGATACATATTGTGCTCTCAGAGCGCATTAAAAACTGAATTCCCTTTTCAAGTTGGAAAACTTCTGACATTATGAAAATTTTTAAAATGAGGTAATATTTTCAAATGCTGGAATTTTTAGTGGTACCTGAAAGTTCAAAATGCAAGTTAGGGAATACTTAAATAGCTAAATATTACTTTTATCCATTTGCAAGCAATTCGTTCCATTATTTACTTGGTTCTCATACTTCCTTGTGAAGTGAGCATTTGAGTATTTTGTTCCTTCATTTATACAAAAAAAAAATTAAATTATATTCAGAATTATTATTTTATTATTATTATTTTTGCCTAAACTCTCTTTTTCATTAAAAAAACATGTTGCAAGGAAATACCAATGATCTTCACTAAAATTGCTAAAGAGATTTATTCATAACCCAAGGGAACTTACAATTCAGTTGTGTTCCAATTCCTAAAAGCTAGCTGTAAAAACAGTTTTTCTTTTATCCTGTGCTCATCACCAGGGTTTCTTAGTGACTCCACTGTGGCATTTATGGTAATAAAAATTGCTCGGGCTTTACAAAATATTTATAAGATGGCTCCTGTTGGGGTTTTTCTGGTATTACAAAGTGCCTTAATTTCTAGGTTAGGTAATATGACAAACAACTTGCCAGCAGTTGCACTGCTGGAACAGCTTGAAGAGGCAATCAATAAAAGCAGAAAGAGAAAAGCAGAGGAACACTTATGCAATACAATAAATTTAATTCCTTTTCTATTCAGCTAGTTGTTTTCAACCATAATTTTGTCCTGTCCTCTTTTTTTAAAACCCATTGCAGTGTTTGTGTTATTGCTAAATATGGCACTTTAATAAACAAGAGAACAAATATATATATGTGTGCGGGTATACACAAATCAGAATTGTAACAATGCAATGACTGATAGAAAGAAGATTCATTAAACTATGGATATAAATTGGTTGGTGTTTGACAGTTAAGTTACTTTTTTTACTGTGTTTTCCAAGTTTCTTATCAAATAAATCTGCTCGTCATAAACCAAACACCTTGTTTCATAAATATTGAGTAGACTGATTTGTTTTGGGGTCTTTTTCCAATATGATTTACAGTTAGTCTTATAGTCCATTTTGCAGACATTTGGAAACTCTGAAACTCACGATATGTTCATAGTATATACCCGTCAACCAGACACTAATTTGCGAGGAGCTCAGATATAAGAAGGATGAAATCCTTGCTACTAAAATAGCAAGGTTTTCCAAGAGGAAGTGACGTTGTTTTCAGGTTAGCTGTGGTTTTGTATTTTTTTCTTGGTTTTAGTTTAGGTTTGGCTTGGTTTGTTTTCTTGGATTTTTTCAATTTTTTAAAGCCTTAAGTTGTAGCCTTTTGATAGCACAGTTTAATGTTTTACTACCACAACATAGTCATGCATTTTGCTAATTTAGACTGACTGAATAGTCACAAATACATCAATGTCCTAAGGTCTAGGCATAGTTCACTCAAAAAATAATGATATACATACGTATATACTTGTGCATGTATTCAATTGTTTTCAACATCTTTTTATCGATATCTATTCAATTATGTCTATATGTCTGACACCTTTTTTCTTTTTTTTTTTTTCTAACCAGTTGACAAAAAATTCTACATCTTTGAGAAAAGCAGAACTTCAATGTTCTATTTGTGACTCCTGGTGGTAACACTGTTCTGAGGCAATTTCAACAACTACATCTGTAATTTTTCATTATAAAAACAGGGGCATTGCTCTGGGAATTCCCTGGAAAGAAATCAGGCATTCTCAGGCTGATATTCTGGTTTTGGAGTGTTTCATGCATCTCAAATGTCCATTTTTTAAGCCCAGAAAAACACTCTATGGCAGATCAGTGCATCCTTAGTCAGCTTTGTGACTTATGGTAACAATTACTTTTTCCATGATGGGCCAATAGTCACAAGTTTAAAGTCTATAAATCTTTTATAGCCATATCATTTGAAGTTAATTACTGTGATATGGAGGAACCAGAGTGGATCAAACCATTTCTTTCTTAGCTTTTTCCTGCTGAAACATTTCTGCTCTGGCGAAGCTAGAACAAGTACATACATGTCGATTTTGAAGTTATTTTCAGTACGAAGTTTTCTGAGATTCAGCATGGACACTCTGATGAGTGAATTATAAAGTAAAGTAGAAAAAGGGAAGAATCTGAAACCTGCCCATTTCAACTGAGAATAAATTACTTCAGTAAAAGTCTATTTTTCAAAGGTTTCAGTGGGATTTTTTTGCAGTGCAGAAGAAAAACCTACTTCAAAACTTCTGATGCTCACAATAAAAACTGCCACAAACCAGCATAAATTATTATAAAAAGTAGAACAAACTAAATATATATTTTTCAATTAAGTATTTCTTTCTTTCCTTACTTTTGAGGAATCTCATCACAGAAACCTATTTTTTACATTTTCTAAACTGTGGTACTCACACATGCTACAAATTGTTACTTTGGATCCTCTTGGTGGATCTGGTAAAACAAAAATAAAGAAAATTGGAACTGTCCATGATTTGCCGATTGTATAGAGTGTTTCATTGTTAATTGTGTACACTTGCATTCTTATGCATGTACCAGCTGAAAAGAAACATACTTATTTCCAGAGTCTGAAATTATCTTTTACATATGTCACTGGTAAGTAACACATTGCTCTGAACGGCAGATACACGATTGTGAAGACGCAGTCTTTGTTTTAAAAGGATATTGTATTAGACCTAATCACAACAACAAGTAATTTAGCCTTTTCACAAGCTTCAGAATTTGTACAATAGGATGATACATGTAAACTCCACTAGCAAGTAGGCTGGGACTCTACAAGAATTTGGGAAGGGACATAGAGAGGACAGCTAACCCCAACCGACCAAAGGAATATTCCATAACATATTGTATCATGCTCAGCATATAAAGCTGGAGAAAGAAGAAGGAAAGGGGGGCATTCGGAGTGATGGCGTTTTTCCTCCTGAGTGATGTAGCCTAGCTGTTCTGGAGATGGCTGAACACATGCCTGCTCATGGGAAGTGGTGAATGAACTCCACGTTCTGCTTTGCTTCCACATGTGGCTTTTGATTTACCTGTTACACTTTATCTTACCCTGTGATTTTTCTAACTTTTACCCTTCCCATTCTCTCTCCCATCTCACCAGAGGAGAGTGAGCAAGTAACTGTGTGGTGCTTAGTTACCCACTGGCGTTAAACCACAGTGCTTTCTTGGGAAAAAGAAAGTCTTAAAAATAGATCTTCTCTAATTTTCTGGGAGAACACACTTTTATATTTTTATCATAACAGGTAGGAAAATAGTTGAAAAACTTGGTATTTGGATACTACTTGCACATCAATTTGTATGATGATTTAGAGGTCTGTTCCTTATCAAAAAAGTTCTGGTTCATGGAGACTGGAAACAAAACCATAACATAAAGAATAAAAACTCTCTGGGCTAAGCCTAATATCTCCTACAAATATCTGTGCAGAAAAAACTGAGCTGAAGATGGAAAGAATATACTGTTGTACAAGTAAATGTGAACTGTCAATACTGGTTTTGCTTTATGTAAAGTTAAAATATTTTAAAGCGAAATCCAAGATTTATTTTCCAATTTATTGCATGGTTTTAATCTCTGTTAATTCAGCAAAGCTTCAAGTGTTTTCAGTTATTCAATTACATTGAGAAAATCCTTAGTTAATAAAAGTTTAATAATATTTAAGCTTCCCAAGACCATTAAATCTCGAACTCCTAATGCTATCAAATGCGCATGTCATTGGAAGAAATTCAGAATTTAATCTTGAGGCATTCTGCAATTATAATGAATAAAAATCTCTGTAATAATTCCAAATGAGGTACAGAATGTTCTGAGCGAGAATGAGCAAACTTTATGTTCATTTACACCTTCGTCTTTCCTAAAATATTGGAAAACCCCAAAATTAAAATTAATAACTCATGGGCATATTTTTCTAGTATCTGGTGAATGTTCGTAGTTATATTGCTATACAGACATTCTATTTATGTTAAATGCATTATCTTGAAGTAAAGTCAGTGAACAGCTGCTATCCCTAGCACTGAGCAGTCTTTCTCTAGCTGAGCTAAATTTAAGAACTATGTTGTTCCTTGAGATCTGAATCTAGACTGACTCCCACTAACTTCAGTAAATAACCAGACATCTTTAATTAGCAAATACTTACGCAGATTTAATAATTTAAGAGGGAATAAAAAACAGTGCAAGGCTTTTGATGATTGCTCATTTAAAGTCAACATATTCCTTGACACCATAAGAGTTTTATGACATTGATTTAATTTTTAACAGAAAAAATAATCTTCTTTCCTATAGCTTGAAGAATGTATTTCAGTGCAATCATCAAAAGACAAACACCATTATTTAAAATACTTTTTAATGTACCAATTAATATCAGTGGACTTATGCAAAGCTTGGGATTCATGGCAATATTTTTTTACATAAGCTCAGAGTTATAAAATGCATTACTTGACTTTCTTTCTTATATATTAAATTTGTCTAATATTATCCTCACTGCATATTATCAATTGATTGCTTCATTCCTTCTCATCAAACCAGGATGGAATGAAACAGTGAGTTAATGTTGTTATTATCTCTTTTCATATATAAATATGCATTTTTTATATAAATAAATCATCTTCACTTAAATTCCGAGACAATGAATTACATGACTTTAAAATGTCTCAAATTTTTTATGTCCACATATGTACAGTAACATTTCATTTAGAAGCACTGAGAAATTAAATTATCAACAGATTATTAAGCCTGATGATGATTTTAAGTCTCATCCAATCCCTTGCGCAACTTGATCAGCTAGGCTGAACACACATTGATGGGGTGAAACTGTTCTACACAAATTACTTCATCACAGAATGTTCAAGATTATTTTTTGCAAATCTAAGGAAGCCTGAGACAAATATTTTCTCCTAATCCAAATATTTTCTTGCTGTTTTAGTTTTGCTAGATCTTTCTTTGGCCTTGGTGTGATGCCATTCTGAAGGGCCCAACTTTGCCCATACGCTGCATGTAGTGTTAAGGTGTGTAATAAAAAAATTCATGTTTACTTTATGGAGTGGAGCTTGCCTAGTTTTCTAAGTGCATAAGTAGTTTTTTTTGTTTTAGTCTTAAGTGACAGGCCTATGAGATTTTTTATTATAATAATAGTGTTATAGCATTGAATTATAATTGTTATATAATAATATAATATCATAAAATTGCTATCTGATATTATAGTATAGTAATAAAAATTTTAATTGTTATTGTATATTTCTGGTGAGTGTGAAATAAGAATATCAAATTGTGTATCTTTTAATTTTCAGATTGAATGTTTTAGCATTAGTTCCATAACCTTTGGTGCTCATTTTTGCAACAATTAAGGCAGCTGTGGTGGTTTTCTGAGTGTTTCATTACTGGTTTTGGCAGTCAGTACAAGAGTGATATTAGTTAACAAGTCTGATAGGTCTCTGTCTTGAACTGCTTTTCAAAACTGTTACATTGAAAAGGTGATGACCATAATAATGGGTCCAGGAAAACAGTACACCTTATACTGTCTTTCTCTTTCATTGATTTTAATTTATTCTGTAACAATTTGATTACACAGGTTTATTAACTTTTATTATAACTATATTTTTCAGTATAGTTCTCATTCAGCTTCAGCTGGTGAAGTTTTAAGTAACTGTAATTCTGAAAACAGCTAGAACAAACATGTACCACTATCATTCCTATAAAATCATAATTTTTGAAAACAATTGCAAATCTTCAGGTTGATCTAAATAAATTATAAAAATAAACTTCTCTTTTGAAGTCCTTTAAAGCTGTTGCAACTATTCAAGTGAGAAAGATTATTCATTTGAATGAGGATGACTGATCAAACCCTATTTGACATTTAGTTCAAAATACCCCTCTAGCACCTCTTAACTCCTGGATTTCAAAAAATATGTAATTTTGTCACCTTCAGCTTATGACATTTATCTGTCCAACTTCTTCACTAGATCTCTTTAAAATTTAAGACAAAGAATCTGTGCAGTCAGGAAACCTTGTAGCACTCCTGTTTTCACTGCAAGGATTTTACTGCAAGGAAAATGAAATGATAATTTTAGGGGATTTGTTTGGGTTCTTTGTTGGTTTTCTTTGGGTTTTATGGTTTTGGTTTTGGTTTGTTTTTTTTATTTTTTGTTTCTTTTTTGGGTTTTTTTTTCTTGGCTTAAGGTTGGGGTTGATTTACTTGATGATTCGGTGGATTTTTTTCATTTGTATCCTTTCGCATTCATTTGCATGCCTTCATAATCCTTGGTTTATATCATTTATGCTTTTTTCATAATATCCTATTTAATAGCTCTTTGTAAATATATTGCAAAAAGCTAGATAAATTAGGTTAATTTAGAGTGCTGTCTCCCTCACAGAAGTATTTGCAGAACTGTAATGGATTAGCTGTTACTGACTGGAATAATTTAGTTTATACTTTATTTTGACAGGCCTCCAAATTGTTCCGTTTTATATAATTTCTGTGATTTGACAGAAACCAATATAATGCTGAACACAGCATTAAGCAAATTTACTTCTGTACATATTCTGCTTATATCTAGGCCTGATTTGAATTAATAGTGCAGTGCTAATCTCAGTCTAGTTTTGCACGTTTTTTCGCACACATTCCAACATGGCTGAACACACCCTCAAAAAATATACTTATCAGAACCTGAAATATTTAATTGAAGTACTGCCTTGAAAAGTCATTCATTTCAATTAGTTTCAACATAGCTGTGAGAAAGCAGTTAGCAACCTTGAAAGGGTTAATATTACAGTTCTTTTTTCAGATAAGACACATTTTAGATATATGAGTTGCAATGATGGTTTCAGTAAATGCCTCACTCTGGAGAGCAGTGCTTGACAACAGCTCTGATCTTGAATCTCACTATGTCAGTGGTGGTCCATTGTGCTCCTTTCTGAGCAAATGAAAGTTAAGAAATAAGCATTCTTCACATGAAATAATCTCCATTAAACATTACTCAGTTATAAAGAATTAATGTATGTAGATTTCTAGGATTCTGATAGGATGCTTCTTGAAATAATGAAAACGTCTCAGAATCAGCAGCATGCTAATAAACATTTCTTTCTAACTGTAAATGTTTATATATATATGAGTGCACATATAATGTATGCAAATATGTATGTATAAATATGTGTATGTAAGCACGTACAAACACACGAGTGTGTATTGCTAGAGAATATGGATGTCCATACTTTTCTTTTGCTGTTTTCTTTCACTGCCTTAATTTAAATCAAATTATGGCTCTGAAATCTGAAAGAATTTATATCTGTGGCAGAAAAGAAATGTCTAGAAATGTCTAGAAACTGACAAAGGAGGATATGAACAGAAAATATTCACTATAATTATTATTATTTAAGACTATTTCAGCTTACATGGTCCTTTCACAAGGAGAAAAAAAAATCTATCAATATCAAGAAGTGATAGCTTCATATATCAAATTTTATTTTTACCATGCAACTCCTGCTGAAAACCACCAAAATTTTACATCTTTTCCTCTGCAGAGAACAAGGTATTATATTAAAAGTTACATTCTAATTTTAACATAGTATGCCAGATCTTCATTATTGTTAATGTTTTTGATAATCGTTTTCACTGAAAGCAGACCACACTGACTATATAGCCATTTGCAATGCATTTCCATGAAATTCAGTTTAGTCCATACCAAACTTATAGCTTAAAGATGTTGTAGTGGCTATTTCCTTTCAAATTGAGGAAGTTATCATCAATGGCATAAGTCCCACTTGTTTGTGTGGCACTTTGTTCACTGACTTCAGTGCAAACAAGATAATGCCTAACTTGCAAGGTATTTGAGCCTTGCAGTAGGAAACATAATTTGGCAGAAAGTGTAACTAAATATTTAATACTCTTATTTTATTTTTATTGATTCTCACTACAGATACACACCAGTCATTTTACCTTATTTTAAGTTATTTTACGTGAATGTAGCATGTTGCCAGACTGCAGAGGTATTTTTAAAATATTTTCTCAATGCACTTTGGACTCAACCATTCCCAATTCTTCTGTCACTTCCACAAGGTCTTTCTTGATTCCTGCTTGTCGTGGTTTGAACCTGAGTTGAGTGACAAAGTTCTGAGCCAATCGCTTCCTGCAATTTTGCATATCTAAAAGCAGCACAGAGGCGGGAAATTTGGGCTTCTTTTCCGGTT